>JANXJC010000029.1:4769251-4824725 GCA_027564655.1 Leptodon cayanensis
GGATGGGACATCCACAACCTTTCTGGGCAACCCGTTCCAGTGCCTCACCACCCTCACAGTGAACCTACTTTTTCTACGCAAGGGAACTTTATATCAACCCTAGGCATACCTTACCAACTGCAAGGTCTTACAGAAGATAATACTGATATCCATACACAGAAATCAGAAATATCAAAGCCTTGTCACATACTCAATTTAAATTAAGTTGCTCAACTCCATATAACAAGATGGATAATGTAAAATATGGTAGTTTAACCATGAAATTCAGGAACACAGGGAAAGCGAAGGCAAAGAGCTATTGTACAGAAGTCATCTGAGAGACAGGTTTACAAACCAAAAAAAAAAAATACAACCAAACTTCTTTCAATATACCTATGATATTAGCGAACCAACTGCTACAGCACCTAGCCAGTCCACAGACACCAAAAAGCAAAGCTAATTGCGACCCAAAAAGTGAAGCCCACAGCCTTGCTGTCATTGCCCCAGGGACTGCTCTACATGAGTTTTTCACAGGGTTAATCCCAACTGCTACGGTGATACCCACAAAAATCCACATGACTCAAAAGCAGCTCCTGAGGACTTGGCTCGTATGTCCGAGACATCAGCACCCTCAGTTTTCTAAGGCATCTTTTTGCTTATGGTCACTGACCCCGCAGCAGAGGGATGAGCACAGCCCAGCAAAATACACGGGACTGTACAGAGAAACATCCTCTTAAAATATCATTTTTTTTTTCATTCTCTGCTGTTGGTCTGAACTGAGGATCATCATTTGTGTTTCCCTCGTGTTTAGAAGTTAAAAGAATGCAATAAATCTTACAAAATGTCTTTATACATGAGTCCAAGCAGAAAAAAGAGGCCTTGGGCTCACATTACAAGCTGTGGAATGCAGCGTTCCAGGGAGAAAAATAAATCACAGCAAGCCCAAGGACCCAGAGATTAAAAACAAAAATAAAAATCTAGTAGTTTACTCTTTTTTCCTGGAGAGATCTACTGTCTAAGTAGATACTTAAAATACAGGACAAGGAGGCTCTGTTATAAATCAAAAGCAATTTAAGACCAAATGTAAAGCAGATTAACTACGGACATTTTAAATTCTACAGTTAATCATGACAAGAGTGCAACCCAAGTAATGTTTTTATCCGATAATTTACTATTTCTGTGTAACAGCTGACCTTAGACATCCAATCCATTGTCCCAAAACAATCTTTCAGGCAACAAGATGTACCAGGGCCCAAGGCTTGCTTTGATGCAATATAATTTAATCTTTTTCAAAGCAACAAAAAACCCCACAATGAAGTTTCTTATCTATTAAACTATGGAGAAAAATAAAATAATTTTGTGTAAGGCATTTATTGATGTCAAGAAAAAAAAAATTACCCACTAAACTGATATCGTTACTAGTGTGACTAACACTGGCCTGTTCTTCAGGCAAATATCCCATACACAATTCAACTGAGGATCAGCTTATTTCCTGCCCGTTTTGTAAAATTCCTCCCCATTTACCCTGGGAATCAACCCACCCCCCAGTCTCCCTTCCCAGTTAGATGTTAATCTTGACCTTTAATGCAAAATGTCTACATGTCCACTTTGCACGTTACTGTACCTACCCAATCAGCTGAGTAACATACAACCCATAAATTGTGTATAATCCTCTATTTCGTCCTTACCCTCTGCTCACTTCGGTTCCTGACATTTTCAGTCTTCACTCCTCCTCCTATCAGTCAAACCCCTTCCAAATCCTTCCCCTCAGTCCCCCTTTCAGAACACTCCTCAGACTTGCCGGAGCCTGGGACATTGGGTTCAAGAGCCGGGAGCCTGTCCTGGTGCCTTCCCTCACCCTCTCTTCTACCTCCAGCAGCAACAGCACCAGCGATGGCTTGCAGCACCTCCCCTGCACAGCTTTTCTACTACAACTTTCGGGTTGTCACACCCACGCAGAATATCCCTCTTTGCTCCCGAGCTCCACAGCATGGGGAAGCACGCTGCCGGGATGGCAATCCCGGCCATCGCCGCAGCAGAGCTCAGCAAACCCACTAAATCGCACCTCTTTGTTGTTTCCCTGTGCGTTGACCGCTGTCAATAAGCTTGTCTGATCAAGACTTTGCACCTAACGCCTACTCCGCAAGAGGTATTTCAAGGCAGTTTATTCCACATACCGACCTGTTTCTGTTCATAGACAAGCTCCATCATCAAGTATGAACAAGCTTCCAATTACAGGTTCAGCACTTATGACCCTTCAATTGGGCTTGCCTACACAGACAATAAAGAAATTTAATTCAAATTAAACACATCAATTTTACCTACATTATACTACAGCAAGCCTCTAGGCAGTCCCTGCTAATTCTTACAAGAAAAAAAAAAAAGCATCTTTAATTTAACTTTCTTTGCAAGTGACCTTATATAACTTATAGTTATACAGCACCTGAAGACACCGCAAGGCTCGATTTTTAAGAAGCCCACCTACAAATACCGTGACTATAGCACTGTGGAAACTGTGAAACATTCCTGGCATGTCACCAGCACTTGTTTCACCACAGAAAAGTGCTCCTTTCTCTTCGTGAATAGAGGAGGGTGGAGGGATTACAGCTGCCTGGCTTTCCCAGAACGCCGGACCAAGTGAATTAGGGACACAGGAGACATACAAGATGGGCCTTCAGCTCCCCACCAGGCAGCCGGTCAGCAGCAAGGTCTCAACTGGAAGCCAGTTTTGACCATGCAGCAAACCAGGGGAGATGCCTCTGACCTGAAGGGCACTGCAAGATGAGGCAGAGAGCAGATCCCAGCATGTAGCAGAGGAACGGAGGAAGGTCTGGGCCCACGTTCCCCATGGGTTCAACCCTCCGTCTGGCTTGGGACACCCCACCAAAGGCACCCCCCAAGTCAGTGTTACCGTAAGCAGCACCCAGTAAACAGATGTAACGGCAATACTCCTTTTGCTTTCAATGTGTTATCGCCTTAACTAACTCCAAGGACAAGGGGGTGAAAATTGATGGTCTCATCTCGGAAGGAAGACCAAAACACTAAAAAACCCACAAAAACCCCCTCACCCTTTATCCATCATTTTCCACACAATGGAAAGCGCACCCATGGATGATGCCAGGCACTGAAAGCATTAGCTTGACTGTCAACATCAGCTAGAGCTCAAGTAAAACTCTCAGTTTCAAATTCATATTTATTCAGTGATTCATACGAGATAAACAATTACTATCTGCAACCAAATGAACGAGACCGAATTTGAATAAAATGCTTTGCTATCAAGAACTGGAACAACTCTGTCCAATAAGCAGCCTACAAATTATACCAGCTTTTTTGAGGCACAAAGCAATTAATCTCCATAGGTCTTTTTTTACTAAAAAAGAAGAAGAAAACCCTGCAGGTAGCTGACTGGACTGTCTCCGAGTCTAGAATAGGAGCAGCCTGTAATGAAATCAGAGGCAACGCTTACGTGGGAGCTGGAGCTCCGAGGGGCCATCCCTGCAAAGCAAGCCTTGTCCCGAACGAAGGCTCACTGGAGATGGCAATACTCCGACGAGGCCCTCCAGGATGCCGAAAAAAGCCCCGAGCAACGCCAACGTGAACCTTTTAGCCTCATCCCTCTACCTTCCCCTCAGCCCAACGCTCCCTATGAACCGACCCTGCCCAGGCTGCCGGCGCAGCCACCGCCGCCTGCGGATGGTGCCCAAATCCTGCAGGGATTGGTGAGGCAACCAACGCGGCCAGGAGCCAGGCTGGAGAAGGGCCAGCGCGGGCAGGGCCACGGCTGCCGGCCGCAGGACCCGGCACACTCCTAAGGCAACGCAGCAGTCGGGGAGGCGTGCGAGGCCTCGCCACCCAGGACCACCTCCGTCCTGAAAGCCGTCACCCGCGAGGCTGGAGCAGTGACCTGCAGGTCCCCCGCTCCCTCCCACCTTCTCCCCCCGCGGGTCTTTCTTACACCTCCGGCAACGGAGCGAACCATGCTGCTCCTCCAGGGCTTTCCGCCAACAGCTCTCTCTGTGTTCCTCCTGCAAACCTCCTCTATTTGCAGTCATTTCTCCCCCCACCGCCATTATGTTCTCCGTGTCCCTCCCTCGCCTCCTGGTGCCCTCTCCTGCCACCCCCCCCCCCCACAGGGAGACCTGTCCCTTTGCAGCCACCCTGACCCAGCCAACCCTCCTGTGACCGCCAGCCTGCTGAGGCAAGGACTTGCTTTCCAATCCACACCTGTATTTAATTTTGAATTTAAACTGCCCAGTCCCTGAAACGCAGGCAGAGCTGCCCATAAGCTAACTGGTTCCCCATCTGTCCTGCCCACAAGCAAGGAAGACCTAACATTAGAGGTAACGCACCAGTGCTGGCAGACAACAAAGTAAAGCTCTTACTGAAAATAGGGAAGCAAACGTTACGCGAGGTGCCCTAAAACATCAGGGCAATAAAATAATATAAAGCAAGAAAAGGATACCGGCAGGCGTTATTCACAAATCCAGTCCTGAAGGCAAAAACGCCCACTGCGCTGAACACTTCTAAAGCCATCTGTGGATTAAAGACATGACAACTTGCAGCTGCGCAGAGGAAGTTCACATACACGCAATCTCAGCTTCCAGATCTCCTAACAACATTTAACTATGAAGCTCTCATAAATTAAGTATGTTTCCATTTTATTTTAATTTCTCCAAGCCTTGGCTTGGTTTCTCTTACTGTATATGCTGCACACCTCACAACAACAATATTCAATTGTACTCAAGTAATTTTTTAATCAAACGACTTTTTGTTCACAATGGCAATGTGTCTGTTTCAGTAGGACATTCCCACCTTTATTTAAAAACCACCTTTTAGATCCTTCCATATTGACAGGTTTCCAGAGAAGCAGAATAGGCAAAATTAACATAACAGTGAATTGGCAGAGCTCCGAAATGATCTCTGAGGAACTGATTTCCAAGACTATATGATGCAACTCTGGTGAAATTTAGATAGGAGTCTAGTATCATCTTTGCTCGTTTAAAAAAAAAAAATTAGTTTTATTTTTCTTTGCTTTTATGTTACAAGAATTAAAAAATTTGAACGTGTGAGATTAGTACAAAGCTCTGTATGATTTTGCAGAGATCCTGAAAGTGTAAATCTGAATAGAAGCATAAGCTACTCATTTTAATGGACAACAAAAGCTAGCATCCCTTCTTCTTCTTTCCATTTTTTAGAGTAACTTTTAATGTTTTTTCTATAGTATCATAAAATAACATTTCCACAGTATCACCAATTGCCTTGTAAAAACAAGCCAAAATCCCCACTTGACTGGTAACCTGCACTCTGCACTCCTACCCATACCCTTGCCACTACTTACTGCTCCTTTAACCCAGAAAATGGGAACTGGGTAAGTGATCCCAATGCTGCCCAAACACCCTAACTTGAACATCAGTCCCTCACTCACACTCTTTTTGTGTTTTAAATGATCAGAGGGGCTTTTCATTAAGCCAGTGTTTACTACCTGTTTTTTCCTTGCAGGTTGCCTGCGGTATGAGGTTTTGACACAGCCATACTGCTACCAAGACAGTCAAAGACATATTTTATTCACAGCTCAAAGGTTCTTCACTGAAGCAGTCCTTTAACGAACTCCCCTTCCCCCAAAATTCTAGGTGTATAATGGTAACTTAGACGCAGGGTGGGAGGTAGGAAGGAGAGGAACTCAAGCCTTGAATACAGTAAGCTCCTAAGGATGTCTATCTATGAAAACAAATATGTACACGATGACACATAACACACAATGGAGAATGTTCAAAGCAGAATTACGGGTAGGTGAACTTAAAACATGGGATTTTCCCCAAACCTAAGCATACAGCACAGTTTCTATGGTAGCCTTGTTTACAAGGCCATGCTATTTCAAAGTTAACTTTTATCATGCGTGCATGCTGATCTTAAAACAATTAATCAGCCTTTCAGGAAAGGGCTAACTGAGGAGAACACTGCAAGGTCACTCCCTCCGTTGCTATAGCCATTAATTCAGTTAAACAGCAATAGGGATTTCTTCCAGCTCTGACTGAAGATAACTGGCAGATGCCCTTAGATGACAGTGGGAAGGGCTGACCCCTCCTTACCTACATGCCCGGTTCTGACACGCAGAGGTAATTATAGTGTAGACAGCAGCAGACCAGCCCTCAGTGGGTCTCCAAAGCTGCCTTTCAACCTATCCAAGTTAGTGCTGGGTCCCACAACAGCAGTTTCCCCTGCCCAAGAATGCACCCCAAATATCAACAAAACTTTTTTGCTAGCATGGAAGTACTGTCAAATCAAAAAATAGGTGCAGGCAGTTTATCCACACTCAGAACTAGCCAGTGCCATTCCTATGGTACATGAAACCTGTATAAGCACTGGCAAGAAAAGCACAGTCTAGGGACAGAAGATGCTTTAGCCGTATTTCATAGTCTAGGCTGGAGCTAAATCTCAGCTGGCTCCATACAGCGTCAGTAGAGTTTACTCCAAACAAAAGCGTGTGAACCAGGACCCTGGTACGCACGGTCCAGAGACACAGGAGAGCCCGTGTGTAGAACCAGTCTGGGTCTAAGAGGGGATCGATCGTCCACTCAGCTTTGCTACCAATCTCTCCGGACCACGCAGGAAAGCTCACCACAGCCCATGGCAGCACCAGAAGGGGACAAGGAAGCCGTGATGAAAGAAGGCTTCGTGCAATGCACTGGAAAGATTTACTGGCTTTGCCACAGTGCAGCACAGATGAAGAGATGCATCAGAGCTTCAGCTCTGCACCGCAGAGAACCAGTCTTCCCGGAGACTGGGACACCGTGAATCGCAACACCCTGGTCTGCAGCGCCGGCTCTGCGGTTAGGTAGGGCTACGCTGCTCTTCCCAGCATGTCCTGTGTGAACCTGGGGTGTCTCACACTCCTCTTTCTCCCAGAAGACAAGGAGCTGGCTGTAAACCAGATTTTCAGCTTCAGTCTAGAAATAAAAAAATTATACATCCCAGCTTCCATATACTGGAGGGGAACCTGCCAGTGTATGATTTACTGCAGGGATGGCTGCCCAAGACTGCAAATCCTCTGAAATAATAATTCAGCAATAATCCCTCCCGAGGGGCACTGCTCTCGCATGCCCTGCTAGCGGCACCATGACAAAGGACTCTGTGTCTGCAGAGGGAAGGAGCAAGGGACCATGCCTCCCTGCCAGCAGACAACCATGGACCGCTGCACCGACCCTGTGGGCAGCATCCACTGGTCCCGGGAGGGATGAGGGTCCCTCTGCTGTTACTGTCTCGCAGACGGCTTGGCAGAAATAGTAGACGGCAGGTGAGAGGTGGGGGAAGCGAGCGACAAGCTGGAATAATTCTGAATTTCTATATAGTAGGCAAAAAGTGGGGGTTTTTTTAATAATATATTCTGAGGAGGTTTTGTCATTAAAAATCAGCATAAACCTCATTACTTTCAAAAAGCACAAAGCCGCCTTATTTTAAGGTCTTACAGAGTATATTTTGCCCTTAGATTCTTGCTCTTCTCCAGGACCAGCGTGGTTAGACAACAGCAGCAGGCTCCAGCAGATGACCATCGGCAGCTCCTGGAGAAGCACTGCTGATCAGTTAGCATCGCTACACACGTCAGCCTGTTGCAGCAGGGCCTTGTTTCGCTCTCTTCGATCCCGAGGTCCTCCTAAAAAGTCACCGAGGCACTTTGCTAGCTGTGGCACAAAGCAAAGGTTAAAGCTTCAAGACGCTCAGGGCTCTCACATTTGCGTGATATTCTCGCAACAAGGCGCCCACCAACACGTCTTGTTAGGTTGAACTGTCACGGTGAGCCACAACCGTTGTCAGCAAGGAAATGTGAAACTTATTAAATTGGCATAATTGGGACTGGCTCTCCATCACCACCACCTCCTAGCACTGTTAGCTGCAGCAGGAGGAGAGCTTGCTGCACGAAAGAACGGAACAGGTTTGGACAAGCATGAAACGAAGCTGCACGTATCTAAAGATAGCAGCTGAGTCGGTTAAGTATTTTTCATTACAACCGCGAAACCCAGATCCACACCCTGAGAGCCCAAGCGGCTCCCGTCAACGGGGATCCCCTGGCCCTGCGCACGGCTGAAGTCAGAGGGTTCCTGCAGCCCCATGCCAGCCTTCGCCAAGTCAGAGGAGCCAAAGTGCCACTGACAGTTCATTTATGGTATCTTCAGATTTTCCTGTTGTAGCTACTTTTTTTCAGCTGTTTTATTTTTATGGGGAGGACACCACGCAATTGAAGTTTTCCAGACCTCCTCTGCCCAAGAATTGCTCTGGTTTAAGATCACCAAAACCAGCTGAATATTCCACAGTGGTTCAATCATCATGAAACCATGGTGAAGAGAAAGGCAAATAGTGGAGTAAGAAGAGGACAAAAAAAGAAAGCAGACAGACACATCTAATAAACAAATAAAACCCCCTCTATGTTACCTTGTTTTGAAAAGGTGCAGACATGAGAGGGAGGGTAGACTTGAAATGTGTAAACTCACAGAAATTTAAGACTTTTGCATATTTGTCTGGACTGCAAGCCCACACGCAACTTTCATTTGTAAGAAAATACTGCAGTGGGCATGAATGCATACTTATCCCAAAGTCCAAAAATCTTTAAGTTTAGACTGGGAAAAAGAGAAACTGCTTAGTTACAAGTAGCACGCCACAGTCGTCTTCTAATTTGCACTGAACAGGAGCATTAGTCAGACTGATTATACAGTCAGGCACTAATTACTTAGGTTCTCTCAAATGCATGCTAGTAAATTTGATGATTACTCAAATAAAGTACGCATTATTAGGTATGCCAAAGTGAGCTCACTCTTTGACTGAAAGCTTTTTAGGAAAAAAGCTACCTCTTTGCTATAAAATTTTATAGTCTCTGGCACAAAGACAGAGAGACCTCTTGGAGATACTGAAGTACAAATATGAAAACACTATTGCATTTTAATATGTCTGGTTTGGGGGAAAACAGTATTCTATTATTTTGCTTGGTTCTGTTACAAGGAGCAAGAATATAGCAGGCCCAGGAGCCATAAGAGATTTGCAGAATGGCTTAAAAAAGCTTTTCTTCTGTCTTTCTTAGACCCACCGCAAGTTTCCCTTTTTACATCCTTAGAGATAATACTGTATGTATTACTGTTAACTTTCTGTTACTGTGCAGGTAAGAATCTCTTTTCATTGCACTTGTGAAGAGCCTGTGGACATTAAATATACCCTAAAGCTTTTGTAGGGGGAGGGGGGAAAAAAAAAAAAAAGAACAGGTAGAAGGTTTGAATATGCCCAGTCCGGGCCATACTCCTGAAGTAGACTTCTTTTAAGAAAAAGGTAAGTAAGTGGCACTGCTAAACTTGCCCAGGAGACTGGAACACCCACCGGTCATTACAGGGCACGAAACAACAGGTATGGGCAGATGGAGTGGTCAAGAGATGCAATACCTTTCAAAGCCACGTCATAAGTCTTGTTGTATGGCATGGATATTGCTTTGACATGTGTGAGAACATGCATTACATATCGGCAATGAAAAGAAGTTGCTCTTGGCTGCAAAAGTTTGACAGACTGTTCTGTAAGTCACTCCCATAAAATCAGCATATAAACTGTCTGGTTTGCATTTGAACTACGAACCTCCTGCCTTGCAAGAAGCACAAGAGCAAATTTAACACATAAGAAGGTGGCCCGCTTATTAAGACATGTGTATGTAATTTAATTTTCGACAGCTAGCCTGTGCTTACATTTGAAAACCGCATTTGTATTACACACTAGATAGCATGTACATGCATGTTGAAGAAGCCCAGTTACAATTGGTTCCCATGATACAAGCAAAGAGCAATTCATAGCATCTTTTTTTTTCCCCCACACATAAAGACAGTACTTCTTCAGTAGTTGTGTCAGAATTATGAAGGAGGCAGACAAGAAAGATGTCTTACATTCAGAGAATTACATGGTAGCTTTACACAAACACATCATGTTTATAGTTCTGGAAAGAAAAACCCAACCTTCTGCTGCAAAGAAAAATACACCAGCATTTTTCTGTCTTTGTAAGGATACTATTGTTTATTTTTGACTTTTCCTTGACAAACCTCAAGCACATGAAGCTGTAAAAGCCCCAGTCTATATTCTTTAAAATGAGGGTTAGATATAAGTTCAACAGGAAATATAGTGAGATTACCCTGACATGTTACTAAAAACAGATTAGAAGAAGCGGATTAAAATTGGACCACCTTTTCTGATTGCTTGCATGGGAGGAAAGGTTGTGAGAGAGATACAGAGCAGTCTTATCATAGAATCATAGAATCATTCAGGTTGGAAAAGACCTTCAAGATCATCGAGTCCAACCATCATCTGTGCCCACTAGACCATGGTACAGAGTACCTCGTCTATGCGCTTTAGTGTTGCCCTCCACTTACCTTCCCAGGCTACCCTCACCTATCCAAACAGATTTATTTACTGTGTTTTCTGATAAACATCACGCCTTAAAACTCAGCTTTAGAGATCAATGGGGAAAACCCTCCTGGCAAGTGACAAAAGGCTGTCTTTTCCCATATCAAAATCAATGTTCTCTTCCCCTAAAGATGTCACCCCTCTCACCACCCCAAACACTCTCAGCTTATTACACACACAATCTTTTCAAGAGTGCAGTCCTCCTGTTAGCATACCAACTAGCTATTCTTATTATTACAGGCACTTAGAGCACATAGGCCTTAATGTGAAACAGGTCCGGAGAGTAGGGAACAAAGCAGCACGTCTACCTGGGACAGAACTGAACCGATGGTAAATAAGCCCAGGCAGGCGCGAATCCTGACGCCCTGCGCTGCAGGACACTGGAGAGTGCGCGGATTGCCTGTCTTTTTATATGCCAGCCCCTATCTCTCTAAACGCTAGAATTCACTGTAAATTTCAAATAGTCTGCAAAGTTCATTATGTTGTTCATTACGATTTCTGGTAGAATGCAAGGTGAGCAAGGACTTCTATTTAATTTTTCCTCATTTTAAGGTGAGAGGAAGGAAAGCAACTTCTGCTGCAAGGGACACAGAAGAAAAAAACAATTGCTGAGTGATTTTATCTACATAACTTACAAGCTGATGGGTATATATTCCCTAACTTATTGCAAGACAGCAAACAAGCTATAACTTTGAAAAAAACCTCCTACAGAAAAACCAGCATCAGATTAGAAGAAATAGGACATATTAAATAACCATTTAATTTAGCTACCCAGGGCCCTAACTAATGTCACCTTACCCCAAGAGTATTTACCTAAAATGATCAAAGTGATTTCTCCCCCTCTTTCTTCGCACCTATGTATGCTTCAGAACTGAGACCTAGGCTTAGATTCACTGCCCAAATCCAGTGAGTTAGCTCTACACATAAACTCTCTCCTGCTCTGAGGAGCCATGATTTTTGTTACATGTATCTTCAGCCTGGCAGATTAAATCAGAAGTTTCTAGAAACAAGGGCATGCTTCAATCCCACAGCGAAAAACTATGAATTTAGAGAGACCGCTATGATCTTTTGCTCTGAGCAGCTGCATAACATAGAAAACAGACATACCTAGACTCAACTTGTATTTAGCAAAGTCTCAGCCCTGAAATATTGCAAATCTCTTTCCTTCTCCCTAAAATATCTTGCATTTACTACCGTCTATTTGGATATTGCCTTTCCTTAAGCACAATATTAATTTAAACTAGCAGTAGAAACTTTTCTGCAGGCTCAGGCATTTCCCGTACAAGATTTATGGCTTCCAACTCTTGTCCCAATGATTTTTAAAAGCCTGGGTTTAGCGATGTTCTGTGTGGTACCCAGTCTCGCTTGTTCCTCATCCCAGAGCCATTAAGCCCATGGCACTGATAACGTACCACAGTATACAACGTGCAGGGAAAGCCATTATCACTGGTGTGGGAAGTAAAGAGCACAGGATGGGCATAACTGGACAGTCATATACAGCTGGTGGTACACAGGTTAACACCTAACTCCTAAGTTTGAGTGTGGTCACAGGACAAAAACGTGAAAGTAAGTCCAAACAAGAAGGACAAAAACATGCATCGCATTAGTAGCTATTATTGCCCTAAACATTGCCTGAAGGTATGGAACTGAGGCGTAACAAGCCAATTCAACAGAGGGTCATACATCCCATTAACAAAAATCAATGGAGCTCAGTGACTTCAGAGTTGCAGTCCCAACTGTCTTCTCAACAGCCTATAAAAAAAATAGTAAGACAACATGACAAGTTAGTCATGCAGTATTGAGCTGACTCACCACCAGGTGACTCATAACTAATGACTGACTCCAAGTCAACTGCAAAATATGAAAAATGCTGTGATCCTACAAAAAAAGCCTTAATGTTTCTATTACAAGCTCTTTCATCATCAAAACACACATCAGCACCAGCACGAAAAGCAGATTTCTTACACCATAATACAAATGTGTATAAAGTATTTAACCTGCAAAAGAGAAGATTATTTCCTAAAACAGAGCATGGAGATATATATATTCCTTCTTTTCAGCACAGTAGAACACTAGCCAACTATGCAGATAGAAGATTCATTATTTATCTGTCATTTTGCATTACAATAGCTTCAAATACAAATCTTCATACTGATATCTTCACACATTTTTCTTTAACAACCACACTGACAAACAAGATGTGGGTGACTAGGTGTTGTGGTTTAACCCCAACCGGCAACTAAGCACCACGCAGCCACTCACTCACTTCCCCCTGACCCACTGGGACGGGTGAGAGAACCAGTGGGGAAAAAAAAGGTGAAACTCGTGGGTTGAGATAAGAACAGTTTAATAAGACAGAAAAGAAGAAACCAATAATGGTAGTAATAACATGGCAATAATAATAATAATAATAATAATAATAAAAGGATTGGAATGTACAACAAGTGATGCACAGTGCAATTGCTCACCACTTGCCGACCAATGCCCAGTTAGTTCCCGAGCAGCAATCCCCACCCCAACCAACTCCCCCCAGTTTATATACTGGGCATGATGTCCTATGGTATGGAATACCCCTTTGGCCAGTTGGGGTCAGCTGTCCTGCCTCTGTCCCCTCCCAACTCCTTGTGCCCCTCCAGCCTTCTCGCTGGCCGGGCATGAGAAGTTGAAAAATCCTGGACTTAGGATAAACACTACTTAGCAACAACTGAAAACATCAGTGTGTTAGCCACATTCTTCTCACACTGAACCCAAAACACAACACTATACCAGCTACTAGAAAGAAAATTAACTCTATCGCAGCTGAAACCAGGACAGCAGGTAAAGCACGTAAAGACCTCCAACAGTCAGTTATATCCATGGAAGTTCAGTAGCAGTGAGGAATCACAGAATGGTTTGGGTTGGAAGGGACCTTTAAAGTTCCTCTAGGTCAACCCCCCTGCAATGAGCAGGGACATCTTCAACTAGATCAGGTTGCTCAGAGCCCCGTCCAACCTGACCTGGAATGCTTCCAGGCATGGGGCATCTACCACCTCTCTGAGAAACCTCTGCCAGCGTTTCACCACCCTCATCGTAAAATATTTCTTCCTTCTATCTACTCTAAATCTACCTTCTTTTAGTTTAAAACCATTACCCCTTGTCCTATCGCTACAGCACCTATTAAAAAGTTTATCCCCACCTATCTCATAAGCCCCCTTTAAGTACCAAAAGGCCTCAATAAGGTCTCCCCGGCGCCTTCTCTTCTCCAGGCTGAACAACCCCAACTCTCTCAGCCTTTCCTCACAGGAGAGGTGCTCCAGCCCTCTGACCATTTTTGTGGCCTCCTCTGGACCCGCTCCAACAGGTCCATGTCTCTCCCGAGCCTTACAGAAGTCCAGACAGACGACATCTGTAGCTTTTCCCTTGTCCACTGATGTAGTCACTGTCATAGAAGGCCACTAGGTTGGTCAGGCAGGACTTGCCCTTGGTGAATCCACGCTGGCTGTCTTGAATCACCCCCTCTCCTTCATGTACCTTGGCATAGCTTCTAGGAGGATCTGTTCCATGATCTTCCCGTGCACAGAGATGAGGCTGACAGGTCAGTAGTTCCCAGGATTCTCCTTTCCACCCTTTTTAAAAATGGGTGTAATGTTTCCCTCTTTCCTGTCACTGGGGACTTCACCTAACTGCCATGACTTTTCAAATATCATGGAGAGTGGCTTGGCAACTACATCAGCCAGTTCCCTGAGGACTCTGGGATGCATCTCATCAGGTCCCATAGACTTAGGTATGTTCAGGTTCCTGAGGGGGTCATGAACCTGATCTTCTCTTACAGTGGGAGGGACCTTGCTCCCCATGTACCCGTCTTGTGGTCCATCCACTCGAGAGGTGTGCGAAGAGAGGTTGCCAGTGAAGACTGAGGGGAAAACAGTTGTTAAGTACCTCAGCCTTCTCCTTGTCTGCTGTTACCAGTTTGCCAGCCATGTTTATCGAGGGGGTACACTTTCTTTGACCTTCCTTTTCTGGCTGACATACCTGTAGAAGCCCTTCTTATTATTCTTTGCGTCCCTTGCCAAGGACAGCTCTAGCTACACCTTGGCTTTCCTGACCCCATCGCTACACAGCTGGGCTGTGTCCCTATACTCTTCCCAGGATACCTGTCGCTGCTTCCACTGCCTCTGCATGTCCTTCTTGCCCTTTAGTTTGACCAGCAGGTCTCGACTCAGCCACGCCGGTCTCTTGCCTTCTGTTCCTGATTTCTTACTCTTGGGGATCGAGAGCTCTTGCACTTTATGGAAAGCATCCTTAAAGATCTGCCAGCTCTGTTCTGCTCCCTTGTCCCTGAGGGCAGTTTCCCAGGGGTTCCTATTGACTAACTCCTTGAACAGCTGGAATTTTCCTTTCCTGCAATTCAGGGTCCTGACTTCCTCTTCACCTGACCCATATCCCTCAGGACTGTGAACTCCACGAGTGCATGATCACCCAACGCCTCATTTACTTCAAGACAGGCAGGTAGAAGAAAATCATACTTGTTTCTGGTATGGTTTGAAAATTAATCTATATTAACTTATTCTCAGGAGACCCTTGTATTGTAAAGACCATAAAAGCTACTGTTATATTGCAACAGTTTAATTCTGGAATTCAGTCATCTGAAAAGCTCAGTTAACCCAACAAATTTGCTGACACCACCATCGGAAAACCTTGCGTGCCTAGCAGATGCAATGGAAATACATGTTCTTACGCTTTTATGCACAAATACTACAACACTATATGGAGGAAAAAAAATCCCACAGGATCATACCTTTAGAATACCCACTTGCAATAACCGCACAGGCATAAACACGAGTTTCCAATGCGTCAAATTAAAAGACAGTCCCCATGATTTTGCATTAACTAGATTCCTTTGTAGCTAAAATTTTCAGAGAAGGAAATGGATCAAAAAAGAGAAGGAAGGCTCAAACTCAGGTGCTGGGAGTCAAGCACAAAATCTTAACGTGAAATACTGAGCAACTGCAAACAGCTAGGAAGAAACTTAGCCCCCCTTAAAGCAAGCTACGCATGTTCCCATTGCTATCTAAATTACAATGCCTGATTTCACTTACCATTATTTATAGGTTTTGATTTAACTGATCTGCCTAAGACCGAAATAGGCACCTTTATCAGAGGTTGCCTAAAAATTGAGAATTCCCACTCCACCACAAGACCATGTCCATCAAACACTACTTCACGTTCCCAGGCAGGGAACACACCGCACACAGCCCAGGTACCAGCAGAGGAAGCCCTGTAGCCTGTTGGTGAGGGGGAAGTTTACCGCTAGACTACCAGGATATGCTTCTTGAGAGGACAAGTCAACTAAAGCACATGCCCGGCGTACAACATTTCAATTAGATTAAATCAGATAACAAAGGTGAAAAAGCACTCGTTTTGATCCCCTCTGTCTGCTGCAGCTCAGAGCAAGGTAACTCAAGCACTCTGATATATTGGGTTGCTGACAGAGCATAAGCAAGCACTGGTCTCCAAAGAAATACACTTCTCAACATCACAGGCTTTTCCCGTTAAGACAGGTCTGCACTAGATCCTGCTGAGGCAGCCCTGTGAATCACAAATAAGAGAGGTTTTCCTACCAGAGGACCTTGACCTCAGCACGATTACACCGACGGTGCTTTTTTGGTGAATCTTCTTTTGCTCCTAGGGCTACTGGGGTTACTTGTTTCAGGGTTAGTGGGCTGTCCCCTCAGCCGGCAAGTGCTAGCACATTGTCGTGGTAGCCAAACACTGCCAAAATCTTTTTCCAGGCCCCCTGGGGCACAGTTCAATCCGATTTAAAACATGCACAGAAGTAACAAAGAAGTAACAAAACTCAAAAACTATTTGCTTGGTGCTGTGGGCTCCAGCAGCCCAAAGGTCTTTCACTCTGCTACAGTGCCAGCAACTGAAGTCAAACCCTCTCCAGCAAAGTCATTTTGGCTATTACTGACATCATTTGACCCTCTTCCACATGCATCTGAGACTCAAACCATGCTGGCAGGCTGGGGTCCTTGGACGTGATGGGATTTTCCTACCTAGTTGCAAAGGAACCGAGAACAGCTTTGCCTCTGCAAAATTCCGCACTTAACTGCAAGCATGTCCTCCTGCTGATACAACCACATCACTGCAGTTAAACCACTCTGCTACATCAGCTGAAGTTACAGTGGTATCTGTGCCCACACAGATACTTTTATTTTGACTTTGCACAAACCACTTCCCAGAAAGTGAAAGATAAAAGTGCTGGGAAGAAAAGGGGCAGGGAGGGGGGGAGTGTTAAATCAAAATAAAACACTAATGTCAGAATTTGTATCACTGTAGCTAAAACATTCACAGTCACAATTTGGCTTACAGCTTTCTTCAGACATGCCTCCGGTGTTTAGCAGTTTTCTGTAAAACATCCCTCCAAAGGAGGTACTTGGATTTGGCAGCAGCTGCCATTTCAGCAGAGAACCAAAGGAAGAGGTTTATTCCCCTCAGATGTGAAGATCCTCCACAAAGGGCCAAGAACACGGATGTGTGTTCACCTATCTGATTTGGGGAGCAAGACAAGCCCATTTCCAAACAACTGTGCCAAAATGTGAGTTAGGATGCAAAGCCTCATCAACTCGGCGATCTGAAAGGTGTTTTGAACCATCCGAGAGACATCTCCCTGGAGCACAGCATGACAAGCAGACGCTTCGAACACAATACTGACCACAGGGAATGGAGATTTCATAGTTCAAGCTATCGAGGCATGCAGACAGCAACCTGCCACGGAGGAAAGGTGTGAGACACACTCCCGAAACGCAAGGGAGTTTTAAATGTTAGCAAGCCGTCGCCATCTCTGGTTCAAGATTACGAAAGGTAACACTGCTTCGACCAGTTCAAACAAGTTCAATCCCCACAACTGCTGCTGGATCACAGGATAAAGAAGAACGTTCAGATCACCAACCAGCAAGTATTAGTTTTATCTCCAGTGGGAAGAGGCTGTCAGGAGTGCAGATCCTGGCTTCTCCAGCAGCCACACTCAACAAGCTGTGCTCACATCAGGTACACAACTTTCATCCCCGCTGAATGCTCGACCTCACCAACCCCAGGCTAGATCCAACCCGCAGGGAAGGCAACGGGAATCTCTGGCTAAACCCAACACACACACAGACATGGAAACAGAGCACAGGTACGGCCCAGGGAACTGCTGCACATAAGGTTGCTAAACTTAGCGGGAGCTGAAAAGTTCCACTTGTAATGGGGTTTACTCATTAGTACTTTCTATTAAGAAAAATGCTTACACTCCCATGATTATAGTCTTGTTTCTGACTATTTGCAAGAAGAAAAGCTGAAATACTTCTCAAGCAGAACATAAAAGCAAAGAGCACAGTTTAGGGATGATTTGGGTATTTTTTTTTCTTTTTGACCTACAGACCTATTTTCAAACACAAAGCAAGAAGTGAATGATAGGCCTTTTAATACTAAATTTCTAGCCCCAGAAACTAAGTTTTCCACGAGGTCAGAGACCAAAACTCAGACACTTACCACTACCGTGTAGTTCAAAACACTTGTAACGGATTCAAGAAAGTTCAAACTCCACTTGTACTCCAACAGTAAGAGCCGGCTTTTCTTCCAAGCCTCTTCACAAACCTGTTGTTCAATAATGAGCTTTCAAAACTATATCTAACAGTAAAATTCATTGCTCCCTTTATACCCATCTCATTATCCTGGCCTCTTGCTGTGCTTGCTCCTTTTAACAGATGGAGCAAGTATTAGCTTGATTTCCTACCACACATCAAGTTTTCAGCTGAGCTTAGCAATATACATCTCTAACAACTGATAAGATCTCTATTCATTTACTATTAAATGCATAAGCTAGAGATTTTATTTTTGCCTTGCATCCGACAGATAGTGAAATCTCACCTTACTTTCCTGACATGCTGTAACTTCTGCACACAGATGCAACTGATAAGAAGAATTCAAATCAAGGCCAAAATTCAGTTATCATAAAAGAAGTGAAATGAGTATATCCATTTGTATCCATATGTAGAGGACCAAAAAAAAAAAAAAAAATCAGAAAGAAACGCCCCAGGAATACTACACTTGATGCATAACTAAATAAATTTTTAATACCTGAAGTTAGCAATAGCACATTTTGATGAGAAAATTAAAGGACATGACTGTCCAAAATATGGCTTGCTGAGAAAGTGAAAAAAAAAAAAAATCAATACAAAAATAACTTTTATTACTAAGCCTCCCAGATTATACTCCTGAGACCCTGCACATCCAGATGGGGGTAGCCAGGTGTGAATTCAGGTGAAGCAGCATAAAAGAAAATGTGGAAGGAAGCTGGAAGCGGTGCTGACAGATCATGGAAGTCACACCACTCCGGGTGACTCTGAACTCAGCAGACGTGCCAGGACAACGTTACTAGATGCTTTGCTGTTGGCAAGCCTATGCTAACAGAGACATTAAACAATTTTTAATAGGTAGACGGCTGTTTTTTTTTTTCTCTAACAGAAATCCAGATCAATTCTTAAGTTTCACAACCAGAAATTAGCAGATAGTACTCACAACCTCATTTCTGCCTCAGTCACCAAGTATCCTGCCGTGCCCTTGGCTGAAGGCAACAGCCAGAAGCTGCCATCCACCTAAACGCTGGAAAAAGTTAAAATCTGGAGCACAAAAAGCCTGGTATTCTCTCTAGAGCTAAGGAAACCCTCTCCTGCAAGTCCCCGGGAGCAAGAGCCAGCCCCTCTGACAACACGTATGCCATACGGTGTATAGAGCTAAAGGAAAAAGCCAAGGAGGAACTGATCCTTAGGAGCACAGCCGATGCCAGGGCTGGCCGCGGAAGCCCCAGCCCTCCGCCCTGCTACAGCTCACCCTACCCCATGCAACGCGGGGAGACGCTGGCCCAAACCTGCCGCGGGTTCTCCAATTGATCTGGCACTACGAGTTCCTCATGTCTGCCATGTGCCTTCCTGCACTACTCGGTACAACGGTGTGACGAAAGGATGAGGATCTGCACGTGTTACCGCTCCGTGTTAAACAGAAAGTGGCGGTAGCTGATGCGCACATTTACTTGTATTGAATATGTGGGTTTAAGCATCCAAATGTTTTCAAACGGTGAAAAAGAATTACCGCAATCACTTTCAGAATTCCTCCCTACTGCAAGGACAAGTCTGAGCCTATCAGTACCCATCAACCTCTTTTTAAATAAGCGTAATGGCCCCCACAAAATTTGTTTATTGAAATTAACTGTGGGGCTGGGGGTAAGTTTGGTTTATTTGCTGCAGTAATTTGCAAAGACAAAGCCGTACGCTCAAACTATTAAACGAAGCGCTGGAGTCAGCAGGACCCGAGGTTCTACTCATCCACCGATTCACCGCCTGACCTTGAAGAAGTCCATCACCTCGTCATAAATCTGTCGGCCCAGCTGTGAAACTGGATCAAAGCAGGACTTCCCTGCAAAATGCATGCTGCGTCTAGTTTGGCCTTTTGTTAAATAAATATAACACCCCCTCAAAACAAAACCAAAGAACTAAACAATGTGGGGTTTTTTTCTATACACAAAGCACTTTGTACTGTAAAAAATGGAGTACTTTACCAAGTGGGAGGGAAGTAAATGTAAATATTTATACATGTACTGCAAAGAGCTGTTACTCACTCTAGGGACGTGTATGCTGGTAGCTGTATAATTAAAGAACTACATCAGCATACTGGGGTGC
Source organism: Leptodon cayanensis (assembly GCA_027564655.1). Taxonomy (NCBI): domain Eukaryota; kingdom Metazoa; phylum Chordata; class Aves; order Accipitriformes; family Accipitridae; genus Leptodon; species Leptodon cayanensis. The sequence continues at coordinate 4,789,357 of JANXJC010000029.1, forward strand.
TTTTGCTAGACAGAAGTAACGCGCTGGTCTCCGGAAAGCGTGCACTGCGCTACGAAGGGTAAAGAAGAAAACTGACATTAAGAGGACAGTTCCTGCCAGACTGGAAACTAAATTAGCTTAAACAAAACAAGAGATTCAACAAAGCTACAAGTGCTCAGAGCTTTAATTAGAGGAGTAGATGAAACTACTAGGTTAGCATTCAGATTTTTTTTTTCCACTTTTCCATCATCTCGCAAACTCTTCCAAAAGGCACATGTATTTTGGGACTGGTAAGTAAGCCTGGAAGGACAGAGGGTAGCTATTTCGCCTTATGCAACTTACGCTCAATTGCCCCTTACGCCTAAGAGGAAAAGTTCATGCAAAGATTGGGATGAGAAGGGCCACCTCAGCCAGTAACTTGGCTGCCTCAGTTGTGTCCTGGTGCAAATGCAGGACCTGCTACTTTACATCCCTCCATACCTGAGCTCCTACGGAGGTTACAGGACACTGTTTTCAGACTGACACTTCTACTACGGTATTTAGATTGGTGACATGTTAAGTCCAAATGCAAATTCAAAATGGATTTTAAATCTGTGCTATGTAAGGGAATGAGGTTGACTGGATTCCCTTTCACATGGCAAAGTCTGGCTCCATTAACTCATGGGTACTAACAGCTCAAGACTTCAACTTAAAAGTGATGAAAAAATCTGGAGCCAGGTTCCAAAAGCTTCCTTATAAGTTATTTTCATCTCCCATTATAAAAATAAATCTGTCCATTCAGAACCTTGTCAAGAAAAGAGAAGTGGCTACTCTTTTCCGTTGCTATCACTTCAAAGGTGAGCTTGTTTTACAAGCGTCAGTGTGGTAATGTTTGCCCCTAGTTTGCCATTTCTAATCAGCCATTTCTTTCCATTTTCATACACTAACAGAGGAAGCATTGCTTGTAACTGCAACTCTGAACTACATCTGATAAACTGCTTAGTATTTACATAACGTCCACGCTGAAACTGATAAGTACATCACGTTGGGCACAGGTTAAAAGTTATGCGAAAAATGCATGACTCGAGAGCAGCTTCTGCAACTCAGAGTCTTTGTGGTGTCTGAATTTTTGTCTACCTCAAGCTATCTTATCTGCTCTAAGGACATCAGGTACAGGAAACAGTTTGTTCAGCTTGTGGAGAGTCAGATTTAAGGATTTCATATTCAAGCAGCACTGACTCAAGTAGAGATGTTCAAGGAGTTTTCAAAGTGCGACTACAGGGCTTATCAATACCACAAGGTGAATACTGCTCTACCTAACTGTGTCTTCCTTAGCCAAGGCCTGGGGTTTTGTTTTAATCTAGCATCAGTGTGACATTGTAACTTAAAAATCAAGCCTTCACTTAGAAAACTTCTGTGGGCTACTGCTGGCCAGGATTTCTTCTACAGAAATGGACATGCATGTGATGCAGAGTAAACACATTTTAAGTCGAGTGGTTTGGGGAAGCATTACATGTATACATCTGTGTGAGCACCTACACACACATTTCCCCACCTCATCATCTACACAGCATATGTACAGGACTTAGTACTTTCCAGAAGAGCCGTATCAACCTATTGGAGGCATTAAGACACTGCATTGCATCGCAACAGCTCTGCTCGTTTCTGAAAGCATTTGAACAAACGCATTTGATACGTACACTGTGGCCGTGCTTGAGATTAACAGATAGCAGCAACTGATTCGGAGTAATTGAATACGCATAGCAGTGTCTGGTCTGATCTGTTAACACCATCATATATCTGGAATACAAGGCAAGCATTTTTAAAAAAATGCCCAGAGAAACACCGCAGAAGCAAACCGAGGGTGATGCTTAAGACAACGTGGACCCCCAGCAGCCTTCTGCTTCTCGGCCTCCCCTTCGCCTTCTGCACAGGCTTTGCTGGATGCAGCCCCTGCCCACATCAAGGCTTTTGTTCACGTACAAACTCGGTGCAGCAGTCACATTCTCCTTAGAAGTACACGCTCGTACGCTGGACTTGCCAAGCCTTTGTCACGCTTCTCTTGCTTTCCTGATCATGCAGAAATACTGCTCCCTCTTCCCCCCCACCGAGGACATGTGAAAAACATTAACATATCTCAAATGCCTAGCAGACCTTCAAGTATCCTTGTCAGAACTTTACATTTCCTGGGCAAATCTTGCAGTGACAGAAACCCTGTGTAATTGCATTTAAGCCAATAATGATGCACAGATAATGCCAATGAAGTCTGGCCATCAGATTTCAATGTATATTAAACACCTGCCTGAAAGCAGCATTAATAATGGAACAGATTTTATTATTTACTTCTAATTAGAACTCCTTGCTGATGCTAGTGAAGAAATGCACTTTCGAAAGAGAAATAATCAGCAGTAAAAGACATATCGTTATTTTCATGATAGGCTTGTGGCACTTCTAGCTACTAAGATTGCTCCCTTCCCAGATCTATTTCCAATAGCTTGCAATTCTGCTACACATGGAAAGCTTCAGACAAAGCACTCGATGGCAGGTACACATCTTACTAACAATGCATGTATTTTCAAATTAGCTTATTTTATCACCATAGGCTAAACCAGTATTTTTCCCTCGTTCAGACCTACAACAGTTCTCGTGATTCGATACGCGAACACTCTACCAGACCGCTCTTTGGAGAAGGCGAGTTTAATTTAAAAAGGGAATGAATTGTTTCCAAGAGGCAAGATTTTATCTTTCCTGTAAAAGTCATCAGTTCGACAAAGTTATAAATCACTGGAGAAAAATCCCACAGCGAGCGTTCAAGCAGAGCCTCAGACATTTAGCAGCTAAACACCTTGGGAAAGCCTGTCTGACCTTGGCGTGCTCTCGCTGCTGCCCAGCGAGACCTCCCCGTGCTTCCCCCCCACCCCGCAGCTCCGAGATGCCGCCACGGATGCGATGCTAACCCGGACCAAAGCATGCGAAAGGAGGACGAGAAGACCACCCGACCCTCGTGCTCCTCGTGAGCTGAAGGAGCCTCGATGGGGTTTTGTGCTCTGCTGAGGTTTGCTGGGAGGTGCCCGATGCTGGGACTGGGGCTGCCCTGCTGTCACCCACCCGGGGAGCCCCCGGGGTTCCCGGCCCCGGGGATCTACAAGCCCCCCTTCGTGCACTGACAGGGCGTGTGCCGGCGTGTGTGCACGTGCGCTCGCGTGTCAGAGGGAAAGGCAGATGGAAACGGGAGTCAGGCTGCAAGGCCGAATGAGCAGGGACACGTTACGGAAAGTGAAGTTGAAGCAGAAGCTCGGAGAGACCAAATGAGTAGAAGCGCAGGAGCCCGTGCGTGGAAGATAGGACAAAGGGCAGGTAGGAGGCATCAAAAAAAAGGAAAAAAAAAAAAAAAAAAAACACAAAACGCCCCAAAAGGAAGGACTATTAGGGTGCTTTGAACAAGCACCCTCTACTTCCACCCTCATGTATATTCATCCCCGTAACCCTACAACACCCAGAAGTTGCTCGGAGCCGACCGATGCTGCTGCCTCTGGTACAGGTCCCTCTCCTCTCCCACGTGTGCCACAACCACCCAGCTGCAGAGGTGCAGTACGCTGCTTTTCCTACAGTGCAAAAAAGAGGCCCTGCAGCATTTCCTAACTCTCCAGGGTTTGACTTTGCAACACAGTGGGTTTTTTCCATATACATTTTACGATTGTCCTTAGTTAAGTCAGCTTGGATAGATAAATCTCCTTAAATCATCTCTCGGCTCCATCATGTGTATGCTAAACAGGACCTGGCTTGTTTTACAAAATCAAGTATGCTGGATGAGGAAGAGGCACATGACCCGCGCCAACATTTTCTTCCCCTGGTTTAGCAAACATAAAAGCACCATTATGAAAGAACACTTAAAGCTCCTTTTGCAACTAATATTGAAAGAGTTTACCATCACATTGCAGAAACGCTTTAGGGGAAATCACGCTCCGATAGCATCCTCACGAGAAAGCTTGACGCTTTCAAACACCAAGTCGCTTTGAAACGTTTAAGAACACAAACGTCATGTGGCTCCTGAAGGTGCGACGACACAGTTCATCCCACTGGGAAGCTCCTGTGATCCCGGCTACAAGAACCTGAAGTTCTGCAAGAAGTACCACATCTTCCAAAGGGAGAGCATTTTGGACATCAAGCCTTGAAAGCAATCTGGCATCGAAACTCCAGTCTGACTGCACAGATTTAGTTTGTTTAAAGTTAATTTGTGCAGCAAAGGGTACCTGGAGATGCAGAGGATCCCCCTTCGTTTCTGTGTTTCTCGTGTACGCAGAGGTAATGTACGTATACCTCGCGATACCTGCTAGCCGGCACGTGGGCTGGGACCACCAGCACACCTAACACCATACCCTACGCATCTGTCGGATAGCTACCTTTTTTAAACTACTCACTTGACTTGAAATAATAATGTAAAGGGACTTTTCACAGCTCTTGGAGCAGCGGGAGCAGGACGTGGCTCTGCCAAACGGCGGCTCCCAGGAGGCTGGCCCTCACGGGGAGAGGGGGTATCCTCTTCTCATGACTCTCAGTACTTTTTTAAATGGTTGCTCGCATACACACTAACGTTTTCTCACAAGCCCTCACAGTGTAAAATCCTGTCCAGAATTACCCAGTCATTTCTTTTTTTTAATTTAAAAAATAAATAATAAAGACTAATAAAATAAATAATCTGTAATAAAAAAATTAGGGCACTCTACACTACTTGGGTTTTGCTCAACTCTTAATAGGGATAAGTTCACGCACAAGTTGATGGGAGTCTTCTCCAAGTAAAAACTTCAGTGTCCATCCACCACTTATCTGCACTGTAAGGTACAAACCATCACCAGAGCACAACTGAGCAGCGCCCTGTTGTAAAGTATCCCGGTACGTAATTGCACTTAACTGAAATCACATGTTCCTAAAAACACCGACAACACTGAACAATGAGACCAGCCCCACATCCAAGGGAATTTAGGAATAAGAGAACAACTGAAGTGACAAGCTTGCTCATCACGAAGCTACAGATTCATCGTCGTCGTCGTCGTCGTTTTCTTGGCACGATGCAGTCTGAATTCCCTCCTGCGTCTTGCGAGCAGCTGAACTGTGTTCCCTTACAAAAGAAATTAATATGGCAGCCTGTGTACATGTGCTTTAATCTTAAAACAAAAGCAGTTTCGCTATCTTTAGTGCATGCATAATAAAAGCACCAAAAAAGCACAGATGGTTTAGATTTTCTTTGCAGAAAGCAAGAAAGAAGACTGACATCTCAACTATTTACGTAGCCACAACCCATTACGTGGCCACAGCAAACCAAGGGGGGACACAGTGAGTACCTCTTTGTCAGCATCTCAGACACCGACTGCTTTCAGTCAGGTCTTATAAAAAGCAGAAAGCAACTCTCTGCTCACAGATAAATGCTTTTGTTCATACAGATTTAATTTATATTGTTAGTAAAACACTTAACAACGGCCACACTAATGCCAAACAAATTAATTTCAGTAAAGCTAAAGCAAACGCTACCATTATGTTTAGGCAACACAGAACAAAACCCTTGAAAACCCGACATTAAAGGAGTTATTTATGGTCATTGCTCAGCCCTCCTGCCCCCATCAGTTGTGCATTAGAAATCTCCAGGCTGCTCACTTGCAAACTGCCTGACTTCTGATAAAAAGTAGCTACGCATTTCTAGCCAGAAAGTTCGTCTTGCAGGAATAAGACAGTCAACTTGGTCTGGCAGTCAGAGGTGGTTTTTTGGTCTGTTTCTTTTTTTTGTTGTTGTTTTTTTGGGGGGAAGGTTGTTGGTTTTTTCTTTTACAATTCAACCTCTCTTTTAAAATATTTCACTCCAGGATTAAAAATTTCCCTTTCCTGGAATTAATCACACTGATGGTGCTTTTGGCAGAAAGGCAAGTAACAGGAAAAAAGTAAGGACAGCACATGTGCAATGTATCCAAGAAGTACTTCATAACCTGCTCTGGGTTTTTTTTTTTATGTAATAAACAAACAGTAGTTCAGGGAAAAACACATACAAAAAGAGGCTTTTCCCTATTTCCCTTTAACAAATATTAATAGAGAATAGCAGTCATGTAAAAATATTGCTCTTGACGTAAAGCAGATAAAAAGGCAAGCTGAATTAGTTCCTGAATCAGGGGAAACAAAGTTTTCTGCTACAGGTACTGCTTCCTTTAGCATTATGAAAAGTATTTTTAACATTTTTATGCTACAGCATTCAATATTCTGGAGCATTTAAGGCACCCAAATTAATGATTTTTCCAATTAGCAAGTACTTAAAAAGCAAAAAAAGATGGCACATCAGAAAAAAAAAAAATGTTCAATTTATGAGCGCTTCCACTTGAACCAGTGATCAAACACTGCACTTAAAAGTAACGTCTGGGGGTTTGAAGCAGCAGCATTTCCATTAGGGAAAACGTTTGCCACGAGGCCCTGCGGTTGCATTAAACCCTTAGTAGGCGTGGGGAGGCTTCTGTGCGTTGTGGTTACGCTCCATTAAACACCTCACGGAGGGACAGAACGCCACGGCTCAGCAGGCTCGCGGGACACGCGTGGCCTTGCGGGACACACGTGGCCTCCGCGGCTTCGCTCGGTTCACCGAGGTCTCTTTCTAAAGAGGACGGGACGGAGACGGCACGGCCGAGGGGGGCACAGCCCTCCCTCCTTGCCATTCCCTCCAGGCGATGCCCGGCAGGCTGGGGTCCCAAGCGGGTCTCCCAAAGCTGGGAGAGGGCGAGGGCGGGAGGCCGGTCTCCCGGCAGATGCTCCCGGCGCCCGGCTCGCATCCGGCACCAGCTCTGTTTACAGCCGTGTCAACAGATGCTTGCGGTGAGAGTCGCTGAACTTTGACATCCCGCATAAAGATGTGAACGCTTCTCCGCAGAAGAGAAATCCTGGGGACTAAAAGGCGCTCTGGCTGACTTCTGGCTCTCCCCAAGTCCACCCCCATCCCCCGAACCCCAAATTCCCATACTTAAAAACAACCGCAATAGAAATGACCCAAACCACAAAAAAAAACCCAAGAAGCCAACATGCAAATATAGCCAGAGCACCAACCTTCTTTAAGTACACTAAAAATAATCGGGAGAATTATTACAAGTAAGCCAAATATAAATAACTGCAGAATAAAATGAACTTTACAGTGTTTAGACAGATGGAATCCGATTTCCTGGTGTAAAGCCGCTGAATTTGGCATCGGCCCTGAACCCCAAAGGCAGGGGATCTGCTGCCTGAAACACACACGAGCCACCCAACGGCCAGAGTCGGTAGTCACTACTCTTCATAAACACCATTAAATTAAAAAGCATGAAAGTCTTCATAAATAAAGTCTGCAGTAAGAGACCGATTCATTTAACGCTAAGAGCAGCCAAGACCAAAGCCCACTGCATATATTTATGCATTTTCTTAAGAGGCTGTATATACAAGGGAGGACACAAAGGGCTTCTTTAAAACGCTCCCTTCCAAGGATGTATTTCACGGGTAATAGATACTGAATTCAGGGAAACGTCCAAAAAAACACTGTTTGGAAATATTGTCCAGTCTTCACATGGAAGAGCTAGAAGCAAGCACGACGCTTTTCAACGATAACTAAGAAAATCCTTGTCCAGAAGGATTTACTTCTCCGATGCCTGATCCTATGAACCGATGCAGCCAAACACAGCATTTACTGATAAACAGTCCGTCCTACTGACTTCAGTAACTTAAGCCAAGTAACTTCAGTGGTGTTATTCATGCCTTGTGAATATGAACGGAAGACTCTTGTTTAAAAGGGCTCCTCACAGTAGCGAAGGCTAGCACAAGGGAGTCCCAAGCAAGGGTGAGAAAGGACACAAGGCAAAGAAAAGAGTCCTTATGAGAAGTGCTTAATCATTGCCTGCAGGTTTGGGATTATTTTTTTTTTTCCTTTTAAACCCAAAATGAGGAAAACATGAGCTCTCCTGGTATAACCACATGGTAACTTCAACATAATCCTATTGCTAACTTAAAAATCAAACAAAAGAAACCCCCCCCAAACCAAGAAAAAAACAAACCCCAAACCTCAAACAAAGCCCACATCTAACTTTTCTGAATGAGGTCACAATGAAAAACTCTCCCAGCCTTCAAACCAGAAGGAAAAAGGAGAGAAAAAAAAAAAAAAAAAAAAAGAAAAAAGAAAGGAGAAAACCTCCATGGAAAACATACTTGAGCTGTGTTTAACAAGGAACATCTGTAGCCTTCCAAGTCTTGAGATGCAGAAATGCCCCAGAAGAGCCACATTAAGTTAAACACACAGGAAAAAATACTTTTGTTGCTGACCAAACCATTTACAGGTGCCTCTGATTTGAAGCTAAGGATACCGAGCAGCACTCTGTTTGCTGACATAACACCATGCCGTGAAGGGCTTCTTTGTAAAGAAAGTTCACAGAAAGCTGGTTTAACTGACAAAGTCTTTACCGGTGAAATGCAACATCTGTTTTTAAAGAGCCTACATTTTTGGGATATTATCACTCAGCTGCTTCTATTTATGACATATTCGATTTAAAAGTTCCCCTCAGTCAACTAAGCAGGTATGCAATTAAGTATCCTGAAATTTCAGTGTCAGACTCGGGACAGTTTGCGGCAATCCATTCAACTTTTACTTCTCCCTGGATGAGTTTCTTCACAGCAGATTTCCCTTACGCACACACATTATGTCTTACACTTATGGAAATTTTCCCTTGCAAGGCAATGGGCATTATTAAAAACGTGTGCTCTTAGGTGCTGTTCTGAAAGTCTCCAATGCTCGAAGGCTTAAACACAGAGCTACTTACACAAACTACCACAACTACATTAAAAAAAAAAAGGGGGGGGGGCAACACGACACTGACTATACGTTTATTGGTATTATTTTTATATATATTTGGATGTTCAAATGGAAGAAAAAGTAGAGAGTCCTAATTAGGAGACAAGATGTTCTTGAAATTAATGCCACGCAACTCAAGACAGCTCTTCTGAAAGATTTCACTCCCCGCCAAGCTTTTTCTATTTGCTATCTATGCTTTCACTGGGGACAGTTTCAAGTCTGTCTGTACGAGTCAAGAGCACAATGCAATCCTCTTTCATGCAAGGGGAAAAGTTAGTATTTTATCTGAAATGAAGTAAAGGTCACATTATTCAGAAAAGAAAAGGAGGGAAACTGGAAAAGGGTTTTTTCCTCAACGAAACCACTGATCCTCTACTGAGCATACACAAGTAAGTCATTTCAAACAAAGCATACAGTGACAGCAGGGCTTTTAGCATTTTATTTAAACACTCACTTGAGTACTTTATAAGCTCACACAACTTCATTAAAAATTTATAGAATACCACGATGAGGAAATGTCTGCTTTACTGTAAATAAAACCCTTAAGGAAGAAGTCATTTTAACCCTAAAAACAGAGGTAGCAAAAATACCCTCCAACATGAAAAAAACCATGCAGTAACTGTAATGTCATCTTATATATATATATATATATGTCTGTACACACAAGGAAAGATGAGGACTTATTTTTTTAAGTCTGAGTATTCATAGACTGCACTGACATACTTTATATGTATATATATATGACATGGTGTTTCCAAAACATTAGGCACAGAGTCCTTCACCAGCTCTGCGCGCACTAACGGAACAAAAACCAAACCAACCAACCCACCCACCAGCCAGCAAATGAGTACAGCATCTTCTCTTCTGGAAAGCATCTGGGACGTGCTTATAAAAACATTTACAATACGAACTCTCTGCTCATCGCAGCTTCTCGAGTCATTGCAGACCCTTCGTTTTGAAGGCCAGCCTGCAGAAGGCTTTTGAGAGGCCCTCCAGAGCCAGCTGCAACCCAATGCCACGAACCTGTGCCGAGAGGGATGTTAACACCTTTCATCTCCCACTCCTTTACCGTGGGCCAGGGTGGTGAAACACGGCCCTGATGCACTCTTCCCCTCCCTGTATCTACAGAGGCTTTCAGCTACCCCCGTACAGTGCCACGCTTTTCTTTTTTTCATGAAGAGTTAAAGACTGTTTCATAGCTATTTGCCCAGGGAAACCCAAACCCACAACCCAAAATTCCCTTTTTAGTATACCATATCATACGTATCAGATAGTCCACACAGCCTATCAAATCAGCTAGTTTTACAGCCATCTCACACAGAGGGTGACAACAGCAGAAGGCAGTACCACAATCCTCTTCAACGATAATTAACTAACGGACTGCTTAATTGAAACATTCAGGCAACACAAGAATACTCGAGGAGCAACTATATCACCATGTGATTATCAAGAAGGGATTCAATACCTGATATGCAACTTGTTAAAATATTGAAAGGTTATGGCATATTCTCACAAGAGTACTGTCATTGGGTAGGATTCCCCACAACCAACACTCCTTCAGCACACAACTGTATGCCACTGCAGGTTGCTGCCGCAAATTTATTTCCACCACTCAGAACAGAACAGAAAGAAGAAATTATGAAGTCATGTACTGTGCTATGATATTTCCATTATTCCGCAAACTGACATTGGCAAAGACTTGAAGCCCAAACTCATGAAAGTAAAACCGAGCACAGCTCCGGCAAACACACCTTCCTAGTCCCACCACCCCGTCAATCACATCCTGAGAAGTCATGCAACGTGCTCAGTGGAAAGGCAAGAAGTGCAAAGTCTAGTAGCTACTACTGAATCAGAGAAGATGAATAACAATGCTGTGCTTTGATAAGGTCCCAAAACTTTCATCAGTTTGTCATTAGACTTGGAACACAAGCTGCAGCTGTCAAAAGGGTCTGGGAATCAATATGCTGGCCACGCTTCAAAAATCAGCATCATCCCGTATTTCGGCAACCTCACCCCTTGCTTCCCCTGCCTTGTTTTTCAAAGTGACATACAGCATTGCAGGGATCGGCAAGCCGTCAGAGGAAATTGTTGGGCGTTATCTCAGTTTGATTTCACCCGCTTGCAACCTTCTGCAGCCTGTGGGTAACCAAACAGCAAGGGCAGGACAGTCTTAAAGTACATCAGGAAAAGCAACAGGAGAAAAAGCATTAATTGGCCAATGTCAACTGGCACGGTCCTTTTACACGCAAAGTGGACTCCTGAAAACATAAGCCTTGAAAAGGATTAAAATTATCAAATGTAGTGAATCACTAGTATGCCTTCAGCTGAGCAGCAGCCAGCTCAGACCCGCCAAGGAGGTGAATGCCATGTCACGGGTCTGGAGGCTGCTCCCTACATCCTTGCCGTTTCGCACCACCTGCTTTTAACACAAGTAGGCCAAACCAAAGAAAGTTAGGGTTTTTTTCCCCTGTGATGTTTATAGCACCAAGGTTTTCTAAGGAAATGTAATCAGTCAGATGATATCATGGTAATGACTGGAGGCTTCTTCCGTATTACCTGACGTTTCAGCTTGCGCTATGTACACCACAGACAGGCAGCAACATCACACGTAACACACGCACACAAGACCATTAGCAAGCACCTTTTCCACTGGTGGATGCCAACATTAGCTCTGCCATCCTCTCCTAGGGCACCAAAACGAGCTCTCCGTTTTACGACAGCACCTGCGGTTCCCGTAAGTATAAAGGTTTTGAAGCCCAAAACACTTCTAAAAGTCAAGTTCTTTACAGCTACATGTCCAATTACAAAATCCTGTGAAAATTACAGATCATCCCGCCTATAGAGGAGACAGTCTCAGCCTCTCCACTTCACTGGACCTCAAATTTCAATAGGACAGGTCAAAATATGCAACCTCCCAAATCTGAGCAACATTAAAGGCACAATTTAACATGCAACCCACAGAAAACACACCAGCACATAGGTGGCCTTCTTGTTTCTCCGAGAGGAGGCTTTGCATCTAGTGATAGTTGCTCTCAGTCTAGTTTTGTGGATGTCTTCCCCCATACCTTGTGCATCTGGGTCACCAGTCCAGTATATTGAGTAACTTTGTGCAGGTACAAAGGATCACAGAATGGTTTGGGTTGGAAGGGACCTTTAAAAGCCATCTAGTCCAACCCCCCCACAACGAGCAGGGACATTTTCAACGAGATCAGATTGCTCAGAGCCCCGTCCAACCTGACCTTGAAAGCTTCCAGGCATGGGGCATCTACAGCCGCTCTGGGCAACCTGTGCCAGTGTTTCACCACCCTCATTGTAAAAAATGTCCTCCTTCTATCTAGTCTGAATCTACTCTCTTTCAGTTTAAAACCATTACCCCTGTCCTGTTGCAACAGGCCCTGCTAAAAAGTCTGTCCCCATTTTTCATACAGGCCCCCTTTAGGCACTGGAAGGCTGCTATAATTTCCACCACGCTTACCCAGAAAGACATTAACTGAAGACAGCAAGAAGAGGCAGCATATTTTCCAGTCTACCATGCTTTTCTCAGCCTCGTTCGCCACCTGAAGCTACCTTCATCTGGTGCAAATAACTAAGAAAAGGAAGCAAAACTGAGGGAACAAACATCCTCCAAAAGTCAAAGGGAGTGTCCTCCAGAGGTTGACGACTGCCTCAGTGTAACTGTTTATATCCGACTCAACCTAAAACTGAAATTTCTTCGGGGAAGCTGCGGGAAGCTAGGTCTGGATAAACCATGGCCTAATGGAGAGTAGAATAAATAGATAAATAAAAAGTAAGTGCGCGAGAAAGCAGAGCACTTCCAAGTTGTCAGCAACTGGCAGGGCTAGTTTTGCCACCTTCTGGGGGTTAAAAAGGAAAATAAAAAAAAATAAAAAAAAAAAAAAAAAAAAAAGAGGAGGGGGAACAAGCTCCACACCAGCTTCTTTCACCAACTGGCAGCCAGACACGCACTGCCTCAGACGGCCGAGGTAACCCAAGGAGACCCATCTCCATCCCTGCAGGCAGGCAGGCGCCAAGAGCACTTGACGGTCAGGAAGCAGTTAAAATTAAAATAAACAAACAACTAACCTTACCTCCCCCCCCAGCCCCCCCCAAAAAAAAAAAAAAAACCCCAAACAAAATCCAAACCAAAAAAGCAACCAGAGGGGAGTAACGGTCCCCTTCCTTCACAATCCTCTTGCGACAGAGGCTGGTGGAGCTGCCCCGGTTTTGCTGTGGGAGGTGAGCCTTGCTGCCTCCCATTGAATCGGTGACACTCCACTACCACGGTGCCTCAATCCACATGCCAGCCCCCCTTTTCTGTTCTTGTAAGGGAATACAACCATGGAGAGGCCACCTACCTCCAGTCAACTACATAACCACCCACCTATGTGGAATAAGGCTCTCACACCTGGCAGCATTGCTTCAGCTTTGTCAGGCACGATCATAGCAACTGACCGGACAGGCAACAGAAAGAGCTATTAAAAACCAAAGTTGTGCATTCAGGTCAGACAAAATGAGTATTTTATTCACAAACCTTAGGGTTTTAGGACAACAGCTTCTTTTCCACAGAGTGGCAAAAAAGAGAAAACATAGAAGAGTGATGCCCATACCTGACCATAGTCTGTCCTGAATACGATGACTCCTTCCGCACAGGAATGAACAGTACTGGGATAATGCTGATTATTTTCTCGCAGCCAGACCCGAGACCCCTACAATAAACAAAACAGTTACAGATGGCATAACTGAAAACTGAAAAAAGAATTTCACTCAGTATTTTTCTGTGGAAATACTTATCAAGTAAAAGCAAGAGCAAAGTCCAAGTAAGCAAGTGAAAGAAGTAAAATAATCGCTCAGCAAGTATTTGTTGGTTTCTGCCAGAACAGTATACACAGGAGAACTACACTGAAGTGCTTTTTTTTTTTTTTTTTTTTAAGTAGAAGTTCCTAAATGCTACAGCAAGAGCAGCTGGAGCCAATTCTCTGAGTCATGTGCCTCATGTTAGCACACGTAAAATTACAAAGCGGTGTTTGAAATTACACACAGTTTAAAAGATCGTCCTCAAAGCCGGCTGGCTCCCTACCTATTTATTTTCCACCTCTGTTAGGCACTCACAGCACTTCCCCCTCATCATCTTTCACCTTTTTTCTAAATCCCTTTGCCCTTTATACAGTCCTCCTCTCTTGGCTGTGCAACAATGCAGAGAATTTAAAAAAAAAAACAAAACAAAACCAATCTACTAGCAAGCGAGGTTACAAAGAAATGACATTTGCTTTTTAGAGGTGAGGAGAAAACGGAGACATTCAGCGAGACACCTAAGTCAATCTAGTAAGACAGGGTAGGCGCAGACTATTTGAATTTTCACCTGGCCAGCAGATCCAGCATCAAGCAAACAGAAATAAATATCCAGCACTGAGAACAAGGGAGGCGGATGTGGGAGGACGAACCACAGCTGATGCGGCAGCTGCAGCAAAAGCCATCCCATTAACGATGCCCACTCAAGTTGCTCCAGCATAGGAGAAAGCTTCAGCTGGCCAAGCCATACTCCCCTTCTCTACCAACAGACAGCAGGCTCCATATCAGAAAGACGGTATTTTAGTGGTATTCAGAGAATAGAATTATTTTTTTTTCCCACCAGAAAAGTCAAACTCTCTCCTAAATAAAAAGTAAAGGGGTGGTAGGAAAGGGCTGGGATATAACTTGATAATCATAAGGTTGTGACTTCAGGTGTATGATCACTGAAAAAAACAATTCAAATAATTAATTCTGCATGCTAGCATCCAAAGGTTGTCCTTGCCTGAATTTCTACACACAGAAACTAGACTTACAGCCTTGTTAAAAGTTGGTGGGTTGCAGGGTCCTGATTAACAATCACGACAAACACAGAATTTTCTTTCTGTTATATATTTAAGGCGAGCGGCCCGCAAGTCTACCACGGACTTCAGCCACATTACGAGTTGCATACGCTTTAGATATTGTTGAATAAACATTATTTTTGTTTCTATGATGGGAGAACAGCAGCACTGAGACACAAAATAATGCTCACGGAGAACATAAAAACTCTTGCTGCTTGTTCTCTCTGAATGGTAAGAGCTCAGCTGCACACAGAGGACCATGTAAGAGCATCCCTCATTATTTTTTTTCCCCCCTCCATCTTTTGACAAACTGCTTTCCATTTTAAATGCCGCAAATGCCTGCGGAGCTGTTTGCCCTTTTACCTCCGAAATGTCGAGCCAGATGGTTTCCAGGTTTACAGCAAGTCCGAGGCAGTTCAAACGCAGGGTATGTCGACTCAAAAGCGCAGGGCGAGGGCAGAGGGGAAGGAGAGGGCTAGTACCTGAGGCGGGCAGGGGGGAGCAGAGGACTGGGAAACAGCGGGGAGAGGACTCCCCAGAAGTGGTAAAAGCAATAGAAAGGATTTGAACGTTTAATTCAAAACCCAGTGACAGCAGCGGAAAGGCTTCCACCTGCTGCCCCGGCTCTGCCTCTGACTCCGGCCATCAGAAAACCCAGGGCGTTGCTCTTTTTTTAATCTTCTCTAACGGCACGAACAGCCCCACGCTGACCGGTCCGAGGGCACCTCTCACCTCGCCATTTCCAAAGGGAGGAAGGCCGACGTGAGGGCATTGCTCTTGGACTTCTTCTGGTACCTCCCTGCCGGAGCCAGCGCACAGAAACGTCCTGGGTCCCTCAGTACAGGCGCAGGAGCGATGACAACTTTGAAGTCGACATCCTCGGTATTAAGGAATATCTACCGCAACCGCTGGGGCGGGAGACAAAAGGGCTCTTTCACGTTAATGCAGTTGCTGCCGAGGGCCCGCCGTCCCCAGGAGTGCCCGAGAGGGCAAACTGGAGGCTGGCAGCTGTCTGCCAGCCCCGCTGGGGCGGTGGGATGCTGTGCCCAGCCACAGCTGCTGCCCGTCCCGCTTAATCCACCCGCCGCGGCGTGGGTCTAAAGCCCGTAAGGCGCGAGTGTAAGCACTGCTTAAGAGAGCTCATGTACCCATGCTATACCATGCAATACACTCAGCCCAAGGTGAGCTGAGTCTTCTCCCTCGGATTCCTCCATGTCTTCAGCCACCTCGCTTCACCTGTGCATCACCGCGGAAGGGCTGAGGTTGGGGGTCACCTGGAGCCGGTTGCCCAGGACCATCCATGTCCAGACGGCTGCTGAGTATCCCCAAGGATGAAGACTCCACAACCTCTCTGGGCAACCTGTGCCAGTCCTCGGTCACCCTCAGTAAAAAAGTGTTTCCTGATGTTCAGAGGGAACCTCCTGTGGTTCAGTTTGTGCCCGTTGCCTCTGGACCTGTCAGTGGGCACCACTGGAAAGAGCCTGGTTCCCTCCTCTTTGCACCCTCCCTTCAGGTACTTATATACATGAATAAAATTCCCCCTAAGCCTTCTCTTTTCCAGGCTGAACAGTCCCAGCTCTCTCAGCCTTTCCTCATAGGAGAGATGCTCCAGTCCCTTCATCGTCTTCATGGTCCTTTGCTGGACTCTCTCCAGTATGTCCAAGTCCCTCCTGTACTGGGCAGCCCAGAACTGGACCCAGCACTCCAGGTGTGGCCTCACCAGTGCTGAGGGGAGGGGAAAGATCACCTCCCTTAGCCTGCTGGCAACACCCTTCTAATGCATCCAACAGAAATACCTACAGAAACCTGATGAGATGGAATACACCTGAGCTAACAGGGCACCGAAAGAAAGAATCATCAGCCCATGAAACGACCCCATTCAATCTGACAATCGCTGTTTCATGTTTGAATATTTTGTTATTATTAGTGGGATCATTCTGGCACAAAATGGAAGGAATACAAGGTTGTTCAGCTCACAGAAAATTTTTACTTCACTGGGCTTTTCTGCCTCGACCTAATAACCCCACAGGAGCAAGGCATAGCAAAGCTTCCCCCCACCCCAGTAAATAACGCTAGTTTTGTTCACAAATTGTAATAGATTTAATGACGGTGGCTCCCGACACTGTCAAGCTCTGGAGAACTGATGGCTGGAGGGCTGCAGGCATGTACTACAGTCACCCCAAGCAGCAAAGGGAATTTGGCCCCAGACTCCCCACCACCCAGAGAAATGATTTTACCAGCCTGTTGCTGGGCATGAAGTGTCTGTACCGGTCAGTCTCCACCTCCTCCTCCTCCTCCTAGATGAATTCAATCCATCTAAATGCACACATCAACAGCAAAAAAACCTATTTGTCAAAATGCAGGCAAGTTCTTCAAGTGCTTCAGGACAACCAAACCCCTGTTGTTCCGCTGATTTATTATTTGCCAAAATCTCCCAGCTCGAGTAACACGAATTTTATGCTTTCAAGGGCAACGAAAAGCTTATAAACACTAAGCTGCAACAAAATTTGCCAAACCCCCAGCATTCAGAACAGCCTCTCACAAGGAGAATGTTTTCCATCTTGAAATTAAATAATTAATTCTGCAATATTTTTTTTCCTGGCTATGAAGGGGAAAAAAAGGGGTCTGCACAGAAGCGTTCACTTGGTTGGGCTAGTCCTAAAATAAACTTTTTAAAGCACAAAAGGGTTTGATTTAAACAAATGTACATTGTTAGGGGTCAATAGCTGCTATTCAGGGAGGCTGGAACAATGCAGTTCACAAAGCCCGAGGCATCTGAAATGCAAATACAACGTGTTCCCTGGCAAGGTAGCTCAACAATATACTATCTATCTGTCCATGGGCTGGGTGCACTGCAAAGCCTTCCCCTCTGGGGGAAGGAAAAAACCAAGAAAGTCTTGGCAAAAGATACCTCATAAGCTATGCAAGTTACAGCCACCTCCTGCGCCCAGCTAGCTCCGCAACTGGGCCGCACTCCCTCCGCGACGGGTAAACTACGCACGAGTGACAGTTTTAAGAACAAAATCTTCACTAGGAGTTAATTTACGGACAAGACTTGTCATACAGGACCCGCCAGAGGAAGGAGTCCGCTCAACGCGCATGGCGGCACATTGCTCGGAACCTGTTTTTGGGGGAGAAGCCTGGCAACCTGGGTTATTCCAGAGCTCCCTGACACACCGCCCTTCTGCGGCAAGGGGGCAAAGCAAGCCACAGGGCGCTTACTAAAAGCCAATGGTTTTTACTTCCATGAAGCTAGGTTGTAAAAACACCTGGAATAGCATTTGCAGAAGAAGGGCCATATGCCATCACTTCCATGGCAAATAAATTTCTCCCAACTGCAAAAGAGAAAGGAAATGGGTTTGCAAATCTCACAGCTGTAAGACCACCTGGAGAAGTCCCTCGTCCTTCTACCTCGTGGATTTCGCTGCTGAAAATGCAAACACTACCTCTTACCTTCCTCTGTATTCTGTTCTTGGAGATGATAAAAATCCATACTTTTTTTACTGTTTATTGGACATATAGGCTGGAAATCACAACATTAACCAAGAACTTTATCTCAACTAAGTAAAACTGTGGAGCATTTGTTGCAAAACTGTAATTAACAAGCTAGATTTTGCATGCATACAGGTTGTATGCCAAATAAAATAACTGTCTGCACATTAATTACATTTCTGTATGTATATTGTATATATCTATAACTGAAAATGCAGATACTATATAATAACTGTATTCTCATCAAAATGAAAATGCTACTTATTCACATGTTATAATGTAAAATCCAGTTGACTCATCAATGCAGTTGATCCAAAGCACTTAAAACTGCTTTAAATTAAGGGCAATGAACATAGGTTACGCCGCATCTGCATTCAAAAAGCATTTTGCTATTAGGGCTTGGCAAAGCAAAAGGAACAATAGTCAATATGTATTTAGAGAACCTTTTGTTTATGCACCTCAGTAGCTTGGCTCCAAATGCGAAGTTTGAGAGACAGGAAGAGATGTTATTAACTAGGTCAAGCTGGACGTAGCTTTTTAATGCAAAAGATAACCAAAACCACATTCCTCCTCTTTACTAATTCACACACTGATGACAAACAAGGAAGACCACGGCAAGAAAGAAGCTATCCAGAAAAAATACAGCTTTGCTAATTTCATAATAACAAACAGTTTTGCTTCTGAAAACTCACTGTTCATTGTTAGCTTAGGACTACTGAAAACACTTGAGTTTAGGTACCCAAAAACCTTAATACACCAAGTGCATGCCTGGCCAGACTCCTCAGTGACAAACTCCTGACGTCCCCTGGAAGCTGCATATCCTTCACCGACTTTGACCCAAAAATGAAGTGTTCAGTCTCTTAAGCAGAAAAGCAGACCTGTTTTTCCATACCTAAGTCCAGGGAAACAAACAAGTAGTAATGGCCATGCGTCTGACTTACTACTCTGTAATTCTGAGTACTGATGTAGATCCCCTCCTTTGCAGTACCCAGCCTCCCGGATGCAGCTCTCCTGCGCTCCAGGCTTCCACAACAGCCCGATGTCAGTGGTGGCTACACGTAAAAAATACTGCAAAAAGTCTGTGTACACTCACACCACACAACATACAAAAGGGAAATAAATAAATGAATACTCTAGAAATCGCCAAAATACTGCCACTAACGGGCCCTGTTTCTCTCCAGCCAGCCTGCCTCCCCTCTGCCAATAGTCGGAAACAGGCAGTTTTTGTCCGGGGATGGTGGGGTGGGAAGGGATGGACAGAGTTACAGAGAAGGACTAGTTGAATCCTAAGTCTCTTGTAGATAGTGAGAGAAAGCACAGATTGGGAAGGTATTTGAGCATGTAATCTAAATTTCAGTACCATAAACTCAACTTCATGAACTGACTATGCACTTAAATCTAGGCACATACTTAATCCAGCTGAACAGGGTAAAATTAATTTTGAAAATGCTTAAGGCATTACTCACAATTTCCTCAGAGAGCACAGGAGTAAACTACTAACACCTTTCTCTGAACAAATTTAGTTCTGCCTCCTGAACAGTACTGCTTTGCTTTACTGTTTCAAAGCAGAACAAAGCCACGAACATGTTTCCATGGGATATAAGGTCAGTTTAGAGGGGTTAGTTTCCTGCAGAAAAAAATTCCTTGAAAACGAGATGTTTCTGTTGTCTGTCCATCCCCCACACCAGATCAAAGCACCAGCTCTCCTGAGGTCTGTGCAACAGCTGCTGATTAACCTTGAACAGGCTCCAGCTCCTTCTGTTTCAGTAATTGGAGATAGCACAGCACTGACAATGGCATACCACTTTAAAAACAAGAAACTGGATTAAAACATGTATTTTTACTGTTACTGACTTGAGAGGGAACCGGAATAAATTCGTACTTTCCCCAGCCCTTTGAAAGCACCAGCAGTTCCTATAAGACTGCCGCTTCATATTAATAGGGCCTTTTTTTAAATTTAAAAAAAAAAAAAAATTATCCTCCATTTATGCCCAACACAAACAGTACACAGAGATTACCCTCTCTATATGCAGGTAGACAAGCACGCTCCTCCCCATCTTCTGCGGCTGAGTGTGAAGACACATCACTAACAGACCTCGCTCAAAAGCCAAAAAGCAATTCCACTTCTCTGCCTAGAGCTCTGAAGATGTGGTTGCCAGCTCCTGAGGACGACAAGGATTCCACACCACTAGGAAACAACAGCTTTATCATACCCTTAAAAGCAAATCCAGCAACGAGATGCCATCAAGTCTTTTTGGGAGACCTACCTGTATTGCTACAGTCTGAATTATGACTTTCATGAGAGATTCAAGTGTTACCTTTACGTTTTGAGGAGTTCTGTCAAATAGCTTTTTCGCTTTCAAGACTGCCCAACCTACAGAATAGCATCATGGCTGGAAAAACACAACAACAGAGGAATTTGGAAAGCCTATTATCAGTCAGCCAAGTTCGACAGGATGTTACGGGACAACGGCTCTTTCTCATGCCTGCAAGTTTAGGTAAAGAAGTAACAGTTTCTGAGCGGTCAAGTCAATGGCATTTCTCATTTATTCCAAAATCAAAAATCAGTGCTCAAAGTACTACTTGGAAACTGACTGTGATTAAAACGGCAAAAATGAGAAATCAGGGAAGTGGGAAGAGTGTACAACAACTTTCCTCTATTTACTGGCTCTGCAGTTTCAGGTCCTGCTGTACATCATCATCAGGTATCACCAGGACGTGACACCACCTCCGCCACTCTCCCTGCAACACCTGGGCTTGGGGGGTTGAGGAATTTTTATCTGTCAAAACTCAGTAAGGAAGATAAATACTTCAAAAAGACAACATGTGGGTGAGGAGAAGGAAGTGAAGGCAGTTACTGATAGCAGCGGGGAAGTGTAAGGAACACGGGAGGAAAATAGCTCAGGGCCACTGTAGACCTTTCCATCACCGTCTATATTGGGGCAGGGGGTAGCAGTGGCCAGGTAAATGACAGCTCTCCTGGTACCTTCATGATCATCTTAAAGTAGCATGTAATTCTCTCCCCTTATTGGAATTCCTAAAGACGAATATACAATATCCTCACAAAACCCTCAAAACTTACCCTAAGAACCAAACAAGCCCTAAGTCTGCCTTCACAGATTTCAGTAGGAGTTGCAGTTCTGTCTTTGATGACAGCACAGTTTTGCCAAGCACTCATATTTTTCCAAAAACACATTTTTTATTAATTACTCATGACTACAAATGTAAAAAAAAAAACAAAAAAAAAAACAAAAAAACCCCAAACACAAAACCACAAAAAAACCCAAACTTTGTTTCCTTAAAACCAACTGAATTTAACCAATCTGTGTACATGCACACACCCCAATTCTTCATGCATGGCGTTGAGATTTTTTAACCTCAACAGGTATTTTAACAGAGACAGAACCAAGGAAGGACAGCGCACATAAAAGCAGCAGGGGGAGAGAGACTCTCCCCTGAAAACTGTTCACCAAAGCCTACAGCAATACAGCAGGAGTAGTTATCCCAGCACGACTGCCCAAACAAGCCAATTTAAATCACCACTAGCTCCTGTTAACATAATCTTTTCCATATTTTCTAATAAGTTGTTAGGCTGCCATGCAACTCTATCACTGACTTGGGGACAAGAGGACAGCCTGCCAAAATGCCTGTGGCTCATCCACCATGCTCTGTTGTGCTTGGCAGTCCCCAGTCCAAAAGCTACCAGCTTGGCAGCTTTTTGCTTATGCTACATGACAAGCTTATAAACTCACATCAAGGTGGAGAAGGATTTCTAAATGCATGTTGGTGAAGCCATGCTAGCACCCTCTTCTCATTCCCTCCTTCCTTCAACTACCCTCTTGGGACTGGTGTCTCAAAGACCAATGAGCCAAAGCAACAGTAGAAATATCGTTCTTCTTCACTACCCTCTTTATTGGGGCTCAGCCACAGAGTTTTGCTCTTCTTAAGAAACTTTGCCCTTAAAACCTCCCAGGTACCCAATTAATCATCTGCCACACGTTGCTAAGGGTCTCAAAACCATCCTTCACAAGAGTTGCAAAACACCCTAGAGTTTTCTTCCACCCTCCTCTTGCCCCTCCTGCCTGAGCAGAAGACAGAGCAGAGGCCAGGGGAGCTGAGTGACAAGCACCAGCCACGCGGTACAGGAGAGACCGACTGCTCTGAAACAAGGTTTAGTGTGAGACTCAACTTGAAAGATGTTTCTCACTCACCACCTGCAAAGCCCATGGAGAGTCTTGTTTGCAAAATGGGGATCCCTGCTTGCAAAGATACATGTTCAAGTCTCATTTCAAAACATTTTGTTTAGGAGGGACATCTTAAATTTGAGTACTTTAAAGCTGATGAAGTGAAAAAAAACCCAAAATGTTCCTTTGACACATGGGTCCTGAAAAGAGCCATTTCACTTATTTTCGCAAGACATGGATCCATTAGGCTCAGCAGTCAAGGAACTGTTCAGTTCTTAACATTGTTCTACATGTACCTGGACAGTGACTTTTTAGAAGAAAATCTAATAAGGAACAACTACATAGTACTAGTTTTTCCACAGATACTAGTTGTGCTACACAAGCATGGATAGGCCTTGTCTAGAGGGACATTATACTGGTTCAGCCTGATCTGAATTTGCAAAGCAGATGAAATTTCTAATCGTGATACATTTTCTACCATTGACCACTCTTTCCAGCCATCTGATTTTATTCTAGTAGTATTTATCAAATCCACCTTGCGTCAGGAAGCATCATCAGTAAAATGCCAGTGTTGCACCGGAAAGCACGCAGGAGGAATTGAATTTAGCAAGGCAAGGACTATTCCTGGTTTCTAGGAAGCTCAGTATTGTCTTTTTCTCCCCCCCCCCCCTCCATACCAAACAAGCAGGCAATTCCAGGAAAACTTACCTTTAGTCAAGTGGGATTCTTGTGTGAAAAAGATAATCTATATTAAGCAGCAGACTGCAAGGTAACAAGCATACTTAAAAATTATTCCCAGAAGTAGTATCACAGCTTTCACTTTGCAGGCTACTGGCATCAAAGTACAAAAGGTTCCACTTTAGTTCTTACTTCCATATTGTCAATTTTCATGATCCTTTAGAGGTCTGACAACATCAGAGGGATTTTTTTGTTTTGTTTGTGTCTCCCTGCAACTCAAAAGTATCAGTTTACACATGAATCATTTTCCTGGGTTAGAGTAGGGATGGGCAAGAAGGGAAAATATTTCCAGCCTTAATTGCTGCAGAGAACAGCTATAAGATCAGAGCCTTAAGACAAAAACAAACCAACCCACCCAGCCCACATTCTTTGTAAGTGGTTTGTTTGTTTGTTTTTTCCCCTCTTCTTCCAAGCTCCGTATTTTCTTGAAATTAAAACTCAGGATTTTGGAGAGACACAGTTCACACTTTGGTGCCATAAGAATTAGCAAAGCAAAGGCTGAGAAAGTAAGTGTGAAAAGGAGGGAGAAAAGAGAATAATGGACCAGCCAGCCCACATTTCTTTCATTCATTTATTTCCCTAATAGAAACATTGATTATTGAAAATAGGAGAATTTTAAATATCAGGTCGTAACTTCTTCTCCTAAGTTGTATTGATCCCCTTGCATTGAGTTTACAATAGATGATTGAGCAGGTTTCATTTGTCTTTGCACCTTTGCTTTCACAGTACAGTCAGTACATACCTCTATTTCACCACAGGAACACAAATATTTAAAGTATGTAATTGCACTGAATTATTTCTTTACATTGCTAGTTCATGCTTCAAGGGGTTTGGGGATTTTTTTGTTGTTTGTTGGTTTTTTTAATCAATCTCCTTTGGCAATCTACATGGGGTTTGCCCTACAAACACCAGAACCCTTTCCTAACTTTGCCCAACTACCATGTCCTACAGATGTCAACAGGACCCTGCATATGGGTGAACATCTGTAGAATAAGGACTTACTATGGTTCATAACTAACGGAATACCGAAAGAGGAGGAGCAGATGAAGAACACTGGAGAGCTGGTAGATTAGGACGTGCTGTTGGACCTCTTCAGCAGCATTTCCCAACAACCGTTTCAGCCTTGCCTTTCCGAAGGCCCACCCGGCCAGTCTGACCCCACGCTGAGGAACAAATCCCCGTTGCTCTTTGACCGCAAGCAGTTGACAGGTTTGGGCTGCGCCACGCTTCGCAGAGGGAGCTCAGGCCCTCCATTCCTGCGGGCCACAGCGATTCACCCAACGGCTTTCACCGACGGCGCCCGCTCAACCCCGTTCATACGCCCTGTTATAAATCAGGGGCAACATCCCAAATCCAAGCCAAGCGCCTCTCCGCCACACCGGCTCCAACAGCCGAGATAGCCCCGTGGCCCGTCCCCGGCACACGCGGTCCCTCAGGGCGGGCGCAAGGCGACACGTCACCCACCGCTCAAAGGCGGGAACGGGAGCCCAGAGAAGCTCAGTGAAGAATAAACGCATGCCACGTCTACGCCTAGCCAGGAAAATGGGGTTTTCTTGCCTGCAAGGAGTTGACTGCGGCAACTGGGTAGGCTGGCGTGGGAAGCTCGGGGCAGGCGTTATCAGACTTGCAGCATCACACAAAACGAGTCCAAAGTGGGTTATGAAAACTTGAGGTGGTAGCGAACCAGTACTACATGCCCAGGACCTAACCATCCTTAAAAATTAATTAAATAAAAGTTAATTCATCCTAAAAATCCAGGACATAAGCAACTTGCTTTGGGGAAGCGCATCACACTGCATCGGAAGCCCACCTGTGGTGCCTGGCTTTTACATGAAGATTTGGAAGGTGGGATGATCCTTTGCCAGAGCAACTCATGGACACCCCGATGAATGGCGAGCAGAGCCTGTGCTCTCCCTCCTTACCTCTCCTGCTTCAGGTGAGCCCAGAAAAAGCTGATCCTGCCACCGAAGTCCTAAGTTGCAAGGCTAGCCTTAGCAACTTCCCGCACTAATTTGTCCGCTGCAAGCCACAATAATCATTGAGCAACTCCAAATTGCCTGTCTGGAGATCACCTAATGAAAACGCAACCAATTAAGCAAAACGCAATGGCACACTTTATCATTAAAGGGCAGGGCGCTGGCTTATTCCCACACACCTGGGGCAGAAAGGCTGGACAGGTTGCGCGGGAGATGCAGACGTACATCGCTGTGCCCGACCCGGCGAGCATCGGGCGAGCTCAGCCTAGCTCCTCACATACTACGTGCGTGGCCAGCCTCACCGCAGGCATCCTGGTAGTGCTCAGAGCAGGGTGGACATGAAATCCAGACAGTAGCCCCAAAGACGGGCAAGATTTTGTAACTCAGAAGGATGTTTGAGCTTTTTATGGTGCGTGATGTCTGAAGCCTTTTGCCCTCTGACTTCCTGCGGCTCACTGCCTGGCATACAGCAATGAAATGCATGTCTTAAAAAACAAAAGCGAGCAGCCAACAGTATTTCAACTAAATCCTAGCAGCATATTAAAGCGCTCACAACTCACTAACAGGTATTACAGTTCTACACAGAAAGGGGCAAGCTTGTCTGCTGGAAAGTTGTGGGAGCTTCAACCAATGGGACAAAAGTAAGTACCTTAACAAAAGAGTAGTCAGGGTATACACTGCTTAAATAGATAATCTCTATTTTCAGAAGCAGGAGTGGGGGGGGAAAGTCAAAGGGTGACCCTCAGTTACACTCCTTAGCAGACCTGTAAAGAGGCCCGCAGGTCTACACAGATAGAAGAAAAAAAGTTTACTCCACTTTCTTTTTATTTTAGAATTAATTTGCATTCACACCAGTTGAAAAAATGATACTAACAGGACCCTGTGAAATTACTGCACCTGTCCACAACCCTGAAGAGGTGTCCTTTCTTCCACTTTCCTAAGTCATCTTCTCATTTGTCCCACCCATCCCCATCGATAGTCCGGGATGCCTGGGAGGAATCACCCCCTGAGACTTTGGTGGACCCTTCTCTCGGATCTGGAGCAGGCAGGAGGACTGGCTGTCAGCTCTTCCCATCTCCTCCTTCTCCAATGATTACCTTCTTCTCCTTCTCCAGAAACTCAAGAAAGACTCCCAGCAAATTTTAACACTCAGCCGTGAACTGAGATGTAAAACAGGGAAGACTTGATCACTGTTGTATTTCAATGTAAAAGGACCTCCCCACCCCCTTGAAATATGAAAAGCATGTATCAAACTGTGAAGGATAAAAATCTATAACCTTAAATAATTTATTATTCAATTCAAAATTCATTCATATATGTAAATAGCTCATAAATAGGACCTAATCTACCAACCCTGCAACAACCACCAAAGTGTCAGTAGATACGAAATAGCTGCTCATGAATTACTTCTCAAACCTGTGATCAAATGTTTTTAAACAAAAATCAATTGTAAAAGTATTTGAAAACACCTAATTCACTTCCCCAACACAGGGGACAAGGAAAATTAGGTGGCAGCAGTGGAAGAGAAATTTAATCCGAGCCTAGTCTCACTCAGCTGTTGGATGGTGGGAGCAGCAAACTGTCCATCAGGGCTAATCTCCACTTTCCCAGAGCCTAAAGGACATCAAAGCAGGCTGCACCGGTGGCATTTTACACCACTGTAACACATACAGAAGGCACAACTTAGTAGACAAGAGAATTTGGGATCTATACCAAAGGCAAATTTAGCAACAAAGCTCATATTTTAGGTAAAGTTAGAAAGCCATGAGGTTCAGATAAAAGGCAGCATTTCCTGCGTGCGCTTTGAACAGTTTTGCAACTTTATTGGCTTTAAACTTCTCTCAGAGACGAGGTCGATGCTTTGCACGGCTTCCCGCTGCAGAGCCCCATCACTGCTGATGAATACCAATGGTATGCAGCAGTTGCAAGGTAAAAAGGCAGCCTGAAACACTGCATTCATTATATTCAGCCCCTCAAGGTCACAACCCTCGGAAATGCAATCTCCAGCTTTTGCTTAGTCCACTTCTCCCTGACCAGATACATTTCCTTCCAGTAATGCTACTCTTATTAGCATATCTGTTTTGATTTTTCTGCACTTGTGCAACTATAAAATGAAGCATCTACAGGGCGAGTCACCTGAGTCATTATCGCAAGTCATTTTTTCTTTTATTGGGATTTTTTCATTACATATAATAAAAATTGACTCCTTTTAAGTTCATTCAGCACTAAACTGCCAGAAGGGAACACCTTTAGTAGAAAACCCAGAAACGGAGCAGGTATTTATATCAGCAAACCTTCCCTCCTCCTGCCATAGATACTTTCACACCATACGCTGGACCGAGCCCTGTAATTCCATACTGCTTCCCATCTCGCACCTATAGACAAATCCCATGGGCAGGTCACACAAAGCAGGCTCACAGGTTCCTTGGATGTACAAGCCATGAGGAAAGGCGCGTTGTCGTAGCATCTTTCCAACGAAGCTTAAAATCTGCACTCCACCTTTCAAGAAAAAGGTGTGGCAGGTTTCCTCACTTGCAGGCACACCTAGAAATTTGACGCATTCCCATTCTGCGTCCTTGTTTTCATGACAGGGATGAACATTTCCTGCATCACTGGCGCTGGTTTGGGTTTTGTTGGTTTTTTTTTTTTTTTTTAATTGGGGTTTTTTTGTTTTTGTTTTTTTTCTTCAATGCATGTTTATATGAGCTGGTAATTGTTAAAAGGAAAAATGACTACCTCAACCTAGTAGTTGTGGCAGAAGCAGAAAAAGCAGAAACACAGAGCAGTTGCTTCTGTAATTTTTTTTTTATTTGCATGCATGTGTGTTTTACTGTACTGCAGATTGATAAAAAATTTAACCCAAAACTAAACCACAAAGCAAGTAGAAGAGCTTAACCAGACAGAAGTGACTTAAAGCACTAACACCTGACAAAACGGCCATTTATCCCAGAGATAGAGAGGAGTCCAAGGAAATGCATCTGGGCTGAGACTCTCTTCTAGTTCACCACGTCCAGTGTGCAAAAGCATAATAAAACCAGGCTTGAACAGCTGCATGCCTCTCAGCAGGCAAAGGACCTTCTCAGCCAAGTGATCCTGACTATACATTGTAATGTCCCAGAGGTACACTGCTTATATATTTAGGTGGGAATCCCTTGCACCCAAGCTCTTCCCATTAGCCAAGAGGATTAGCTCCAGCAAAAAGCGGAGCACCGCTGCAGCAGAAAGGGAGATTCTTTTTCCCCAGTTCTCCAGATCAGGTCTGAAATCAGACCGTACTCTTTACTACCGACGTGACCTACTTGGGCCGAGAAGCTAAACTCAACTTTTTTGGTCTAAATCCAGGGAAGAGATCCTGTTTCCTTCGCACAAAGACCTGCCAGCTGTGACTAGCAGCCGCATCTCCCCCAGCCAGCAGCTCCCACCAGCGCTGGCCATGGAGAGCCGCGCTTCCCCAGATTAGAAAAACCGATGCGAGACCAGAGAAAGACCCGGCAAGAACGCAGCTGCCTTGAGACAGAGATATTCAAGAGCAAAACCCAGCAGACTTTAAGGCTGGTGAAAGTAATGGCTGGGACCTAAGGGGTGCAAAATGTATTCGTGTGTGAAGCATGAGTATCTTTGTGGAGCGCTCGGGATGTCCCAGCAGGCAGGGGATCGTGCCGCCAGCAAGAGCACACAAGCAGCAACTTTAAGCCAGACAAAAGCATGCTTTTCTCCTGTAAGGAAACTGCTCCAGTAGGTTTACACATCCCTGCTCTGCATTTCCCAGCTCCCCCCCTCACCCTGCCACCCAAGAGGTTTGCTGGAAGCTACGAGTCAACACACCGGGCAGCAAGCTTTCACGAGCAACCCTTGTTGACCCTAAAGCCTAGGGAACCACGACTTTTCTCTTAGCTACCTCTGAAAGTACGTCTACTCAGGAGCACGAACCTTTACATGGCGATTTATTTTACTTGGCAATGAATTAAGACAACCAACTCCTCTGTAAACGTCAGCCCAGACAATTCCATAAACATCTACTTCCCACAGCACTGTGCAGTTCCCCAGTCTGTGAAACCTGGGAGGACTTTATAGGCTTTCCACCACAAGGATGTTCTTTAAATTATTTATAAAGAAGGTGACTGCACAGTAAGTTCAAGTCAAATTAGTAGGGTGCCTAAATTAAAATGCCAGTGTAGCAGCACTCGAAATGCAGTATTACTGACTCTTCCCTGACCAGAGAGGTGCTTTTTCTTAAATAATAAAAGAAGAACCCTAAAAACAGAAAAAAGAAAAAAAAAATCCAAACCCAAAGTATATGGACTTCATAGTACTCAAATGCACGTACAAGCTCAGACTTGGAATTTTCCATGACTGGTTGACATAGTGCTATTAAAACATATTTAATCTTACTTACTCATAATCAGATTTTTATGGCACTAAAGAACGCAAGTCTAAAACAAATATAAATGTCTTCCTCTGCCTAAACACAGCCAGTATATTTTACTACTTTTCATACCAGTAATAAAGTCACTCCTCATATTACTACACTGTGAGTCAACAAAACAGCTATTTGTTGGGTTTGGGTGGCGGTTTTCTTTTTTAGTAACTCTTAGGTAAAATGAAATTACCTAAACACTATCAAAAAAACAACTTTTCCACAAATGCTGAAGCATGAAATTGTACAAAGAGAAGCATTATTGGCAAATTACTGTAGCACAGAGGAGGATTCAGGAAAGCCTCCTTATTCAGAAAGAACATGTACTTGATTTCAGCTGATGTGAATGTGACGCACACCCAAGAATGAATGTGCGCTTCTTCAGCCCCGGTCTCCTTTGGGAAAAATGCTCAAACTTGGTCACCTGGAGGGGTACCTATCCCTATTGAATTACTCTCAGAAGTGTCATTTCAAAAAAAGTGAATGTTCTTAAGCATGTTACTAATTACTCAGACTGCTTTAGCCAAAATGGTATTTTTACTCTTCAAAAATCAAAAAAAAACAGCCTGTTACCGTTAATCTCAGAGCAGCAGAACATCTGAGAAGCATCTTGCTTATTATTACCAGAAAACCCAACCCCACACAACAGTTCTGCTGAACCTCATGCCCCTGCAGCGCTCCTTAACTCTAGGACAGTAGGAATCATGAAGAGCCACTTAGGCTTCACTGCAAATAAATGTTGCAGTAGCAATACATTTAGCAATGCATTCCTCCACTGCCAGCTCCGTATTAGCTTCCTCCAAGCTTTGACTTGGCTGGTCAAAAAGACTTGGCCTTAAATAGAACCAATTTCCTTTTCAAAGAAGGCATAAAGAACTCAAAATGGAACAATAACTTTCTGCTTACTGCACATAACTACCTTTAACCCCTTATGCAGCATGTAAAATACTTCATTCTGCAGGGAGGAACAGACTTCCTCACCTGTAAGGAAATGAATTTTGAGTCCTTGGAGCTCCACACCACCTTTATGTGTGCAGCGGAAAATATTACAAACCACAAGGACCATGTGCCAGCTCCTTCACCAAGGAAGTCACCCAGAACTTGGCTCCTTGCTTAGCACGGGTGGCAGATCTGGTTTTATTTGCATCGGCGCAAGGACCCGGGGAGGGCACTACACCTCTCTACCCAGAAAAAAGGAAAAAGATGTTGGAAATGAAAAATCCTATAGTATTTTGCAACTAGAGAACCAAGGCCAAAGCAGACTGAATGACTTGTTGAGGGCTGCAAGCCTTTGGCAGATGCATTGATGCAGTTTAAATCATCCAAATCCCACGACAGCGTTCACATGACATCACCTTCCCTCTTGCTCACGGGCCAGTCTTCCTACAATTTCACTGTTGTTTCAAGTATCAACTTGTCTTTGTTTTGAAGAAGTGCCTATAGCTTCATCATAATTCTAGCTGCTCACGTGTACAACGAGTACAGCTGAACTCTGGCAGCGTGTTTATCACTGAACCGAGATCTTTTGAAGAGAGCGCCTATACAACATTGTTTTGATCACGTTTTCAGTTCCCTTTCATCTTGAGATAGCCACAAGCATGTTTGTTTATGCACAAACATGACCGTCAGAACTTCTGTGTGTATTTTCAGATATACACATGCTTTCACGATGTTTTCTTCTCCTAGGAGCTAAATCCCCACCTCGCATTCACATAAGCAAGATCCCATTTGTACAGGACATGTACAGGACAACTACAAAATCAAGGCCCATAGCTAGAAGTATGCAGAGACACATGCTTCATTTTAATTCCTCCAGACCACATTAAGACCCATCTCAAACATATCCAGCTTCCAGGGGTAATACACAACTTCAGCCAACTTGCAAGAAGTTTGTTTGTTTTTTTTTTTTTTTTACCCCAACATACTGTACAAGTCTCTTCCTCGGATAAAATTGTATCCATTTACTTTTCATCTAAAAATAATTTATGGACACATTTACAGAAATAAAAGATGTGATTACATTCAGTGGTCCTCCTGTTGCGAAAAGAAGCTTCCACCAGAAATTTTTCCCAGCAAGTCGATTCTCGAATATTCAAGAGCGAGCACGGGCTGGTCGTGAATCGCCGCGAGCACGCACACCTCCGCACCCGCCATCCCCGAGGCAGCTGGGTGAGTAACGCGGACAGTGCTGTGCCACAGGTGTGGAACATCCCTTGACCTGTAAAACTCAGCTACTACTTTACACAATAACGTATAATGCCATATGCGGCAGCGTCTTGCTCGTTTCAAGGAGAGAGCAATGCCCAATAAGTCTATTTTCTACACAATGCCTCCAACTTGAGACTTTTCTTCTCCTAAAAGCAGCTCTCATGCTACCATCTGGTGCCTGAAGGACACAGACTGGCATGTAATTACCCCTACCCAGTCCTAATGCAATTCAATTTCTTCAGCAGTTAGGCACTACAAGACACACTCTCCTTTGCTCCTGACTTCACACACTGCTCTGCTTCCTTTCCGCTAAATTAAAGGAAGCATCATTAAAACTCAGCCTTCTGTAGGCTGATATGGTAGCAGCATTTGCACTTCTCCAAAGCCCATCATCTCTTAAGGACAGCTTCCTAAAAAAAAATCTCCTACGGAACTTCAGAGTCAGTTCTGAACATCTCCACTACAAAAGTCACCAGCGGTAAATGTTCTTCCCTCAACACATGCCATGCACTGTGTTGGTAAGGAGATGGCTTCATTAAAAAAAAAAGAAAAGAAAGAAAATTAAGTACAAATTAAAAAAAAACTCATTTCAAGCTTTCCAGGAACATGACTGCAATAAAGCAAGCTCTACAATGTACAAATCAACGTAACATTGATCCTGAGGCGGGTCAAAAAACGGCGGTAAGTTAGACAAGTTATTTGTTAACAAAGCCACGTCTGTGCGGAGAGCACAGAGACCCGATTGTGGCAGAGACCTCCTGCCCTCGTCCCGGAGGGTACGGACACGGCTGCACCAGCACTCCTGGGGAAAAGGGGGACGAGGCAGGACACCTTACGTGGGGCTACGTCACCCACTGCCACCCGCTTGGGAGTTCGCAGCAGCAACGGAGAAGGGCGATTCCGCGTGCGCTCAGCAGCAAGCGTGAGAGCAGCTTTGCGGAAGCCATGCTCGAACCGCGGTCACTGCTACTTAAACATAATTTGTACCAAGATCAGCAGTACTTACCAATTGGATTTTAGTCATTTTGACCAGTTACTGTTAAGTAGAGTTTTGGGGGTTTCCCCGAGTCCCAACAGGGATGGTGTTCACAGACTCATAGACTGGTTTGGGTTGGAAGGGACCGTTAAAGATCGTCTAGTTCACACACACATACAGCCCCCCAGTCAGGAACATCTTTCCCCAGATGTTCATTAACCCTCCCATGGCAAGCTTGGACTGTGATGTGTAGGAAGCCAAGTGACTTGGGCCCAGCTAGAAGCCAAAACCACAAGGAAGTACAGAACATGCTTAATTTTAAATACCTTACAACTCTTCTCTAATTCAGGTGGAACGGTGTGTCCCACATTCATCCTGGGATTACCAACCTCGCTGAATCAAGATCTCTTTACTTATTTTAAGTAGAACAACTCCAGGAGATAAATCTCCATGGAAAAAATTACACATCCCGGTACTATGCAAGTCAAGGCATCACATTTTAGAAAACCAAGCCTCAACACTTTCTCCCACTGCTTGTTTTGAGTTTGTTATCTTTAGCCATGATCACATTGCTTAGCTATAGATCTCCCAAACCCTAAAACTCTTCTGTGCCTTTAAACCTACCCACCCGCATGCCCTTCCTTCGCCAACAAGTTCCCCCTCCCGCCCAGCCAGAAGCTGCTATCACAGCCACTTGTTTGGAAAGCGCCAACGTCTGCTGATAAGAGAAGCAAAGCTCACGATCGGGAACGGTCTGCTCACCTCTACTCCCCACGGCTCTAAGAGACCTTTGTAACAGCCCTCTTCGCTGCCGGAGAGCTGCTCTGCAAAACGCGCTGTACGGAGCCACGGCGAGTCGGACACTCAAAACCAAACGTCTTCTGACTGAGGATAAGCCCAAGAGCATTGCATCTTTATTATTACTCTCCAAAAGCAGCCTGAGAAGCGTTAACGTGCCCACAAACACGCTTGACGTTAAAGGGGAAAGAGGACACGACAAGTGTCAGTGCTTGGTCAGTCAAGGCAGAAGAAGTCTAGGTCTGAAGATGAACGTCCCAGTTCTGCACCAGCGAAGTCAAGGAGAGGTTAATTATTATTTAGCTATTCGTGCAAGCCCCCAGGTTCCTCACTTAATTAGGCTGAAACACAGCCAAGC
This sequence comes from Leptodon cayanensis, assembly GCA_027564655.1. NCBI lineage: Eukaryota > Metazoa > Chordata > Aves > Accipitriformes > Accipitridae > Leptodon > Leptodon cayanensis. The sequence goes on from JANXJC010000029.1 coordinate 4,823,153, forward strand.
GTAAAAGGCAGCTGCTTCTTTAAACAAAGACTTTAAACTAAAAACGTAATTTGTGGGATCAGCACCCTACGCAGTACAACTAAAGAAACCCAACGACCCAGACTGCACAAGGTGCCCCTCTGGAAAAGGTTAATCCCAACACCTGGAGACTAGGAAAACCTGCCTCCCTACCAAAGCCATTCCCAAACCTGGGGAAAGGGTCTGGAGGGCTCTTCCAGGGTCCCTCAGCGCATCGCTACTTCACCCTGGTCTGTGCCATCCTCCTCATCGCCACAGCAGCTGTCCTCAAGGAAGAAAAAGAGCCTGCTCCTTCATGAAGTTGCAGACCAGGTTTTATTTTCCAAAAGACGAGACCTACTGACCCACTAGGTAGACATTAGGTACTCCCTACCCTGTTTCCATATTGCTCACACGATCTCAGATATTGTTTTAGAATAAATTCAGTGTTTTATCAAAACTGTAAGCGTACTGACAGAATAGCGACGCTGCCCTGCAGGGAACGCAACTTATTAAAAGTGAAATTATTCATAAATTCATGTATTTATTTCAGACTGGGACCAAACAGCTTTTGCCTTTTATGCAAGTATACTTGAAGACCTTTCTTTGAGCAGAAAACAGCACAAGTGCAGCTATTTTTAAAGCTATCTAAAAAACGGCAGGGCATGACATACCTTACTTTTTACCACACGGTAAAGATGAAAAACTGGAACAACTTCTCTCTTTTATCCGTCTGAGAGCCTAAATGAGTAACTCTTTATTTATAGCCACTAATGGTTACCACTTCTGAACTTATTTTTGCTCCTCAACAAACCGCCTTTCCAGCAGGGACTTTAAGCTTTCAGCTATTCAGATGTTTTTGTTATTTTTGCTCAACATGGCTTTTGAGCTGTCAACAAACTTCCCAGGTCATTGAAAAATAAACAAACAAAAGGCAATTTTTTTTTTTTTTTACTGTTTCTGTTAATTCCAACTACAAAAGTCAGAAAAAGGGAGCAGACGGACAAACCAATTGCAATATTTTTGCTTTGAAATAATCTTAAAGAAACTCATTGTCACATGTTTCCTCCTATGCAGACATTCCCCCAGGTGTGCCAAATCATTTACTTGAATTTAAGAAATGGAAAAAAGCACGTGCAATATACAAGAACGCTAGGAAACATCAGCATTAGCAAGGAACAACAGATTACTACAAAAAGAAGGCACAAATATCATATTTGGATCTGCACTGGCAAAGAGTACAAGGTATTATTTTCCCCCAGCCCTCTCCTCTTCATTGGTAATAGGGAAAGAAAGCAACAGCACACAGCATTGCAGCTGGAGTACACTAAAATATCAGCAAGCTAAATAAATATACACAACCACAAAAGAAGCAGCAGCTCATACAGCCATAGCTTTGAGCTTATTGACATAGCCTTTTCTTTTTTAAGGCACATACAAGGAGCATCCTAGCTTTCAGGTGTTTTCAGACCCTTCCACAGGGGAAGATGCAAAGAGCAAACTTCCCAATGGTCCCAAGCACAGGCTACCTCCGGCACTCTCTCTCAGTAAAGCTCTCGCCATCTGACAGAAATCT
>JANXJC010000029.1:4824825-4859823 GCA_027564655.1 Leptodon cayanensis
AACTTCCCAATGGTCCCAAGCACAGGCTACCTCCGGCACTCTCTCTCAGTAAAGCTCTCGCCATCTGACAGAAATCTATTGAAATTTCTCCCTCTTCTAACAATTACAAAGATCTGATAAAAATCCAACTGTTTCCTGCAGAGGAAGTGGTAGTACCATGACTGTTCTTCTGGAGAGACAGAACAACTCACTGACTACTAGTTACTCTGGTACAGCGTCTGGAACAAAATTAGGGGGGAAGATGATCACATGACAACAAAATTAAAGTAGGAATTTCAGAGTCAATAAAAGTAAAAACGGCAATTTTTATTACAATAATATTGCCACCGACAGAGCAGTACTAACAAATGCCAAAGTCTTATTTTTTAGGACATAAATTATTGCAGCTTTCTCAAGAATAACCCCAGATTTCTCCAATAAGCCTATGTGAAACTATCCAGAAGCGCACCATTGCTCAATACCACAAAAAAAAAAAAAAAAAAAAAAGATTTAAAAAGACCATCCTGAAAAGCCAGACTTTGCAAAACATTGGCCTTTATAATACCAGAGACCCAACCAGAAAAAAATACACTCAAAACCTACAGCTAGGAAAACTCCAGCCGGACTCAGGACAGCAACAGAAGATGATTCTCCAACTCCAACAGGAATTGCAAAGCCAAAAGAAAGCTTAATTTCTGCATTTTAAAGCAGCGCCCAGTCCAGTGAGGAGAGAGCCCTTTGAGAAGCAGTAAGTTCCTCCGCTCCTGCTCCGAGCCCGACGCCAGCTCCTCTCCTCCACTTCTCCCAGGAACGCCTCGGGACATCCCCACAGCGCTGCAGGCGTCCGGACCTTTGCTGCCTCCAGCCCTTCTTGCCCCTTCAATTTAGCCACCGATTAATGCTCACCCAACTCTTCTTTCCTAAGGAGAGACGACTCCTGTCCACATGCCGATCAGGAGGCACATCCCTGTGCTCCAGGACAGCTGCAGCTGATGCTGCGTACCAAAAGCTCTGCTGCTTTCCAGCAGAAAAAAAAAACCAAAATCCCAGGAAAACAGCAGAGCTTTTGTGGCCTCTCTGACTGCATAAAGGAACTGTGCACTTTTCAGATCAAATATCTGCAAGCAAGATAAAGGAGTGCTTCTGTCAGCAGCGCAGAAGCTCAAGAAATCAAAATTCAGGATTACAGCTTGCATTTGCCCGACTCCAGAAGCACCTGGAATGCAGTAAAAGCTGAATCCCTACCCAAAGAAAAAGGATCCCACAACTCAACGTTTTCCCTTCGCACTCAAGCATCCCAGTAAGGACTGCTAAGGAACAAGCCACCAACGAAGGACCGCAGGACGCTCACAAGAAAATGCACGGATTTGGGTACCACCTTCTGTCCTCCACCAGCTACTGATGGCTTCTCCACCTTAACGGCACGGTACAAAGGCATCCTACTGACAAAGGTGTAAATATACAATAAGTGTTTAACACAAGTATTTCATTACATTGCAATTATGTTTATTCATGGGCTTCTGTACAAAAACCCAGGGAGTTTACTAAGGCACCACCGCTGCAGCCATTTAAGGTACCGAATCACCAAAGCAAAATGATGGCAGAAACGGCGCAAAAGAAACAGAAATTAGGAGTAGAGACTCGCAAAACTAACACAAAACAGAGAATCGCCCTTTTGCTGCAAGCGGTGCGCAACTTTATGGCAAAATCCCATCTGCCATCTGTTAAAACTTCTCAGATTCAGCGCGCAAAACGTTAGAAATGTAATTGCAAGGGGGAAAAAGGGGGCTGCTGCATGAATTATATTTTCTAGCGCAGATCGGCTGCGTTTGTTTATTCCTGAAAATAGCTTATCAAGCATCACACAGCAGAATCTGATTCTGGGATTTTCAACAACAAAGAGCTTGCTTCATCAGACTCTCCTCCTGGTACACGGTCTGAAAAGCAGCAGGAAATGCCACCCTTCAAAGCCCTGCTGTAAACGACGCTCTCATTTTCTTCTAGGGAATATAATTGCACACACCAAACCAACCTATCCATCGCACCCATCACCAGAGAACTGTAACGAGGAGATAAACTCTAATCCCAAAACCACAGTCTATATTTAATAAGCGGAAGAGATCCAAGAAGACGACCAACAAAGCAAGAAGCCTGACCTACAGAATCAGCATCTACTCCTCGTCCCGACGTGAACTCCAGCATCCTGCCAACTTGGCTCCTTTCTGAAGCAAATAAAAATATACCCTAACCAAGATACACAGTTGGGTTTTGACCCACTAAAATGGTCAAATAGAAATTATCTCCACTGCTTCTGTAAACCAGACGGGTACATTAAACAAAGGGATTTGACTTTTCCTCAAGATAAACAACTCTGCAAGAAAAACAATCCCATTCTCTTAACACATACATTTAACTTCATCTGAGTAAACATTTTAATGGCACGCTAAACAACAGCAACTAAAATAGGACCAAATAATCCATTTCCGATAATGCTATAAACATCAATACTTTTTCAAAACAAGGAATAAACTTCTCTTATCTCCGGTCCCCAAAACCAGGGCCAGTTTGGCTGAACACAAAGGGGAAGCGTAAGAATCTTTCCAGAGAAATCCTGCATTTCTGTTAGCAAGGTCAGGAAGGAGGATAATAGATGCATGCAGCACACAACATCAAAACTATGCAAGGCTTTGCCAGCAGCGCCACTTTCGCAGTCCAACATCATTTCAAGAACTACAGAAAAGTTTTCTCCAGATGCTGGAAAGTTCATCAAAACAAGTTCTCTAAAGCCTTTTGAAGGTTTGTAAGAGAAAGAGGGCCAAATGGTTTGGGGTGTTAACTTTGATGACTACTTTCAGAAATACTCTGCTTTGCAATTCCAGCTGGAGTTATTGGCAGCTAGCGCGCATCAACCATTTGAGCCTCAGGTCTCTACCCGAGGTTATGCTACAGGCACCAAAATCAATCCTGACTTTGAGACCATGATGGCAGGCTTGGGCAGCAGGGTGCCATTCTGCCGGCATTACCATGTCAAGAAGTTAAGAACATAAAAAACAACCCAAAAACCCCTCAGTACTTTTTAACGACTACCCCAGTACAGAGGCAGACAGGCCACAATAAAAAGCCCTTGGGTAAACTTGCTCAGGGTGGGAATGTAGTTTTGTCCCCAGTGGAAAAAAGCAACAACTAAACATTTTCCCCTGCTAAGCTGTCCTTATGGCATCTGCCACAAGGGCATCCTCCAAAACAAAACAGAGACTCATATTAACACACTCTTGTACCACAGACCTCTAATAAAGGATTATGAATAGTTTCCCAAGAATATATAGGAAGAGGCAACACCAACACATCAAAGTGCACTTAGCCTTTTATTTCCTGAGTCCTCCAACCCTGTGCATGCCATCGGCCAGGATCATGTGTGAAGGCACAGCTCGGCTCCTGCAGCCTGCCGCTGAGCTCCCCTCTCTTCCTTCCTCTTTCCCTCATTTGGAACAAAACAAAACCAAAACCCACATAATTTCAGAGAAAGATTTAACCCATCTAACAGATGGGTTAAAGAGAATATTGACTTCTTCAATATTCACCTTTGCTTAATATTCCCTCAAAAATCTCAAGCGAGGCTCGCCACAAGATGAAGATGACATACTTCCAAAGGAAAGAAAGTCTGATACCATAAACCAGGCGAAATGCCCCACCGAAGCAATTTAAGTATTTGCTAAAATGTATTGACATACAAATACGGGAACCCTATTCAACTCTGAAGTCTGGCAGGCTGGTACAGGAGGTTGATAAAGTCTGTCCTCCAGGATGTTTTCCTTCAGCATGCCATTAATCCTAGAAGGACTAAAAGGTATTCTACTGACCTCCACATTTAGGCTCTGCTCCAACGTGCTTATATTTACCCTCTGGGGGCAGGGCCACTGACACACATAAGAAATCCAGCTTAAGATGTATTGGATCTGAATTTCCAGTGCAAGTTCAGAAAACCATACAAGTGAACAGTACCTTTTTCTTTTGAAGGCTTCCTTCCATACACAAGGGCAAACTGCAAAGTTCTCCTCAAAGCCTTAACAGGGCTAGAGTGCTCTTTGGGGTTTTTTCCAGTTACTGACTGTGACTGCTCCTTCTTAGTGAAAAATAACTAAGCACAATTGCTCACTAGGAAAAATTACAAGATCTCATATGGAAACTGGGTGTTAAACCCCTCCACAGAGGTGTTTATACAAAATGGAAATGTTAACTTTGGTCAGTAAAACCAAACACACACCAATTTCTGCCATACTTCAAATCTGAACCAAAATTAGGTCTGTTCCTAGTAAGCTATTCAACAAGGAAAAACATACATTATCAAGTTCCTCCAACATCACTCATGTTTGAGATTCCAATGAAAAAAAAAAAAAAACAAAACAACAACAACAACAAAAAACACAAATAAACAACCCTCTAAACTTCCTACCAAGTAAGAAGGCTTTTACAGGCCACACTGAAAAAGCAGTCAGCTGGCTGCAAAGGAAAACAGCACCTAAATAGAGAGCAAGTATTTACAATTATCAGTAAAACAAGTACAGGTGTGGCATGTTTACAGCTGAAACAAATCAGCAGCCTTCCCCAGTCAGTCACTGGTTTGCAGTGGGAAAGTGCCTGGCCAGTCTCGATGTCCACGGAACGACACCCCCAGACCTGGCTCTACACTGTAGTAGTGTTTGAGCTACTTAATGGACTTCCAACCAAAAGGATAATCCACTTAACCATTCTTAACCAGGGGGTTGTCCGAAACAAAGTTGCATTGCAGTAAATACGACCAATGGGTAATGCTCAAATTTCAGACCTACGCAGGACATCTCAGAAAATCCTAAATAAGCAAAAAAAAAAAAGGCACCACCATGCAGAATTTGAACCAAGGATACCCAAAAACCAGTAACTTGCCCTGAACTGTTGCCCCAACACCAAGGCATTCTCCTTCATGTCTCACTAATGGTCTAAAATGTCATGTAATGATAAATGACAGGAAGATCAAGAGAAATGAGAACACCTAAGCCATGACCCTCTCACACAAGCCTGAAGTCATAATCAATCTAGGAAGTTTTGAGGTCACATCCCAAAAGTGTAAAGTAGCCACAATTAGTGACTTAATGCTGGTAATTCTTTCCCCCCCCTCAGCAAAAATCTTAATTCACAGTGACTTTTTACCTCCTGCCCTCCTACCGGGCTCCACCCAAAACTATGTTCTTGGCTCTGACCACAGCTGGGGACTGTGATTCACTAAGGAAAAATACCAGCCCTGCGGCCGAAAACGTTGGTGAGATCAAACTACCCAGAGGACACACTTCCCTCCAGAACTGCCATGGGCACGCACTCATCACACCGGGCGTGCAAGGGATGGGGCTGCTGCTCTCGCCCCTCGCAGCAGACTGCAGCACCTTCCACTGGGGCTGCATCCACCCCAGAGACACAAAAAGCCATTTCTCTTGCTAGAATCTGGCTTTTTTTGAAGTTTAACAGCAATATTTGCTCCCCATAGTAAATGGGGGAAAAAAAAAAAGAAAAAACTAAAAAAAACAGGCATGTTATTCACTTGCTAGGGGTTAGGTCTGGATTTGTTCTGTGCGAACACAGTGACACTATATAAATACACACATGTGCACCCACACACAGAGCCAAGGACCCACCAATTTTCCTTCGGCTATCTTCTAAAGCCAAAAAACAGATTCATGAGACTAGATTGGTCTTACCAAGCTGAAACCCACGATTCAGCTAAAATCACCATAGCAGAAGCACAACGTAGTACAACCGAGCCAACTGACAGCATAATTATGGTTATAGTCTCCATATGACACAGAAAGCTCAAGCTCCCCTTCCTTTCTGCTTCCCTCTCCTGCCTCCACAGAAGAAACTGTGGAGCGTTTCTGAGAAAAGCCAGTCCCACTCAGCTTCAAAAATAAGTTGGGACTGGCCATGCTTTCAAACACAATTCCCTTTTAGCAGGCAGCAAGCTCCAAAACCAAAAAAGAGCCAAAGAGGTTCAAAACCTTCAGTATAGCCCATACACAGCATTCATCAAATGAAAATACTTATAAAGAAGAAAATCTGGTTAGAGCAAAATAGCTTACACACAAAGTGCTGACACAAACATACAATTAGGGAAAAGACTAAAAAAAAAAAAAAAAAGTAACATTTCAGTGAGGGTGTCACCAGAAGGTAAAAAAAAAGCCAAGACTCAGAAGCAGCCAAGACTTCTGTAACGGTGGGGGTTTCACAGCTCTCCTTTGGTTGCAGCCTGACTGAACATACCTAAAAAAACCACGAGCAGACCCTGCACAATGTAGAGCCTCTATTGCCAATTTCAATAGTCATGTGTTTTGCAGCTTTAAGAGAATTCTTGTGTCATTTTACAATATTCGTGGTGCCAGCAGGGCTGCTAGGCTCCAGCCCAGCGACGACGACTAAGCTTCAGTTGCACAAATCTATCTTATGAAAGGCACATGTGAACTACGTGTAGTAGGCAGTCACGATGACATGCTACCGATGAGCTGAATGTGATTTCCCAACTTACAGAAATAAACCTGCAAAACCTTTATTTTCTTTCCGACTCGGTAAGGTAGTCCTGAGCCCCCTTGAAACACTTTCTACTCAAAACGGAATGCTCTCTAATTAACCTAAAAATAACTGTTGACAAAACAACCATCAGCTTTTAAAAAACCTAATTACAAGAAGGAGTCACGGCTCAGAAACTTCAGAAAACGCAGCCAATGTCAACAGTGGCAAGAGGCACTACTCCTGCTCGGCACGGCTTTGGCACTCAGAAGCCCTCCAGAAACGTAACCTTCATGCCATCGCTCATGGGATGATGGTTTTGCCCCACTGGTCTGAACGCAACTTTGCTGGTGTAAGCGTACACCAATATCACAAGCTGGAACATCAGACCCATGCTTGTGCTGTCAGTAAAACACTTCTAAACGAAAACGGGAGACTTCAGAGATTGTCCTAAATGCGTACACTATGCTGCACAGCCCAGCCAGAACCCGTGTGTATTGATGCAGAAATTTATTAGCATCGCCAGATTTTCACGTCAAGAGCAGAAACTTGGCAGTGCCAAGGTCACTTGGTGGCAGAGGAGATGGTGAACATCTCCAAGGTCTCCGTGAAGGACTCTGCGCTGGGAGGCAGGGATCTTCCAAACGCTGCAGCACAGGAGCACCAAGGAAAAGTTTGCTGCAAGCTGCATATCCGAAATAAGAGCTTCCAGGCTCGGCAGATACCTCCTCCGACAGCTCTCCCTGAAGCTAAGTTCAGAGCCTCAGAATTAATTTTTGCCCCATAACCTTCCCACAGAGGGAGGTTCAACGCTTGCTCCTTCAGGACACGTGCTGTGAGCCCTGCCCGTAAAACAGGGTACACAAGCAAATATGTGCAACTGCGGAAAGCAGAAATGAAGGAAACCATTCTGAACTGGAGGTGCCAGCAGTACTGCTAAAAATAAAAGCATGCTGGGCACAGAATATCTGCTGCGCTTCAAAAGAGGCTACCTGGCAGTTCCCAATAAACCCCTGTGGAGCATTAGGGAAACACTGCGATGACGATGCTTTCATAACACTCCCCTTCAACATCATCTACATGCTAGACAGAAGGCAGGAGATATGAGCTGTCCTCCCCTCTTCTCTTCCAATTGTGGAAATCTTGGGCGGGGGGGAGGTGGAATTCTTTGTCTTTTAAGCTTGGCAGTAGCTAAACGCAATCAATCCCTGCAGCCACCGCTACGCACGCTGTGCTGCAAGCTGCGCACCCGCTCGGAGGGCAGGTTTGGAGAAGGGGACCTCCAGAAGTCCCTCCCAACCTCAACCACTCTCTGACCTCAGCTGGGCCAGCAACTGCCACGCTCCTCCTGCGACAAGGACAGCGGCCGTGCGTGCAACACACCGTATATATCGGGCAAAGCGACTCCCCGCGTAAGAGAGGGAAGACGAACTTGACTTCTGCATCCGTTTCCCCTGTTGCCCTGGTAAGCGCTGCTTGGGAACTGCAGATGCCGAAGAGGCAGTTTGAGCTTCCCTCTCCTGCCTTTTTTGTGCAAAATGTCCTTGTATTCCTTCTCACCTTGAAGCTGCTCTGCTCCTTCCCTCACGGCATACATCCCCTTTTAGGCAGGATGCGTCCTCACTGGAAAAAAAGAAGTCTGACCTCAGCTACCACAGGAGACTGCTCCCTCACGAGCACCCTAGCTGTCGGTAAAACATATGGGAACGATTTTTTCAGGCTGTTTTGAGCAACACAGCCAAATGGCTCTATTGCACACATCCATACTTTTAATTCTGAGTACGGATCTCCGGGATTTCTACAGGTTTTAACACTTTATGTATGAATATATGACTAGGTAAATATAACGAAAAAGTTATGAACCCACCATCCACCTTCCTTCAAACACCAAAAGGTAGCAAAGATCAATCAACAGCCTGAAGTAGTTTTAAAAGTCTCAGAAAACACTTCTCTGTATTTAGAATGCAACTTTGTAATTACTTTAATATCTTCTAGGAATAAAAGCATGTTGGGGAGTAAGTTCCTGTGCCGACTCTTCTAGACTAATTCTTTACTCAGAGCCTTTTTTTTTTTTAATTGGCTGAGCTAGAAAACCGGGTTAGGGATGGAGATCAAGGCTCTTCTGGAGACAGATACAACCGCTTGTCATTCTAGAAGAATAAAAGCCATATAAGCAATAGCAAAGGAAGGAAACTGGGCGGCAAGACTGAGAAGTCAAAAAGCTGTTAAGCCTCCAACAACGGCAGCGTCGGCCGATCGGTGGGAGCTCGGCGTTATCCCACACCTCGCTGAACGCAGCAAGTCCCAACAGGAGTGCCTTCTCTGCGACACGTGCATTCCTGCACTCCAGCAGTATCTTACCAAATTGCCTCATATTGTTCCAGCGAGCATCGTCCTATACTGAGAGCAGGTTACAATCAGCACCTAGCTATGGAAAAATATGGGAAAAATAGTAACGCTGGGGTTCTTTTCCTGTAACACCTCTTAGTTGTACAGGATTTTTCTACAACAGCCAGACCTGAAGATACTCTGGCTTCCAGCACAGTGAAGCGGGGCTCCTTGGTAGCACTGAGGACCCCTGCGAAGGGCCAGGATATATCCTTCTCACCTACCAGCTTTTCTCCCAAAACATAATTATATCAGCGGACTCACATCACTGCCGAACAGGAGCAGAGCGGACCAGGCCTACTACCTGTGCCTGACATCTGGCTTCCTCCTTCTCCGCACTACAACTTATTTTAAGGAGAACAATAATTCTCTCAGATAAGTCAGCAAATATTTTCGTAAAGAGCAGCTGCAGGATGTCTGCCTCGCACAAATTAAATTACTCAGCTAGTGGCTCGATCCAGTGCCTTGAACAGACGTTTTTCTGTGGTAGCTGGGTCAGGCCCAGTGCATTTCTGCTATTGTGCCTTCCGCTCCCTATATGCAATTTACATACGCTCCGGTGCGAGGAAAGGAAAATGTTTATACTTATGGGTGGGACTTTGGATGCAGATTAAAGTCAAGGTGCTATACTTACTGATCTTTTAAAGTAATATCAACATGTTGAAAGGGAGCAAGAGTTCTTAAGAAAGATCAAAGTCCGCATGCAGCAACCACAAATTAACATAAATACATGCTGAAATACTAACACAGACCGGCAAAATTTACTTGCTTTTTCCCCTGGGCAAGTAATTTTGGCTAATAGGAGAGTCAAAACCATTAACTCTCTTCTTCACCTTTATGTAGGGCACACTACTGTACTTTGTGTCAGAGCGAATGACTCTTCAGATTAATTTTGCAAGGCTAGGCTAATACTACTGTATTGCTCACAGCTTGCAAGCTTTTGAAAGGCGAGGGCTACATCCTCTACAGGGAGGAAAAAAAAAAAAAAAGGCACAATATAGCTACTTCAATATTACTACTTAACTCAGACGTTTTGAAAGTTAATCCCGCGTTTCTTCCTTCTTACTGCACTTGACAGAACTTTTGTCGTCTGACAAATGAAAAGCTAACAAGTAGTAAGGTGTATGACCTTCTTTTATTTGAGCAATTACTATTCTGGTAGACAGATCACCTATTTTTCTTGTGGGAGCACCCACGGCAGCACCGAGGAGGACACGAGGGAAGTTATTTCATGAGGGCAAAGGACAGTTTTGCAGCTTAATCACAGTCCTGTAAAACAGATGCCTGGCCTGTATTTACAACCCTGAGAGTGCAACTGCTTCAGCAGGGGCTGCGATTAAAGCAGTCGCGCAGCCAGTCACCAGAAGTCGCGACGCGGACGCGAGCTTTGCCAGCGATCTACGGGCACAAGGCGCGCACAGCAGTCGCTGCGTTCATACCGGACACCTCGTGTTCGTGGGGCTGCGTCGGCACTAGGCGGGCCGTACCCGTTTGGTGAAATATCGTTGTATACAATTCAGCTAGTTTTAGACCCGAAGCGGACCCGAGTTTTGACTTTTAGGGTTTACCCTGAGTAAGCAGCGACGCGTCTTTGCTTTGGTTTCCTCACCGCACACGACTGCCGAGACCCCCGAGAGAACGGCGAAGCTCAGACCGCTTTCCAGACTTTTTAGCCCTACTACTTCGCCTTTCGCGTCGGAACATCTCGCCTCTGCTCAACAGCCTGCGCTTCGTGAACAGACCTCCAAAAAAAAGGCAGCCCGGCAACCGCCCCGCTTCCGAAACCCTCCCTCAGTCGGTGCCCACTCGAGGCGGGAAAAGCCCACTCCCCGGCTCTCCCGCCCTGAGGCGGGGGACCCCCGGCTGTCACAGAGGCAGCAGGGAGCCCGGGGACCCCCCCCCCCCACACACACACCGGAGCCCACGGCAGCCGGTTTCCCGCGCGGGAACCCACTCAGCGGGGACCCCCCCTGCCCCGCTCGCCCTAAGGAGCCGCTTCAGCTGGGCGGCCTCGAGTTCCGCCCCACGCTCGCAGCCCGAAGCCGCTGAGAAATTTTTTTTGGGGGGACACAACACAGCACGGGGACGCTCTCCCCTCACACCACCCCCCCCTCCCCCGAAGCCCCGACCCCCTCTCCGGCAACCCCCCTACAAAGCCGAGGCGCTCGGCGACTTCTCGGGAGCCCCTTTTGCCGCTTCCCGCCCCACAAAGCGACCCCCCCACGCTGGAGGAGTTAGGAGGAGGAGGAAGACCGAGACCCCGCCGGCCCTCACTCACCTCCGCCAAGAAGTTGTCCATGGTGGCCCCTGGGCCCGCCGGCGGGTGCGCAGCGCCGGCCCCCAGCCGCGCACCATGCGCCCGGCTCGGCTCCCCCCCGAGCCGCCTCAGCCGCCGCGCCGCTCCATCGCGCCCCAGCGCCGTCCCGCTGCCTTTGTCCGCGCTCCCTTCCCCTCCTTTCCCTCAGAGCCGCTCTCCCGGGCGGTCCCGGCAGCCGGGGGGGGGAGGGAGGAGGAGGAAGGAGGCTGCCGGGGCCGCCCCGGCCCGGCCCGGCGGGGCAGAGAGAGGCGGAGGCGGAGCCGGGGCCGCCCCGCTGCCCGCCCTGCGCCGGGCTCCCGCCCGAGCCCCCCCGGCCCCGGCCGGCCGGGCCCCGAGCGCCGGTGCCTGCCTGGTTTTGCGACGCGAGGCCGTTCGAAGGGAGGGTCAGCGGCGGCGGGAAGTGTCCCTGACGGAACACCTACCTGCGGGCCCCCCTGGCTTCCGACGAGGTGGGTTTTTCGGTTCCTGGCAGGTTCGTGTGCGGGCTCTTGCCAGCCGTGCCTGTTGCTTCAGGAAAAAGTCGCCCTCGGGCCACCTCCTGGGCACCCACCCGGCAGCTCGCTCTGTGGAATTTCTTATTTTTAAAATTTTTTTGGAAATATTTCTTGTCCGTCGTTTCGCACCCTCGCCCTACGGTAAGTAACGAGGAGCGCGGCAAAGGAGAATCAAATCTTGCAGACGCGGGCTTATTTCGTTCACGTTAGGGAAAGAAACGTACAAAAAATAAGTTACGGCCATAAAGAAAGTGAAGGCGGGATTCAGCCTTTTGGTCGCAGGCAGAATCCTAACGTTGCTTTGGGAGTTTGAGCATGTGAGGAGTGATACGGGAGACCAGCCCTCGATACCAGAAATAATCACGAGTGTGCGACTCTCATTTTGCTTAAGGTGTCACAGGAGCTGACGAGTAGAGCACAACAAGCACCGCTAAAAAGGCAAGTTTAAAAATAGATACACAACACAAGGAAAAACATTCTTCCTTCATCTTTGTGTTCAAAAAAACCCCCACAATGTGAATAAAGAGGAGAGCAGGCAAAAGAGGTTTGGCTTTGAGATACGTAATGTCCAAAACGGGGTTCTGCTGGTTATGGAGGTTCACACGGCGATGTCCAGGCAAACTGCTGTGCCATCAAGGTCAGAGCTGGGACAAACCAGCACCAGTGGGGCTTTCTGTGGAATGGGTACCTGCTGGAGCCTGCGTGGGGCTGTGGCTGCCCACCCCGTCAGACAGAAACAAGGTGGGGGGAAGCCTTGAGCACAACTGCCTCGGACATGGCCACCCTTCTTCTGCCCCCCTTAGTCTCTACACCCAGGAATACAGGTCGTACCTTCCTACAGTTGCTTTGAAACTCAAGGTTTGCAGAGGATTTCACCTGAATTCGCCTGTCCACACACTACCAACTCGCAGTGGAGTTAGCCTAAATAGCTATTCCACTGTAGATTATGCGGTATAAATCCCAGTGTGGAAGCTCTGTCACTCTATTCCAAACTACCGCGCTTTCAAAGTTACTCCAGGGGAATAGGGTTTTTTCCACAGTCACTGTGCCAGAAAGCTTCCCCAATCAGACAAGCCCTAATTTGGGGAGGGCTGAGTCAGATCAGAGGTATTTATTAAGTTATTTTGACTTCTGATTGAGTACTTTGTTTGACACCATGCTATTGGAATGTAACGCGCATGTCTGGCTACTGCATTGCACGTACTCAGGTCTACGAAGTACAACAACGTAGGAATTCATGAAAACCCTGAATCTGTCATCCAATCAAAGCAGCCTGTGCTTTTTTAAATGAGCATTTCAGTAAATGACAAGAAACCCTTACCAACAGAATAGGACCAGTTTTATGCAGCCTAAAAATACACTGCAGAAAGAATGAGTATTCTCTTGTGGTGTGGATGTATTGCAAAAGACTGAATAACTCTTAAGACTTTTATTAGGATTTAGAACAACTGCAAAGAAGCACGAGCAGGAGGGGTCTAGGAAGAGGGATTGGGGGAGCAGAGGGGAAGGGAAGAGCAGTTTGTACAGTCACTCCAACAAGCTTCTTCCTTTTCTCCTTCTTTGTCTTCTGTGGCAGTCCCGCTCGCAGTTTGTAAGGGCTAGCATCTGTGTCTCATAGGAGAGGGGTTTTGAAACACAGCGTTTCCTTTTCGCGCTCTGAAAATGACCCCAAACTAGTTTCTTACTCATTTTATGCAACTGTTTTGGAATTTGGAAAACCCCACAGATACGCTGTACAAAGCTCCATACATCTATGAACATCTGGGGACTTGGCCAGTTCTACACAGCTCCAATTTTCTTTTAATCGGTAGAAATTCCTTCACCGATTGTGTGCCTAAGGTAAATTACTTCCTTTTGAAGCTGCTCACATGCATGCCGGCTCAGTTTTCAGCCCGGGTGAGGACCAGGAATGGACCGAAGGCTCACCTCCACCTCCCTGATGAGACACCTCCTCGCTGGCCAGAAAGCTCTTCCCCACCTTGCGCCGGTGGTCGGTGGTGAGGTGAGGTGGCTGGCCAGCGGGCTGGTCGCGGTTTAACCCCGGCCGGCAAGTAAGCACCACGCAGCCGCTCGCTCGCTCCCCCCCTGCCCAGTGGGATGGAGGAGAGAATCGGAAAAAAGAAGTAAAACTTGTGGGCTGAGGTAAGAACAGTTTAATAATTGAAATTAAAAAATAAAATAAAATAATAGTAATGAAAAGGAAGATAACGAAAAGAGCATGAAATAAAACCCAAGAAAAGACAAGTGTTGCACAATGCAATTGCTCACCACCCGCTGAGTGATGCCCGAGCAGCGATCTGTCCCTCCCAGCCAACTCCCCCCAGTTTCTATACTGAGCATGATGGTCTATGGTATCGAATATCCCTTTGCCTGGTCCAGGTGAGTGGTCAGGGACGGTCAGGGCTGGTGGTGCCCTCGGGACCGTGACAGTAACCTTGTTTGAAACCAAACACGTTGTTCTGTTGCAAGTCCCACGTCTTTACCGGGTCTTAGTGTTCGTGATGATGGTTTCTGTGCATTTCACAAATCCTGCTCCCCATTCAATAAGCAAAGACTCGTTCTTTTGCCCCAACCTTAATACAAAATCTGTGGGGAGCATCTTTGTGCTAAAAACCTTTATATTCTATGATTTTTTAAAAAGGCTGATGAGTTTTCATTACATGCATGTGATGCTTTGTTCTTGCCTGGCTTACCTGATTTTTGAGTTGCCATTTTTCCACAGTGGTATCATTGAAGTGACTGATTTTAGCTTTTGCATGCCTGACAAAAGGTTTATTGCACAAAAGCTTTCCCTCTGCATCACTCTCTGGAGAAGCTTTCCTTCCCTACTGACTGCTCCGAAGCAGGTTACCTGCCTTACCCCACGGCACTGCTACCCCTTCTGTCAGACATGTGGATTGTTTTCAGTCAAAGAATTAAATTATCTATACAGTTAATTCAATCTTATTAAGTAAAAGGAGCCTAAATTAAAGTTCTCTTCTCACCAAACAGAGGCAGTGTGTTTCTTTGCTCACAGCTCCAGGCCTCATTTCATCCAGTACTCTCTCTAAAATTTGCTCTCAGATTTTTCCCCATGGGGTCTTTGCCCACAGTATACTTCATTTTCAGAGTGGCTTTGCGTATGGTCTACATTTCTGGTAAGAATTCCTGTTTCTTTAAATTTACTCCAAGAGAGGAGTTTAACCACTACTTGTGTTTGTTCTCCAGGGCTGCTATTGCACTTGCGAGCTCCACAAAGGTTTCACCTAACTAACTTTTGGTAGACAAGATGTTTGGCATCGACACTGTCCAACAAAACCTCAGAGTTCACGTGCAAGGTGTTACTGGAGAAGCAAATATTTCTGTAGTGGGTGACAGCGTACAGACAGACTGCTAGCACAGAGCACAATTTGCTACCACGCAAGTTTTGAAGGATACAGTGAAAGAAAAGATTGCTCCAGCCAAAATTATCACTATCTGTGCAGAGCAAAAAACCCAGATTCCTCACGTTCTTGTCCATCGTAACTCCTTTGCAAGCATGTGCTCACGTTTCAAAGCCAGTCCCAGGTCACGGTCCTAACTTTCAAAATAATGAATGGATTCTCTTCAAATGAATACCCAACAACAGGGCTGGACAGCCTTCCTCTTTTTCTGAATCCTGCTTGTAGTAAGCCAGCTCTCCCCGTGTGCTGTACCGGGAGCTAAGTGTCTGACTAGCAGTTGCGAACTCTGTGAGATGCGAGGTGCTTCAGCGTTAGGTCCTGTTATGCTGAACTACGTCTTGCCAGGACGAGCCTAGCCCTTAAGTGTGACAAGCAATGGAACAAATGAATTATTCATGCTCATAGATGAACTTTAGTTATTAACCTCTAGGAGTAATAAATAAATAAAAAGTGAAGAGCCGGCAGATTTTTCTAACAGCTTCATTTATAGCTACTGTAACATAAAGTCATTTCAACATTTTCTTTTTATGTAAACAACCTCCCAGTAGGAATGAAGAAAAAACAGCTGGGAGACATTTTCTTGGCTTCTTCAGCCTCCTTCTCTCTTCTGGATCCCAACAGCTTCTTCCATCACTTTGACCTCCTTACACCCTAATTCCCTTGATTGTAGTTTCAGTGCAAGTACTTTTACGGAGTTCTGGATGAGAAAAAAATAACAGCGGTAGTGGTCCCACACAAGAATCACAGACACCATGGATGTGATACCTTTCCTGCTGCTGGGCCGACCACATATCCAAACCAGGAGGCGGATTCCTTGTTTGACATGTACAAATCCAAAACTGTTACCATGGAGCTGAATTGCCATATGACAGTGCATTTAACCCTCTCAGCTTGGGGTCTGGCGAAGCGCATTAAGTACGTGTTGTTATACCTGGTTTCTGACCAGAACCTCTACCTGGGAGATTCTAAGTTTTATTTTCCACGTAAGAAAATGGTCTCTATTACAAGACTTCAAAATACAGTTTCACAGACCTCAGCCTTTTTTTCCCAATGATGCCGAGCCACCTCTTGATTTAACAGCTGACAGCACTCAGATGAAGATGGGCAGCTTTCTAACTCCCCATATTTTTACTTCTTTCCTGAATTCTACTCAGACCCCAGGCATTGCCTTGCTCTCCCTTGCTTATGATCCTTAGGCTGCCTCTTCCCTCCATCCCTCGTCTCATGAAGCGACCTGCTTCCTCCTGGGCCCTCCAGGCAGCACCACTGCTCGTGGCGGCTGGCTCACCTTCCCTACGTGCAGCTTCTGTCACCCTTGGCTGGCTGAGCCTCATCGACCCTTCAACTCATTTCAGACCGCTGCTGCTTTTCTTCCTTGCCAGCATCTTTTAATCCAGCGCTTCTTCTCTTACGTGCAACTTATTAATTTTAATTCTATTTATCAGTTTTTAGAGAAGATCCCAACAGAGAAAGTTGTATTGTACAAGAACATTTGTTTATGACATAAAGATATCCGCTGGAAGAAAAACAGAGGAGTGGCAGACAAAAGCTATCAAAAAGCTTAGAATCAGCTAAGGGATAAAGACAGTGGGAAAGCATAAGAAAAAGCATAAAAAGCAATGAAAGCTTTTCTCATCTTCTTCTGAATGAGACTGCGTATGTGTTTTCCTTGTCTTCACCCAGGAAGCCTGTTTAAAGACGTGTGTTTAAAGGCAACTTCTCGTTGCAAACCCTGCAGTCACAGTTTATGCACGTGTTCATCTATCAGGTAGTCAGACCTGTGCAGAACATTGCTACCCCTCTCTGAAGGTCACCAACCCCAGAGCAGAGCCCAGCGGGGGAACCCACGAGGGCACATTTGCTGCCTCAGTGCCGCGTAAGCCAGGTTAGTTCAAAACACTTCCCTAGCAATTTAAACTAGGTCGTCCTTGTTTCTACCAAGGCAAACAAGGAACACCCACACTTTGCTTGCCACCGGCGGTGCTACAGAAGGAAAAAGCTTCGGTAAAAGGGCAGCAAACCCCAGCGAGGGCCAGTCATACCTTAAGCCACTGCAGCTGTTCAGTCAGCAAATATAATTCAAAGGCTGCCTTCTCGCTTGCGGTGTCAGGCCAGATTAAACAATGCCCATGCTCTATCCCCACCATTTACTGCTCTCTCGGCTGTGGTATGTGCAAAGGGTACATTAGCACTGTAGCTCGGCACCTCAGAAGTGAATTTCCAGGTCTCTTCCACTTCTCGTGCTTCCGCTCGCGCTGGGGAGCCGTCCCAGAGCGTGCAAACTGCATGCCCTCCATAGGAAATTAAGATAAAAAATACGTTTCAGAAACACTCTTGCTGGCTAAAGGGTGATCGGGACATAGGACAAGATTAGAACTAGCCTGAAATACAGCCTCCTGAAGGGCGCCTAGGATGGACAATGGGTGCCCAGCATGATGTTTCACTCTACGGATACGCTCCTATTTCCCTGCACTATTTGCCTGTGTAGCGTAGCTGTTATGTCGCCGTGGGTCAGTGCGGCAAACGGGATGGGGGAACTGATCCAAACGTTTTCTTTTGGTTTGAGTCCTGGTTTTGTTTTTGTTTTCTTAAAACAAAAACTTGACAGAGAAAAGTTTTGATTTTGACCAATTCCCTGAGCAGGTTCAGATAAATACCTTGCAAACAAATATTGTTGCAACAGAGAGAGGCACAAGGACGAGGGTGCTCTGCATTGCTGCTAGCATTTATTCCTCGTACCAGGTCACAACTTCAAAGAGCCAGGAGGAAGAACCTTCACAGCCTCTTGCGCTTCAGAGAAAGTTTATACCTTTCAGATATTTAGACTTTATCACCCTGAGGGTTAATTAATACTATCTGTGAGTGCCCTTCTGTTAGAAGTTTCTTTCCATGCATCTGCCATGGGAAGAAATATTCTTCCCCTTTGCCCCTAGATTCCTTCCTGTGTTTGAAATCAAGCAATCCCATCCTAGCACAGGAGAGCAAAATACTAATTTCAAAGCAGACAGAATTTCCCACAAACTCTGGGAGGACTTAAATGACAACGCCACAGTCTTAGTGAGACACTCAGAATGCTGTGAACCTACACATTATAGAGGCAGATGTTCTCAGGAAGTGTGTTAAAAACTGCGTTTAATAATACAAAAATGAAATTTGGTCATTGTATCCTTTCATAATCACATTTACTACTTAACAAATCTTGCCTGAAATCTTCTCAAAACCTTCTCTGGTATTGCATTGATGTGATCTGTTCAATTTTGGTATCTTAAATTTTTGCCCAAATACACTTGTTACGCTTTAATATCTTATTCATGTATAATTTTAGGATGTGTTTAGGTCTCTGTTGAACTGTAACTTTATAGGTTTGCTTATTTACTGAATGCATTCAAGTGAATAAACATGCTATCTCTTTGGTACAAACAAAAGCAAAGTTCCTGGCTTACATCAGCTTGTTGTCCCAGAATAGAATCAAAGGCTGCTAAGGTAGTTTATGTCCCTATTTAGAAATAGGAAAACCTTTGTTTTGTGTACACAGATACTAAGCAGTTCAGGTTGAGATGTTAGAGGAAGCTGGGGAAGTTAGCAAGCCCAGTGCTAGCTACGTTCTTGGCATGCATTCTGCCTGTAGCAATATTTGGTGTTTGTTTTTTACTTGCAGCATATGACAATTAGTAGACTGGAAAGACATGGTAGTGATGTTTAGTTCCAGGCTTGTTAAAGGATATATAAGACCATATCTTCTGTTTCCCTCGATTCTTATCCCAACTGCTCTACCGTATACCATTCCCTTAACACCCATAAAACTGCAGCAATGCTTATTCTTTTCTTTTGCAATGAATTACAGGATTTACACAGGATGCAAAAGCAAACTGTAAACAGAAAATGAAGTAGAGAACAATTCCATAAATACAGTCGTTAACATCTGAGTAACAAACACAGCAGCAAAACAGGTATTTTTCAACAACGTGACAGTAGCGAGCCCGCTAATTCCAATGGGCTTTCAAAGGGAAACTGGGAAATAACTTGCATTTGGATCTTTGCAAAATCTTTCTCGAAACAGTTAACACCTGTGGGGATGCATCCAAGCAAGTGCACTTCCAGGACCTCACGCCTTTTCTGCCCAGCTGCTGCAAATAGGTAGAATTCCAGATACAGTGGAATATAGTGACTAGTGACTCTTATTTTCTCTTTTTTTTTTCCCCTAACTACTTCAGAATTCCACAACTGGAAAGATTTTCTTTGTGTATGTGGGCAGAAGTTTGAATATAACAGTGCGGTATACGTGGGTTTTGCCCATCAGTTATTATGTCAGTAATTTTTTCCATTAAGAAAACTACTGAATCTTTGCAAGAGATTTTTACTCAGCAGCATTCCAGAGCCTTCTAGAAACCCGGCAGCACAGCTAATTCCTTCTGCATTTAGCAAAAATTCTCCTCCAAGTTTAAAAACTTCAAAAGCAAGTGGAAACCTCTTCAGAGAGGAAGCCAAGACTAACGTATTTGTGTGAAAATCCCAGCAGAATCAAGTTAGATGGAGGGAAATCTGGCAGAAGAGCCAGCTGACATCTGGAGGGTGAGCCGAATAGTGGTATTCCTCCTAGTCACAGTTATCAGAGTAAAAACTGCAGGAAATCAAGGCCTTTCTCTGTGCACAGGTGAAGCACTGCAGCCTCTGTTGCTCTACTGAACGCTAATCTGGCAGCGTGACTCTGCCTTGGCTGGGAGAAGCAATCTCTAAAGTCTGATCTAGACTAAATTTCGTGGTGACAACAGATCTGAAGGATATTTTGTCCTGACAAAAAATAAAAATGCCTGGTTGAATTCAGAGCAGCCTTTTCTGCTGACTGACCTAAATAAACTTTACTAGTTGAAAGGGACAAGTAGTTCAGCTCTGTAAGTTCGCTGAGTGAATCAGCTTTTGTCTAGAAGCGTTGGGAGAAGGTTTCCTCTTCAGAAAGATAGGTGAATCCCTTCGCAGGGAAAAAGCCAACATTAAAAAAATAAATGTCAAAAGACGAAGCTGAGTGTGTTAAGAACAAAATGTCTGCTAAATTAGGATTGTGTGTTTTGTCTTTCCTGTTATTAATGGCATCCTCAGAGGATACTGACTCACTCGATGACTGAAGTGCTTGTGGTTTGGGACCCATCCTGAGCCAATAATCCTAGAACCAGGGAAGCTCTTCCCTTTTCTTTACATAAGGAAGCTTCCAGATCCAGTTGCCATTTGTTGCAACACCAAGAAACACAGGCAGCGAAGTGCTCAAGTTAGGACTCTCTAAAAGGGACCAATTTATCATCTCATGAGGTTATCCAGCTACCGGCAAGACTTTCTAACAGGCAATGATCAGGGTTTCGGCAGCCTTCGAGTCCCTTCACACCAGTCAGACCAAGGATTGGCTTTGCAAGTCGGCACTTCACCCTGTCCCTGCAAGGAGGGATTTGTCAGCCGTGGGCACAGACAGACCTCACCCATGGTCCGAGGAGCAGAGCCGAGGAGCCCGCCAGCGTGGTTTGTTTGCAGCCATCTAGCCTGCCTTCAGATTCTCTCTCTGACGTAAATTCCTGTCCCTTCTCTTTGCGCAACGCTAACACACTTGCAGTTGTTTTTCTTTTGTTCCCGGGAAGTGATCGGTGAAAGGGCTGCACATCTCAGGCTCAGCGCTGTGTTTACACTTGGGTGTTTTAGCTCGATTAGAAATTCAAGTCTTCCTATTACGCAGGTGGCAGGATTACTGCTGTGGAAAGCACCTGCCTTTAGGGAAAGGAGATAAATAATTCAAACCTTGTACTGAAAGTCACCTTCTTCTACCACTGTGCTTGATGTTTACTGGGACCTTCTAGCAGTCACAATCGTTGTAACGTCTCCACTGTGTGACACTGACGCTGTTGAAATGGGGTAGCAGTTGTAAGGCCTCTTCTGCCTTCATGCTGCGCTAAGTATGTGGCATGTAGGAAATGGACCTTCCTAACAGTGAGATGATAAAGAGTTCTCCTTGTCAGAGTACTTCAGTCAGAATTGTCATTTTATGTTTTCCCAATACATGGCCTGACCTCAGCAAGATAGCAATCTGGCTTTAAAAGCATAACTAATCGTACAGAAAAAGTATGCATTTTTCAATTTTAAATGTGTAGCAACAGTTAATAATTCTTAATAGTCTAAGTGATTTTAAAAGGACCCAAGTTGAAGAAACTTTAAAAACAAAAAGGTTTCCATATTTAGATGTAAAATGTTAATTGTCTGCAAAGTCTGAGCAGGGTTCTGTTGAGCAAATTAGTTATGCAGGCAGTGAAAAGATGGCCTCAAGATGCTCCCAAGCTAGGAACCTGGTGAAGCACTCCTAGGGTTTTCTTCTCATTCCCCACATGCTCACCTCCGCCTCTTTGTTACCTTTGCTACTACATACCTTTGGTTTCCAAATTATTGCCCTGTGAGTGGGTCTTTGGAACTCCCTGGAGCCCTTGCTAAGGCAGAGAGTCCCGTGCGTACGCAACAGCAGGCAGTCCGGGCAGCGGTTCACAGACTCACACTTCACACTACACGTTTGGCTTGGCGTGATGTCTCAGCTGCATGAAGATCAGCTTGTGCTTAAGTCTTCACTGAACTGGATCGAGTGACAGTAATCTTGCCTAAGGTGGCCCTTAAAATGCCTAACTACTGTTTAGCAATAAAACCCAGGACCCTGAAGTGATGTGTGAGAAATTTAAAATGTTAATTTTCAAATCCTTCCTGTTTTCAATGTTTACAGTAGATAACAACGTTTATGAAATACACCCGATGCTATTTTTATCTAATTGGAAGTTACTCGCGCAGTCTTATTAGAAATGTGCTGGGCTTTACAGCTGTGTAACTGAGAGACAAATTACAGTCAGACAGTTGGACTGCACTCTGAACAGCAACGCAGTGGGAAAGTAGCTCCAATTTCAGCCAAGTAACTGCTGCTGAAGCCTCAGTCTGCAACTGCTCGTTAGTACACGGTGCTTCATGGGCAGGGCAAATCCATAAATCCTTTCACTTGTGGCTAAGCCATGCCCATCCTCTGTGCTGCAGTTTGAAGCCCCTGAAGAGGAAGGTTTTGTGCTACACTCTGGGTCCCGTGGCGTTCTTCTGCACCTACCTGAGCTCCAAGAGCTGCTCCCTAACCTGTGCAGTGTGACAGTGCGGTGCCACCGCAAAGCGCAATGCAGTGCTGGCTCAGCAAGGGAGTGGGTTGGTCTGTAAGAGCATAAATTTGCCGTAAGGCTTCCCAGTTCATACACACCAAGAGTGTTTTCTAATTAAGAGGTCTCTACTGCTTTAAAACTGTTAGTCAAAATGGTTTCTTTTTGGTTTTGGGGGAATGGGAGATTTTGTTTTCTGAGTGACCTTAAATTACCCAGACTATACAATGGATGGCATGATCAGGACACTCACAGTGACCACTTCTTCCTTTGCAGTCCTCCCCCAGCATCTTTTGTCCAAACTACATCAGATCCATTCATGAAGTTTTCTTCTTCCAGTCTTACACTATTCCTAAAAAATTCACAAAGGCAGAATTGATATTCCAAAAAATAATGCCAGCAGGAAACAGAATGGAGACTGAGGCATTCTCATCTTGAGAAACAGGCCAACAAAGAGAATATTGTCTTCATTTTGTAAAAGTTTATTGTCAAATTGCTTTGACCTCAGCTTTAGACTTATCTATATGTTGCTCTGTACCAAAATTTGAAATGCTGACAGAATGGCATCAGTGCTCACAGTACAGTAATCTCATGACATCTTTTGCAGTTGGTCTTTATGCTCACCATGATAAAACAGCAGCCCAAAAGGGCACATTATGTCTAATTACCCTGACTCAAACTTGGATGTTATGCAATGGAGAAATACAAATCAGCAAACATTTTCTTGACTGAACTGCTGGCAGTATTCAGCTTTTGAAATCTTTCAAAATAAAGTATTTAGGAAGATTTTTCACTTAACAAGGTACAACCCAGCCTCTAAATATAATCCAGTTTTTGCTTGGAAGCCTGCCACAAAGGGTCAGTACTGAATATTCCTGATAGTAACACGTAAGTACACTTTTAGCTTGTGAAGCAGCTGGCATTTCTTTAGAGAGCTGTGCTTTGTCAGGAGCTTCACAGTCTACAGAGATGGCAATGAGACCGAGATCTGCAGACATGAATAGGTCATCCAAGTAGTGACGGTCAGACAACATCAGATTTTTAAAGTCTGTAAGTACATACTTTACATAAAATCAGCGAATGGTCTCTTTCTACTAAACTAGGGTGAAACGAAGAAAACACTGCCAATATAGAAATTCTGAAACAGCCCTTAAACATTCACATCCCAAAACTGGTACCACCATACTTATACCTAATGACTTGGAGTCCAAATAATTCTGAAGGTAAACTATGTTTTAAAAGATCTCTCAAAATCAGTAGCTTTAGGTACTTTAGTTACACAGTGATGGAAAATGTGCGCTTTGGAGCTGCTTCCTGTGCTGATACTTATGCAGTGAGAATGGGGGAACTGATCTCTGAATAAGACTTTTGATGATAATCTGATTTTACTTAAACAGAAAAGTGATGAGGTACAACGGGGACCTCGTTTTCTTTCACTTACACTTTTTTTGCCGATGATAAATCCATTCAGTTAAAGAAGTCATAAAAATAAAAGACAGAAGCAAACCAGATTCAATTTATTAAAGATCAAAACTGAGATTGGGAGAAACACCACTGTATAGAAAAGCTACGAGATGAACCTAATAAAAAATTCTGTGGTAGTTCATAATCTTGCAACGATATCTAATGACAATGTCCTGGGGGACAGGGCAGAACAAACATTGCTTTTTACATAGGACAGCACGATAGAGAAGCTATCAGATTTTCATTAGAGAGCAGAGTTTTTTTCT
Organism: Leptodon cayanensis; assembly: GCA_027564655.1. NCBI lineage: Eukaryota > Metazoa > Chordata > Aves > Accipitriformes > Accipitridae > Leptodon > Leptodon cayanensis. Next base: position 4,848,844 of record JANXJC010000029.1, read on the forward strand.
TTTCTATTGGATTTATTATAGTAGTTATTAAGGTCAATAAAACACACCATTGACTCCAGGGAAGATGTCAAGAGATACAGCAAACAAGCTGTTATTGATTGGGCTCTGGCACAATGAAATATCCACTGACCCATTCCCAGATCACTTATTTACTGCTTTTGTTTATTGCTAGGTGACAGCTAGCATGACAGATGTCCTTTATGTTTGTTATATATAAATACTCTAGTTTGCTGGAATACATACATTTGTGATGCTTCAGAATCTCATGATGCACGGATGAGCTGCAACAATCTATGCAATGAGATGCAAAGATACAGATCTGCAAAAAAAAATAGTCTCTTGTTTAGCACAGAATGATCTTAAGAAACGATACTCACCCTGTATGTTTACATGTGCACCTAACATCTAAATATGAGTTTTCATCTTCCCCATATATTTTGAAAATTAATGGATGCCAGTACCTTGTCCAATTATAAACAATGTCAAGATTTTTATTTTAAATTTTGAATGGTGCTCTTATAGTTTATAGTATCTTTGAAAGCCCTTGACATATTTATATCACGCATAAATTACAACCAGCTGTGAATTACAGGGTTGCTGTTCTATCAAAAGCTTCAGGTAGTGTCATAAACCACAGGAGAGAAGCCTGATTCACTAAAATCCTAGTGGAATTACAGATCTGTTAACTTCCACCTGACTTGCAATTTTACGTACAAGCTCTATGTGAGGAAACATCGATACATATACACCTCCTTGCCCAGATTCCCTTCTCTCAACTCATCCTGCTTCATCATTTCCTCCTTTTTGTGACTTCTCACATCCCTTCATACTGGGCCATATTGCTTTCAGTGGCAGCTATAATCATTGGCTCAGCTGCAGTTTTAAGGCTCATGACTCCTAATTTCTGTCTATTCTATTTTACATTATCACTGAACTGCCCCCTGCAGAAAAATCAGCAAAAGCAAACATGGGACAATTCACGATACACCCAAGTTTACAGGCCAGTGAACCGGCTTAACCCGACAGTGAAAGTGTCTGTGTTGACCTTCTGGGTGGAGAAACGGTGTATCTGGGATGTGGTGTAACCCCTGTCCTGACACCCGTTTGTATTGATGCAGATTCCCAGGAGGCACTGGCAGTCTGTCCCACCTTGGCCACCACAACCCTGGGAGAAAGGATTTCTGCCTTCTTTAAAGGCGGAGGCAAGCCAGCTTATTTGGAAATCTAGTCCTTCTGATGATCCACTTTGCATTTTCCTGCCCAGTTTGTACTGCATGGCACAGTACAGAAGGGAATTGTTCTTCTCAGCGAGGATATATCAGAGTAACCACACACATGGCTCCTTCCATTTCTAACATGAAAAGAAAAGATATTTAACGTAATATTTTTTTTCACATAGAGTCAAGGGACCTGGAAGCCAAGGGGAAGGACCAGTTACGTGTTAGCGGACAGTACTCCGGTAGGTGCAGCCCAGTGCCAGCGAGTCACCGGGGCGGCAAGACTCCCACCGCTAGCCAGCCAAACAATTTCCAAGCACAGCACGCTCCGCACGTCTTGTCAGCGTGACTCAGTCGTATCACTTAACGCCTGCCCACACTTTAATGAAATGTCAACAAATAAAATGATACAGTTTATGTAATTTACACCTGGATGAGTTACACCCCAGCTTGTCTTCCCAATGCTCACAATTCAAGATTTTTGTAGCTTTCTGAAAATGTTGCAGATCAAGTTGTATTGAAAAGTTTGAGTAAATCTAATAGCTAGCAAGGGTTAAATAAATCTAATAGCTAGCAATGAAACCCCAGAATCCAAAGCTGCAAAAAGCCAGGACTTCCAGAATTTGGCACTTGAAAACAGATTGTACAGGTGCAGAACTACAACAGCTGTGTACGATCATAGCCAAGGAGCAAATTAAAATTGCTCTTGAAATTCCCTTGCAATTAGTGCAGGGGCACTGCACATCATCAAAGTCTGTGCTCGCAAGTCCAGGATTTCACAAAGTGAAATGAATGCTCATGACACTAGCTCTGTTTCGGTGTGATTAGCAGTAATTAAACAGTAGGGAAAGTCTCTGCAGACCAGAAGATCTCGGACCCCATTTTGAGGTCTGATGTTGAAAAGTGTTTCAAAGAACCTGCAGGCCACCTTCCATTTTAAAATGGAAGCCACATCTGCCTGATTTACAATTTTAACCTTTCATAGAAAGCACTTATTCAGACTGTAAACATACATTGAACAAACAGCTTGTTGGATATATGACCTTAGTCCAAGCGGATTAGCAAAGCTCAGATAATTTCCCCGTACCGACAGTATACTTTTTTCACCACCAGCTTATCTACAGATTATTTTTTAGGAGAAAGAGCACAATCTGGCATAAGAGAATAACCTAATTTCAGTGAATTAGTTCCTCCGGAGTGTAATTGGTCAGAGGAAAATAAATCAATACAAAAAAGCCATATTAATTTTTAATCTTTGATTTGATTTTTCAGAGTAAACATACATTCAGTGTTAAGCACATGAACAGTCCCATTTACATCAATGGAAAATTTCACAAAAATGAACCACGGTCCAATTTATGTCGAGCCTTTGCAACAATGCAGAAAAGTGGGGCTTTTTGAAGGTTTGGGATTTTTGAAGATTCAGGTTTTTTGAAAGGATGTCTTTGATGTATCGTATACAAAATCTAGACTAACTTATCGTTAAAATAACCAACCAAAGTAAAATCAGAAAATGCAATAATATAGCTCCTACCAAGATGGTTCTGTGCTATATTGACTTTGTTTTTTCTTTAATAGAATACTAATCATATTTCTCCAAGAGAAGAAATAGATGGAAAAAAATGTGGAAACTGTATCTATCAAAAAGCATTGTACTTTGGCATAGACAAGGCAAAACCCCTCTGAGTAGCCACTGTGTCAGGATGCAGTGTTAAACAGAAATTATGGTAACATTTTAAAATGTGCATGTTGGAAAAAAATCTGTCAGCCTTCTTCCCACTTACTGCCTTCTATTTCAAGCATTGCAAAGATGTGTAAAATAAATATGAATAACAAACGTGATCTTCAGGTCGTAAAAATTTGGAGTAGAAGATAATTAAGTTGTTCATTGTGTGCAGTTCATACTTCAAGTTTTCTATGACACTGCAGAGATTTATGCCCATGCTTAACATTCTACATTGTTCATAATACCATCTACAACATGTCTAATTGAGCATAATGCGTGCATTTTTATCAAGATCAGCGACCTACCGTGCTTTCTGAACTGCGTAACCCTAACAGTGCATCCGCGTCACCAAAACGATGTATGCCTATGTGATGTGGGAAGCAGAGACCTGAATTCTGCATGCGAGTTTGCCAGTGATTTTCCTCTTGACCTTGGGCAACTCCCTAAGAACGTCTGCTGGCACACTGCCAGACACACTTGACTCCCACAGGGACTTAGTAAGATGTGTGGGAGGATTAGGCCTTCAATGCTGTGCCCCTGCATCCATTTACATAGCTGGATCCTCAAAGGAAAGATTACCTTGTTTGCAAAGGTGTCCCTGACAAACCTAAAGACATAAAATTTTAGCTGATACTCTTTCCTGCAACTCATCCTAAGCAAAGAAAAGACAGAGAAAAACAACTTCCTTCACTGACAGGCCCTAATCCTTTACTGAATCTTCTTGATAGACGCAGCCTCCCAACGCAGCTGCTTTCTGCAGCACCGGCTCCTCATCCGTGGTGAGAACACCTGGGAAACTGTTGCATGAAAAAAAGAGGGGGAGAATTATCTTTGGGACCTTTCGCTTTAGGACATAGTTCTGTTTGCAGTTTTAAAGTCTTGAAGCTTACGTACATACAGATGTCATATCACAATGAACAAACCAGTCTGCAGAGCAAAGCATGGAGCGGACAGGAAATGCCTTAAGGTAACCCCGGCAACCTTAATTTTCTCCATTTGTGCAGTCTTTAATTTTGTCATCACACAGTAATGACTCTCCTTCAGCAGACTTCCCTGCCAGATGTTTACAGCAGCACAAGTAACCACCAAGTTGAAGGTATCTAGGCAGTCTGTGCTGGAAAAATAACAAAAAATCCAGTGGTAAAGCCCACATGGAAATTTACTGATCTTTCAGCTATGACAAGAACCCCATAGTTCCTATGCACTCAGTTTTCACTTGTAAGATGGGAAAAACTGAGGGAAAGGAAGCACAAAAACCTCTGTGAACAGTCCATCTTATGTAGAAATGATACTTCTAGGACATTGACATGAGTTTATCCAACTTCTCAATACATCTAAAAGCAGCTATGTTGCTAGAAGACCAATCCTGACCACTACGAAGCTCTGTCTCTCAACGTTTCCTAGCCATCAAGTTTATTTTTCAAACAAGAGCTTGTTCACTTAACTGGAAAAAAAAAATCATTACATTAAAATTTTATTTTCAATACACAACAAAATGTTTTTCAATATATAACATCTTCAAAGACAAATCAAATTTCTTTATGAAGTCCCTTTTGGGAGAAATTGTTCCCCTGGAACTCTCACAAATGTGGAGGCAACAGAGGAACAGTTACTGTTACACTGTTTGTATAGTCACTGTTTACAGCAAACACTGTTGCTGATTTTGTGATTTCTTAGAGAGACCTCAGCTGGAAATGCAGTAAGGTTGTTCTCCCCACCCCCACTGGATTAGCTACGCTAGGATTTTGTGTTGAGGAGACTAGCAGCTGGAGTTTTCCCCAGTACTAAAACTATAAATAATAATCCCCTCCTCATCTCTATAGCCACTGGAGCTAGTAATCAGGCTAAGAGCTTCTAGAGCAATTGAGGAATATCTGCATTAGCATTTATGAAATATTAAGTACTAAAGAGCCAATCGGCTACTAATTTATCCAAGATAAATACTTCTGCATGAAATTACAAAAGCAAAGATGGTACAGAGGAAAAAAAAGTTTACCCATGCTGTCTAAATTGTAGCATTTGCTGCATGCTGGCTGAGTAACCAGCCACTTCATTATTTATTTGTGAATACAAGGGTTCTACATGTGTCAAATTCACTATTTTTCAGTTATAGGTGGACCAAAGTTGTAAAGCAGAAATCCGTGTTTAACTCAAAAGGCAGTAGGAGGCTGTGATCTATTACTGTTGAAGCAAGCAAAAGGATTGCCTTTGAAAAACGAGTCTGGGGTATCTGCTGTAGAAAGATAATACAAAAGTACACAAGCAAGAGTATTAAGCAAAATAGAAAAGATGAAGTAATAATAAATCAAGCATAGGAGTCACCTAAGAACCTTGCAAGCTGATGTGCAACGACTGCAACATCTGGAAAATTCCTCTGAACTTCTATCTCTGGACTTGAAGGCTCGGAAGAGCGAGGCAAGCAGATCACAGGCATCCATTAATAATCCCTCATGTCTCTTCTGGGGTCAGTTATCCCTTGCAACAGATCTCACATTAAAATTTTGCATGTTGGCCTCAAAACTAAAATCAGGTTATTAATCACAGAGTTTGAGAAGTATTTATGACAATCTCTTTTCCCTATTTTATCTCCCATTACAAGAGGATCCAAAGGCTTTTATACCCAAGGGCAAATACAGTCTTGCTGCTTTGAAATAAGAATTTCAGTGTGGAGTTTAAAATCAACTGAAAACATCAGTCCAGTCCAAAGATAATCCATCCATTTAATTAAAACTACAGGACAGGGGTCACACCTCACCTGACACTGAAAATTGGGTTGGTTGCTTTGCACATTCGCAACATTTGTTTCTAAGTTTTCCAGTAAGGCAGGGAGGACAAAGGTCTCCCTCAACTCTCTGCCTCTACTTTTTCTTCTTTAAAATTATGATAGCAAAGCAAAAGCATCTTGTCTTGTCAGGTTTCCCCAGGGTGTTTTGTTTCCCCTGCCCCACTGTGCTTCCCCAGGGGATCCCTGCTGAGGGCTGCGGTGGAGCAGACGTAGAGCCTGCAGACCTTGCAGAAGAAGGTGCCCTACGGAGACTGCCGGGCAGCTCCTAGACGGTCTCCTTGCCAAAGAGCCCTCCCACCAAGCCAGAGATGCGTCCCCGTCCCCCGGCGGGCCTCGGCGCAGGCAACGGCCAGCACGTGGCTGCGCGTGACTCGCACGCCGGGCAGGGAGGAAGGCTGCGACGCAGACCCCGGCGCGCAGAGCAAATCGCGTGCCTTCCCCTGGCCACCGGCTCCATGGGGGGACTCTGGACTTGACCTGGCATGGGCGTCCTCATGCTCCAACTAGCTCTCCAAAGGGATCGTAACTACCTTTGAAATACGATACACAATTCTTGGAAGAATGCCTTATCAGGATTCCTCTAGAAGCCAGATATCGCCTCCACTGGCAGGCACTACTTCGGCAAGAAGCCAGAGTACTACGGTAGTTTCTGTTAAGTGCAAAGAAGCGCTAGGGGCTTGGCATTAAAAACAAACAAACGAGCAAACAGATTTTGCCCAAAGCCACCTAAAAGCATAGCTACTCTACTTCTGAGGTCTGCTCAGGAAGATGCAGAGTGTTGGATCCAGCTGACTCAATCCATGCCTAGGAGCAGAATGAGGTGGGGGGAGGCTGCGTGTCTTCTATCCCCCCAGCTGTTCTTCCAAGCACTGGGGAGCAGCAGGGGACCTCCTACAGCAATGTGAAAAAAAAATGCGCATGTGAGACAAAGGCAAAATCCAGGCATGTTGTAACTAAAAGGTTTAAAATAGAGATTAACTTCAATAGTTCTAGTCACAGGATTAGAAACTTGCAAGAAGCTTTAAAAAAATTTTCGTTGGACAAAATGCTTTTTCTAAAGCATACACTAAAGAAAAAAGTGTAGTGTATTTAATTATATTTCCAGTCCAGAATAAAGTGTCAGTGGAAACGAGGAAGACATATGCCAAAAGAACCAACAGTTTGGTGGTTAAGGCAGCTCATCTGCTGTGTGGGATAATGAAGTCCAGATCCTGCTTTATATTAGGGAATGTGATTTTCTTGCTATTAATTTAATTGTTTTCTTATTCATGCCAGGAGCAAATTTAAATTTATTTTTGGGAGGTCAAAATTCACTTCATGTTCTTGCAAATGGGCTGAATTATTTATAGTGCATAATGTTAGTAAAAAGATTAGTAAAAAAAACTTTTTTTGGGGATAATCTACATTTGTATTAGCTAACCACCTTTGGGTTTGATCTATTTGGAAATTGATCAATTCAGAAACAATAAGAAATTATTTACTAACAATTAATAATTCTGCCCACATTTTTCCAGGGCTTTAAGTGCTTGGATAATATTCACCAGATACCAAATGGCAAAAAAGAACATGGGAAAGTGAATTACCTTCCCCATCAAATTTACATCTATATGCATAACCAGCATTTGTGTTTCTGCATTCTTCTCATTTCCCCATGAGAATGCCCTAATCCTACTATTCCCATTTTTTTTCTTTCTTTGTTGTGAAAATAGCAGCAGGATTTGGCCCATGGGGAAATAAAACTGTAGCAATACTTCAGATATTTTATGCATTGCATCATTAATGTATTTTGATAAATAGCTTTGATAACAGAGCTCCCATCCCCACTGCTCCTTCAGCTTCTTGATCTGAGCTTGTTCTCCAGGTCAGCAATTCAACTCAACACTTTGCAGTCTTCATTAACCTTGGTGTTATATTCACTTGTTGGTATTTTGATACCTCTTACATTTCTTAAAGACTTCTCCAAACTTAAATTAAAGCTTAATGGTACTATAAAGCACTTAAATTGGTTTACAACTAACATAATGGAGTTCTGCTTGTAAGAATAAGGTGATTTTCGGTGGTATGACATAGAAGCCAAGCTGACATTCCCAGCTAACATAGGTTGAACACCACACCTCAGCATTTTACAGAACAGCTTCAATACAAACTCTGCCTAAAATAAGCTAGCATTTTAAATTAAGTGTAACCCAACAGCTTGAAGGCAGGCGCTGAAAGAGCCAGTGCTCATCCCCGTTCCTGCAGGCCCCACTGGAAGCAAGAGGACTGAAACCCCAGCGGGGAGCCAGCGCGGACACCCGCGGGAGCCCAGTACCTGTGCCCGGGTGTGCACTGCGAGAACGCACTCTGAGCTGTGGGAAATATCGGTATAACCACATCCCCGGGGCTCTCCGTCTGGGGTAATTTACATGGGCTTCCCAGTGCCTAGCATCACTTCACTTACCTCTACATCTCTAGCCATATCTCTGTATAAAACCCTTTTTAATTCAAACCCCTTTTCATTCAAAACCCTTTCAATTCAAAAGCAAGCAAAACCCTTTTAATTCAAAAGCAAGAAAAACCCTTTTAATTCAAAACCGAGGGTAGCATAAGCTTGGTTAGAGCTGGTGATGTATTCAAGGAGATTTAGGGTTGGTTTTTATTTTCAGTTTATAAAACATACTGAAAATTATTCATATACACAGGTACCTGGAACTCTACAGTATTTTGGAAATAAACCACTCATGGTTAAGAACCTAAAAAGTCTAAAGCTTGTCATTCTCTATGGCATCTTTTATGCAAGGATCTCAAAGCCTTTTCCTAACATTAAATATCCTTAAACACTCCCTGTGCTATTCCCATTTTAAGGAAAAAGTGACACACAAAGAGGTTGAGTAATTTGGCAAAAAGGGACACATAACCCAGACATCCTGGACTCATGCCTTAGTCAGAGAACAATTCTAGTGGGACTAGGTATTCAGCCTGCCGTGCTAAAATGAGCTAATTAATAGGATTATGATGAGAGAGACTTAATATTCCAGTAAGACCTGTAAGATGGGTATAGTTTCTAATACTTGAGAGAGTGTCTGGATTGTGATACCATACAAAGGAGAATACATTCACCACTGACCAGTACGTTACTGTTCATGCACACACACACACAAAAGAGTAATTTGTTTTTGTAAATAGCGAACACATGGACAATAAGTAAAAAGAAAAATCATAAATGTTAATCACCAGGGAACCAGAAGAGTTCAGGCAATCCACCTCCCAAAATTTAAGCCTTCATAGCAACAAATGTTTTTTTAAAAGGTAAGTTGAATTTTCAAATGCGCATATTTTGGATAAATAAGCAATAACAGGAAATGATATCTCATGAGAGATTCATAATAATAGAGATTTACAGCAATACTGAACATGTAAGTTTAGTAATTAAGTGAACAGGAAGTGTTCAAATTTAAAAACTAGAGTGTTATTTAAAAACCCAACAGGTACCTAACCCATTATGTAAGTTAGGAAAGGTTTGCTTTTATAAATTCAGAGACTAATTTTCCAAGAAGATTTGAAGGTAATAACAGGTCAAAATACAGTTTAACCATATCTAGGAAGGTATCTCTTCTTTTATTTTGTTATTAACAATGTAAAATTACCCTAACCTACACAAAATATTGTTATTCTGATAAGGTAACTAGACATATTTACTGACAAAATCAATTATCGTGTCTTGCATAAAGGAGTTTATTAGTAGATTAGCAATCAAACCAGCTCTGACTTCAGCCTCTGGAAAGCCTCTCTCTATTTCTCAGTTCTCTTTGGCAGTGACTTCTAGACATTTTATTTTCTTTTGGCATAAGTGAAATTAAATTGAACATAGCCTTCTTATGATTACTTTTCATATATACTAAGGAGGTTGCTCTCCATACTGTCATATTCTGCTCTCTGTATTATCATATTCTTCTATCTCTTAAGGTTATCCCGATGTACTTAAGAAATGATGTACTTAAGCCACCTTAAAAAGGCCACCAAAGGTCTTGTCAAACAAGATCCCCTCTGCATAACCAATGCATGCCTTGCTAACGACTGTGTCCCCGAACTAAAAGACTGATAAGAAGGCAACATCCCACCCCAGCAGGCACCTAAAGTTGAATAATTGCTAACAGGCATGGAGTCAGCAAAGATCTTCGATAACTGGAGTAAAGATAAAGGCGGCAGGGAGAGATCACGACCACTGACTCAATTCCAGGCCAAAAGACTTACCTCCCCACTCTCCTTGAGCACGCGCTGTAGAATAAAAGAACACTGTACCTTTCATTTGAAGCGGGGAAAACTTTAGCCCAATAGAAACTGTGGCAGATAAGCGACTACCAGTAATAGTTTCGGGGAAGAACTTTGGAAATCAAATATCTGTAACTGAACTGTATAAACTGCTTGCCCGGTACGAGCAATTTAGGTACGAGGGGTGCTAGCTTTGTGGATTACCACCTAGCCCCCATCTTTGTGCAAACATGAATTGGAATAAAATACCTCCGCTCGGTGCATATATTGGTGTTTCGCACACCCGGTGAACCATCCCACTTTTGGGACAACAATCCTATGCTAGGTCCTGTATTTCCGTGTGCTAGGTACAGTTAAGTGTAAGGGACTGAAGAGTAAACAACAGGTCTACATGAAGGTCTAAAGCAACAAAGTGTTCCAAGTTATCCTGAATCCAACAAAATTAAAGGATGGGGATACATCTGCATCTCTTGAAATGTTCCGATCGCCAAACAGCGTACTTCCAGTACTTTCAACAGAGGTGACCGCACAGCCAGACTTGAATTATTGCCTGCCACAAGGTTTAAGTGGCTCGTCAGGAACTTTAAGATTGTTTTCCTTTGGCGAAGTTTGCCTGGAATGAGTCTGCTGGGCTGCCGCTGTGACCGATTCCCCTAAATAATCTGTTTTTCGCCAGCACCCCGGGCAAACCTGTTAAAATCAGCAGGTAGGTTCGATGACCCTCAGGTTTGTATTTTGAGGGAATTTCGGCTGCTCATAGCCCCCAGGGTCCTTCCTAGGCCGTGTTAACGCAGCGGGGAGCGCACAGGGCCGAGGCCAGGCCGTGTTAACGTTTCGCTCTGCCTACCTGCCGGGGCCGGCCTGGCGCCTGGAGGGCGGGCGGCGAGGCCGGGCCCTTCGCCCCTCAGCCTCCCGCCGTCACCACGACAACGGCAGCCGTTCCCGCGGCCCCCAACGCCACAGCCCGACGCCTAAACGCCCGCTGGGCTGAAGCTCAGTTG
>JANXJC010000029.1:4859923-4919933 GCA_027564655.1 Leptodon cayanensis
GAAGTGCCGTTGCCATGACTACCGGGGGGGGGCAGGGCTGCCGGAAACCAGCCGTAAAGCGCCGCCGCGGGGCTGGCGGGGAGCGGACGGCGGGCGGGGGGGGCAGAGATCTCCCCGCCGAGGAGGAGGAGGAGGAGGAGGAGGAAGAAGAAGAAGAAGAGGAGGAGGAGGAGGAAGAAGAAGAAGAAGAAGAAGAAGAAGAAGAAGAAGAAGAAGAAGAAGAAGAAGAGGAAGATCATCATCATCATCATCATCATCGATGGGACGCCGCTGGACCCATGGTGGTAACTATCACTGGGGGTTTCTAAAGACAATTTTTCTCTCTTTTCTCCCTTTTCCTTATCGCTTCCCTCTTTTTTTTTCTTTTTAATAAGCGATAAAGCGAATTGACCTTTGGTTATCGACACTGCACCTCGTTTGCGTCTTAATCTTGCTTTGGGTGCGTCCAATTTTTATTTTCCCTTCCATGCTTTTGGAATGGGATATTTTAACTGGCATCACAGGCGGGATCACCTTAAGCGAGAGTGCTGATACCAAGGTTTTAATTAGTGGAATAAGTTAAAGCAAGGTGCCTCTTGGGGAGAGGGAGTGGGACGTTGAAATTTATAGTTAAATAAGGCAGCCCTCGAGAAGACCGCTCCCAAAGTGTGACGGGATGGAGAATGACTCTAAAGTATTGTTAGAGTTTTTGGATGAACGAGCTGCTAAACCCTCACCGCCGGGTTTGGAGTGGGCTCGAAAAAATGGGTATAATGCACAATCGATTCTGGACCGAATTATTGCCTTGCAGGCCGAGGCACGGGGCAAAGGAAAATCTGGTTTTGTGAGGTATTAGGTGCAGCCTTGTTAGCTGCTGTGGAAGAGAAGGGACAGCAATATAAAGCTGAAAGCCAAATTACTGTCTTGTTACAAGACCTGGTTAGAACGCTGCAGGTGCGGTTAGAGGAGGAAAGGGCTAATGCCTGTTTACTCAGAGATGAGTTGTATGAGAGATTGATGAAAGAGGAGGAGGATATCTCAGAAAAGGGATTCGATAATCTACTAGGGAGGACAGCAGAGAAAACACCAACCTAGCCCCTGTCCCAGCTAAAAGATTGGCGGGATCGCTTGGATAAGCTATCCATCCCGCTGCAGCCACTGATTAAAACCAAATATTCATATGAAGATAAGGAGGACAAAGCTCCTCAAATAACAACAAAACAAGTCCCCTTTACGGCCACCAAATTGTCTAAATTAAAAAAAGAGTATGGCCGGACTCCTAAGGAGTCGGAGACGGAGTATGTTTGGAGAGTTTCACTTACTGGGGGCAGCCAGATTTTATTGACAGAAAAGGAAGCTGAAGGGTATTGGGGACCCGGTGTTTTCCTAACCACGGGAAACTATCACGCCCCTTGGTCGCTCACACAGCGAGCGGCCTATTGGGCTGGAGGCTTGAACCCCTTGGAGAGGGGAGACCCACTGGCCATAGCGGGAACTGTGGACCAGATAATAGAGAGTGTTCAAAAGGCGGCTCGTTTGCAAATGATGTACGAGAGGGAGTTAGAGCCATGACGTGAATCCCCTATCATGATGCTGGTAGACCCAAAGAGAATGACCCCTCTTATAAGGGGTTCCTGGAGTCCTTAAAACCAATGGGGATTCAATTACAAGGACAAATAGCCAGTCCGTCAAAAGGGGAGAGAGCTGTTGCCTCTCTAGAAGGAGTAGTAACCCCTGATCGTAATCGCAGAGAGCGGAAAGTCTGGACGTGGAGGGAGGTGGCTCAGGAGTTGATTAATTATGGGTAAAAGTACAGTCCGGTACCCTCTGATAGAGGGGACTCTAAAGCTATTAGGCGCGCAGAGTGGAGGATTCCAACGCAGCAGTCGGGACCTAAGAAAACAACACCTCACATGAATAAATGTTAGTGAGGAACATAAAAAACGAAGAAACGGTTTGTGGATTTTGGGGTTGCAGAAGGGAATCCCAAAGACTTTAATGGATGGCCAGCCCACTGACAAACTGGAATTATTAGTGGAAAGTTGGCATTCTAGAGGGGGACTGGAGAAACCTATTTCTGCTATGGCCTCTCCCCTGGAAGGGTCTCAGAATGAAAAAGAGGTGGGAAACTTCCTCCTTCATCCTCGGTAGGTGAGCCGGGGGGTGAAGCGTGGATGTTTATCAGAAGGCTTACCCAGAATTCAAGAGGGGACCTATTAATAACTTGCCTTGTCAGCCCCCGTAGAGTCTCTGTTACCTTTTTAGTAGGCACTGGAGCGCAGATGTCTGCCCTAAAGACCAAAGACGCCTCTCTATGTGGCATCATGCCTTCGCATAAGGGTGTATTTGTGGTAGATGCCTTCAGGTGTACTCAGCCCCAAATGACTGCCAAAGTGAAATGTTGACTACCCGGGGAGGAGGAAGCCGTCAAAACCATAATGGTCTTAGGAGAATACCCAGTGAATTTGCTGGGAGTAGACCTGTTGAAAGGAAGATCTTGGACTGATGAGGGTGGAAAGGTGTGGGCCTTTGGACAGGAATTTCCAAGTTTCCGCTTATTGCAAGCTGCCCCCTCCTTCTTCCCTCTTTAGTTACCAACATCAAACCTTACCCCTTGCCTTTAGGGGCCCGAGAGGGGATTGCCCCAGTTATAGAGGAGCTAAAGGAGAAAGGGATTCTGGTCATGACACACTCCCCATACAATGCCCCTGTATGGCTTGTCCGCAAGCCAAATGGCGAATGGAGGCTGACTGTGGATTGTCGGCGGCTCAGTGTTGATACAGGACCCCTAACTGCAGCAGTGCCTAATACAGCTGAATTAATATCTATTATTCAGGAACAGGCCCACAAGATTATGGCTACTATTGGTGTCAAAGATATGTTCTTCATGGTTCCCCTGCAAAAGGAGGATCAGAATGGTTTTGCCTTCACGTGGGAGGGTCAGTGATACACCTTTACCCATCTCCCACAGGGATTTAAGCACTCGCCTATTCTCACACACCATGCTTTAGCACAGGAGCTTTTGAATGTTCCTCCTGCAGCTGAAGTTAGAATATATCAATATATTGATGACATACTTATCTCAGGGGATGAAATCGTACCAGTACAGTGATGCACAATGATATCATTAAACACCTAGAATCCCTAGGATTACAAATCCCCTCCGAGAAAATACAGCTCCCTGCAAAAGAGGTGAAATTTTGAGGTACTTGGTGGAAAGGAGGGATGGTATGCATTCCCCCAGACACTCTAACCTCCATAGATTAAATAAAAGTACCAGAGAATAAGAGGGAGTTACAGCATGTTTTGGGATTGCTGGTGTTTTGGAGGAAACACATACCAGAGTTTTTGATAATTGCGAGACCCCTGTATGATTTACTACGGAAGGGATCTGGTTGGGAATGGACACCCCTCCACAATGAGGCCTTACAACTCCTAATCTTTGAAGCTACTACACACCGAGCACTTGGTGCTATCCACCCCACTGACCCTGTGCAGATCGAATGGGGATTTGTAAATTCAGGATTGTCAATACATATGTGGCAACAAGGGCCCGATGGCCCTACACGGCCCATTGGATTTTATTCCTGTACCTTCAAAGATGCCGAAAAATGATACTCTACTTGGGAGAAGGGTCTTTTTGTAGTAAGTCTTGCCCTCCAAGAAGCAGAAAGGACTATTCATCGGAAGTCCATTATCCTGAGGCGGCCGTTAAAAGGCTAAGGAGGAGGGCATCAAGTGGGTATTCCATACACCCTATTACCCACAGGCATAGTCGAGAGAACTAACGGTCTCCTTAAACGATTCTTGAAGCCTCAAGAGGCGAACTGGGCTGATCAATTATGGGAAGCCATTAGGCAAGTAAATGACTGGTGGGGAATGAACGGGTGTCCTAAACTTACAGCTTTCTGCCCAAAGCCCCCTTCTCTGATACCCGCAATACCGGGACACGATCGTGAACAGAATCCCTCCCATTTTCCAGGACAACCAGCCCTGGTAGAGTTACCTGCTGTAGGAGCTGTACCGTTGGTACTCACTAGCCCGCTGAATACATATGCCTGGAAAGCAAAAGGTGCTTCTGGGAAGGGACACAGGATAAATACTCAATGGATTGTTCCCTTATTTTAATGTCGGTTCTGAAAAGGACCGAACAGATTTTTATTTTTCTCTTTGTAGGTAGCCTGTTGAATGAAGAAGAACCCCGGACCGTGAATGCAGACCGTCATATTTGGAATATGCATCAGCATCCTACTTGTGGGACTATTTTTAATAATCATGTGGGGGTGCTGTTTGTATTTGTATGGTTATGCATGTTGTACGTGTGTGCAGCAAACCAAACCCCTGGAAATGAGAATAATCGGAACCTCGCATGGGAACTCATTAAGGGGTTTGTAAGGGTTTGGAATCATACCAATCAAGGTATATGTGTTGCTTTGCCAGAATCAGCTGAACAAGGATTGCGATTTTTTGTGACTCCAATTGACCTATCTTTTATCTTTAACATAACGAGTACCAATGCCACATCGAAACTTTATTTACCTATGTCCTGGGTGAACGATTATGACAACACCACCATTAAATGGCATCGAAGACCAATGGTCCCTAGTCTGCAGGAAACTTGGTCTCCCCTCTTTGGTGATTTAAATGCTGATCTCATGAATAAAACATGTAACGTCAGTGGTCCTGCCTTTAACCTTACTATTGACAATACAATACAGGCTGGTCCTTTAGTGTCATTGGGAAATCACTCTCACGTTAGGGGAAATAATGCATTTTCCCCATTTATCTCCCCGTGGAAGTGTGAATATTACCCCTGGGACCCTATTTTTGACCCACTAACAATACCCGATTATTATGAAGCTGACTATAATCTGAATGTAACGGTCAAGTGGTGTATTAAACTTCCTAACATGAGGGCAGTTGGCCCCTTTGATAAGGACAATTTGATGTGGTTTTGGTCACGAAATGTTACTGTCATTGAGCCCTTACAATCCGGCAAAAGCCGAAGGTGGGAGACTAGTTTCTTGTTTAATTGTGCTCGAACCATCACATGTGAGGATGGTCCTGGAGATCCTCCAGAGACCTGGTTTTTGTATGGAATACGAACCTTGATAAGAGATATGTGTACTTGCTGGGGATATCCCTCCATGGGATGGAAAAATAATGACACCCGGTGCAATACCACCTGGTCTAATGATACCTCACTACAGAGAGTCTGCGGCATTCCATATACTCATTATCCAGTTCAGTCACTACCCATTGATTCACGACCGCCTGTACGTTTTATGGATTATAAGGATCAGTATTCATGTAGAAATAGTGTATACCCTACCCCCTTTGGCTTGTCATGGGTGTGTTCAAATGGCAAGTTTTATTCCTATCTGATGTTAGAACAACATGCAGGACTACGCTGTGGGGTTGCATTGCCATCTCTTTGTCCTGGTCACCTTTTCAACATTACCAGATTATCTCATAGATGAGGGCGGTGTGATGTTTTTGTCACACCCACTGTCAAGACTTCAGTCAGCAACCAGTAGGCCAGATTGGGCGATTACAATAATTCATGTCCTAGACTGTTATACCACAGGGCAAACGATATCATTAATGTTTGAAAATATATTGCCCCTTATCATACCCTCAAATGGCACCAGTTTGTATTAGAAAATATCACATGGCAGGTACATGTATTAAGTAATTGGACTAGATATGCCTTCGGGGAACTAAATGTGCAAGTCCAACAGGTTTCCCGAATGACTCTTCAAAGCAGATTAGCCTTAGATATGTTATCGTTAAAAGAACAAGGGGTATGTGGAATGTTAAATTTATCTGAAGCCGAATGTTGTATTACCATTTATAATGCTTCATCCTCAATTGAGGAAGCCCAAGCTAAGATGAGGGAGACAGCCGATCAGACCAGGGAGTTATTCCGATCGATGCAACCCCATGATTGGTGTGATGGGTTGAACCCTGGATCATGGATTACTACCATCCTAAGATCATTGGGACTTATTGGATGGGGGAAATGGTTAATCCAAATTGGATTGGCTATCTTAACTGGCTTGGTATTTTTCATGATTGGCATTGGCCTAGTGAAGTGTATGGTAAACCACTTGATGAACTCAACGTTCCTCCTCTGTTTGCTATATTTAAATCACCATCATGGAAGAAGACTACATCAATATCCCCTGAGGCAATGTCAAACCATGGGGTGGTGTAAAGGACTGAGAAATATATTTGCGAGACTTTGTCTCGCCATTGCCTGCTTAATGTTTGCTCTGCCTACCTGCTCTGGCTGGCCTGGCGCTTGGAAGATAAGCAGCAAAACCAGGATGTTCACTTCTCATCCTTGCACAGTCACCATAACAACGGCAGCGATTTGCGCAATCAGCAAAACTACAGCCTAACGTCTTACGCCTGCACGATTGAAGGTCAGTTGGCGGTCATGGCATTTAGAGGGGGATCCGATGACTTACAACCCCCTAAAGAGGTGTCCACATGCACCATCGAGCTGGGGATTCACGCAATCATCACATGAGTGCCAAAGCCTACGAGGCAGAAGTGCCATTGCCCTGACTACCAGACTTGGGCAAGACTGCTGAAAAGCAGCCGTAAAACTCATCAACGGCTGTATAAAAACAGGCATTAGGCAAGCACAGGCAGAGCTCTCCCCACTGATGAAGAGGATCAACAAGACGCCGCAGGATCCGTGGTGGTGACTATCACTTGTTTTTTTAAGAATTTTTTTCTATCTTTTCTCACTTCTTTTTATCGTTTCCCTCTTTTTTTTTTTCTTTTTTTTTTTGTAAGCAATAAAGTGAATTGACCATTGGTTATCAACATTGGACCTTGTTTGTGTCTTAATCTTGCTTCGGGTGTATCCAATTTTTATTTTCCCTTCCATACTTTTGGAACGGGGCAGGAAGGTGGCAGGCAGATACAGGCCTCGTAGGGAATACCTTACAGGAAAATGATTCTGTATAAGATGCAAAGCCACCAGTATGGTCCTCTGCTAGTTCTCCCTGGCAGCAGGTCCATGACTAGCACATCTCCTTTTCTCCAGCTCTTGTTAATCTCGGCTGGTCCTATGAGTCTTTGGCTATTTTTACACTGCACTATAATTAACGTCCAGTACAGATGACTGGGAATTTTCCAACCAAACTACAGAAGATACCAATGAATAAGAACAGGTTGTGGGAATGTGTTAATATCAATGGAAATGTCATTTGGGAAGACTTCTGATCCAAATTATATACCTTACAATAGCCAATAAACTAGGCTCAGTTTTAAATTACTCCTTGGTCTGACTCAACTCTGCAACCTAACCACCAGGCTGCAGGCAAAAGCCGAGTGGATTTCCCAGTTTCTGCTGCTGGAATGGCCCACTTCTCATGATTTCCATGATGTTCTGTGGAGCAAGGACCTGAACCTTAGTTCCCACCATCCCAAGTTACAGTCCTCACAGCTGGGCTTGCCAAAATATTTCATGATTAACATGGAAAAGCTTCAAAGGGAGAAATTAAAACATCCTGCCCATTTCTACTCTTTCCAAGAATAGTCAGCCTGAGGGGGGGTAATATGTTCCTATATAAATGAAGACACAAGAACAAGAACTTAACCTAAGTGGCCTAGAAGATCACCCAGGCACGTTAGCAATGCTGGGACAACTTCCTTCACCATCTCGGTGGATTTGGAATAGTTTTAAACACACAAATTGGTGTGGTATAGGAAAAAAACATTCCCACCCAGTTCTAGCCCTGTGGCTGTATGGAGTCACACCAAAAGCTCATCTGGCTCCCAGGCCTCTGGATGTAGGCAAACGCAAAGTTAGCTTAAAATTGTTTCCTGCACTGAGATTACCAGGAGTTGGTTCTGGCTCTTTATAAATTCTCTTCTGCATGTGCAGAAGAAACTGTTCGGGGAAGATTTAAACTGTACATTTGACTTGATACTAGTTTGCTAGGCCCACCCCTGCATGATCCTCAAGTACAGACTTTCATACATGGCTCTCACTCTGCCCGTGGGTACAAAAAGAAGATTTGTAAGGCAATAATGCCCAGGAGTGCTGATCTCAGGTGCGGTCCTACTATCCTAGGTGATTATACCGTGAAAAAAAGGTCCCAGTCCGAAGAACTTCCTCCCTCACCTACATCCTCCAGTACTTATTATATCATCTAAGGGGCTGGGTTTGGGTTTTTGTGTTGTTCGTTTGCTTGTTTTTAAAGTAGATGATAAGCTGGGAGACAGAGGGCAAACAGCGACTGGTCAAAAGCAGTCTCTCTGCAGGTTTGGAGGACTTCTGTGTGGAAATCTGGGCAGGAAGCAATGTATTTGGGAACCGTAACAGCTCTGCAGGTTTCCTATTCAGCTGTTACCCAGGTGGACCTTGAAGGAATTTCCTTTCAGAAATGAAAGAAAAACATATGGTAGTATCTACATGCACTGTTAAAGAACTGGAATATAAACACAGCATCCTGAATTATTTTTTATTTAGAACAGATGGTATTTAAAAAGGGAACGCAAGGGAAGTACTTAAGATGGGATATACACAGTACAAAACAGGTGAGTCAGAGGAAAGGTTCCAGTCTTGTTTTGCAAATTAAATTGCTTGCTGGAAAAACAAGGCTACTCACATTCTCAACAGAACAGTAACAAAAATAAAATTAGGGGCCTCATTCCAGCCCTTTGTGCACGTGTCAGACATTGACACTGTTTTATTCAGGAAACGTGATAGGCAGGACTTGCAACGATGATGCAAATCATGACTGAGTGTACTGGCACAGAGCTGCAGGGGCTGAAGGAAATATGCATAATGTCCGTTGAGTCTGGATCTGCTCTGTACTGTTAGTCACCCAATTCGGCAAGAACTGCTGCTGTAAACCGTGAAAGGATGGGGGTTGTTAACCTCCTGCGACACTGGTTGGCGATGGGAGGATGGTTAAGTCTGTCTTTCTCATTCGCTGACACATCACAACCTCATCGCTTCACAGGACTGTTGCAACACGTTGCGGGTATCTTCTTTCAGATCATCAACTCTTCTAACATCATCAAATTCCTAAATGTCAAGGCACTCTCTCACTTTATTTTTAAGCAACCCAGAAGGGATTAGTGTGTTTACAGTGCAGAACTGGGGGTCCAGCAGTCTATCTTCTATTCCCTGTAATACTGCCAAGTGGCAACCTTGGCTTGGGACGTGGTGGCGTGAGTCAGTTACCTGGTATTTAAAAGAAACTAAAGCTTCCCTGCACCCAAGACTTGTCAATTCTATTTAGTTATGATGAAAGAAATTATTCTTTTTGTTGCAATACATGCAAATATTTTATACTTCATTATGTTAAAGTCATAACCACAAATACGACATGTTGCCCAATACCAAAAGGGAATTAGAAAGCGTTTCAACAGAACAGTTCTTACTGGCGCTTTAGCAAAGATACGGCTGCTTCATAATTTTCCGTTTGCAGCAGACGTCACAACAACTAATGAGAGCTTGTCCATTGATATAATCCAGCTTTGTATCAGGCAATTCAAACTATTCATCAAAAATATTCATTTGATCCTCAAAATCCAGGTGATGAGCTTATCTTTCAAGACTTGAATAATCATTTTGGATTCCGTTTTCTTTTAGCCTCTGACTGTTCAGGTTTTTGCTAATGTTTTCAAGTTTTTTTCTGTAGCTACAAAGACATGCAATACTTATTTTGAAAATATATTGTATTCTTTCACTTCTAGTGTTGTCTTTAAAAAGCACCTATCACTTCACTTGTCCTTGATAATATCACAAGATTAACCTAATATTAGTACTAAAACCTGTGTGACCTTATGTATTAAAGTTCCAGTGAGGAAAGAGTCACATGATAAAAACATGTGTGCTATTTGCCAGCAGGTAAATGTACAGCTATGTAGTCCTAAAGGAATTCCTCATCTATGTATCAATAACATACGGTATTGAGATTTAATAGGTTAAGATTTGGTTTTATAATTCAGGATATGCAAGCAATTTGTAAATTTCTGTGTTTGCTGCCATGAAATCGAGAGCCCTGCTCAGCAGTGGGCCACGTCACCTTGTTTGGCCTTTTACTGCTCATGCAGAGGCTGAAGCTCTTTGTCTTGCCCTTGATGTCCCTGCCCGTTCAAGCTGAGCTTTGGCTTTCCTAAGCCCACCCTGCACGCCTAGGCGATATTTCTAAGGCCCTCCTTTGTAGCCTGGCCCTGCTTCCACCTCCTGTACCTGGCCATTTTGCAGTGGAGCTGCACCATGAACCGTAGAATCATATAATCATTTAGGTTGGAGAGGACCTTTAAGATCATTGAGTCTAACTGCTAACCTAACACTGCCAAGTCCACCACTAAGCCATGTCCCTAAGCGCCTCATCTAGATGTCTTTTAAATACCTCCAGGGATGGTGACTCCACCACTTCCCTCGTCAGACTGTTCCAATGCTTCACAACCGTTTCAGTGAAGAAATGTTTCCTGATATCCAACTAAAACCTCCCCTGGTGGAACTTGAGAGCTTTTCAGTACATCAGTACATCCCTTCCCTGAAGCCGTACCCTGCAGCTAGTGTCCCAACCATAGACAACAATATTTCAACTGTATGCAATCTTAGCTGCCGATCTCCGTTTGATTCTATATTTGGTTTCACTTTGCACCAGCATTTATTTTCCTCTGATGGTATCGAAAGCCACTTACCACAAAAGTTCTTGGAGGAGAATAATGAACATGTTATATATCGTTTTCTTCCCAGAGTTCACTATGATACACAATGGCATGTTATCATGCAATGAGAAACACAGTACCGAGCAGCACCCAGTTCATTTCAATTGTATTGCGATCCTGAAGGGATCTGCCCAACAATGCTGTTTAAAAAAAGTGTTTGACTTTTGTGGGAAATGTCACAGACTTCCATTGAAGCTTTTCCTTCCTTAATACGGTAGTCACAAGCTTAATAACTTGAAGCAATATAGCCTTCACGTTCCCACAAAGAAAGTTTCAGAGCATTTGCTGGTCTGCTGTAGAAGAGCACAGCATGAAACCAATGGTAAATGGTATTGTTTTATATTGCATGTGTACTTATTATTTCATGGCTTAATGTTCAAAGAGGAAATACTTCTGACAGTGCACTATGAAAGCATGGGATTAGCAGCACAGCCAGGACTAAATTAAATAAAGCAGGGCTCTAAACATCTATTTTCTCTTTGGAGACATCCTTCATTGCAGGTCACCATGAAGGGACACACAAAGGATAAGACAAGACAATTGTCTTCTAAGGCAAGTTGTTGAGGTCAACGAAGAGAAATGTCTAACTGAAAGATGGTGTGAGGTTTAGTGGGTGATAAAATGGCAGATGAAATTCAGATAAATGTAGATCAATCCTGACTTTATATACTCATTAGTATAGGATCTGAACTCGATGTTTCCACCTCGTAACAAGATCTAGGGGTTATACTTCCCTGAAAACCTTGGCTCAGTGTCCAGTAGCAAACACAAAACCAACCACGTATTAGGAAATTCTAAGTAAGGAATGGAGAACAAGGCAGAAGATATCATGCCACTATATAAACCCCTACATTTTAAATACTCCTGCTAAATGTACTCCTACATTTTAAATGCTCCATGTAGGTCTCTTACCATCTCAAAATGTATTCAAGAGAACTGGAAAAGGTATAGAGAAGGGAAAACATATGGATCAGTTTCCACATGGGAAGTGATTAAAAGGGCAAGAATTCTTCAGGCTCAGAGAGAGATGATGGAGCAGTAATGACACCAGTAGATGGCATGTTCAAAACAGAAAGATCTGGTCCTCATACAACATGCAGTTAAGCTGTGCAACTCTTCACAGCTTTGCTGTTGATACTAGAATTATAGATGGATTCAAGAAGCCCTGGACCCATCCCGGCTGAGGACACACCTTGATACTTCAGGAAGGTATTCCTTACACCTTATTACATTCTTTCCTAGGCATCCACTGTTGGCCTCTGTCACAGGCAAGATATTAGATGGATTTTTAGTATGAATCAGCATATTTGTCCTTATGTTCTTAATCAGATCCTGAACCAGATAAAGCTGTCTGCCACCATATAGTTGGTCCAATTGCAGCTGTGATTGAAGAATGATGACTTTTTGGCAACAGTAAGCATTGTGTGAGGGCTAAATAATGAGTATCATTTCTATTTTGGAGTATTAGACACACCTAACTGTTTCAAACCCTAGGCAACCTTGACCACAATAAAGCATGTTGTCTGAATGGTTCTCTAATTTTAAGAATATCCTTCATAAACCACAGATTAAATTTGTTTCAGGGCAGATAATTCATTCAAATCTCCAGACAAATGACGTTGATCACAGTGATATATTTTATCCTCCTAGAATAATCACAGTGGAAAGCATACAGTGAAGCATGTTTATTGAGAATCCAATACAGACCAAGCGTCCTTCTCCTTCATAACCTCTCTTCAACAATGGCAATAAACAGATGTCAGTGAAGAGTAAGTATAGGGCACGATACTTATCTCAAATATTCTCCTAGCCGCCACATGTTTTCAAATCGGCGTAGTCAAGGCCTAACGTGATTTGTCTGTTTAGCAACCCTGACTAGATCTTTCCTCCAAATACTTACCCTTTTGCACTCACGTGAACTTTCAGCATCCACAACATCCTTTGGAAAGGAGTTCTACAAGTCTACCACCCACTGTGCCAAAACCCACCTTCTTGCATTTGTTTCAGATCCAGTTCCTACCAGAAGCCTCTCTCATACTGCAAGAGACAGTGAGCAGTCGATCCTTACCATTATCTCTACACAAGGTGTGATTCTGAAGACCTCTATCATATTGCCTTGAAAACCCTTTCTTTTCCAAACTGACAAATCGTACCCTGGTCATTCTTCTGGCATATACTCGATCATCCTTGTTTATTTTCTTTAGGCCTTTTCCAGTTGACTGGTTTCACAGTCAACCTTTTTTTATGGTACCTGTTTTAAAGACTGGCATAACACTTGCCATTGGTGCAGTCCTCATGTACCAAAATAGTTTTAAACCGAGAGTTTACACACTGCCATTGGCAATTCAGCTATTTCATCCTTGACTTCTCTTAAAGCACTTGGGTGAACGCTGTCCATCACCGGTTGGTATTTGCATTGTCAATGTTTCCACAACATCTTTAGCCACTTCAGTGTCAGACATACTCTCTGAGGAACATCCTCCCTCTCCAAAGGAATCCAACACAGATCTACAATGTAGTCCACAGTGAAAGCTTATGTAAAGAATTCATTTGGCTTCTCAGCAGTGGTCTTGCCCTCTCAGTGCTCCTTTAATGCCATGAGCACTCTTTGGCTCTATAGCCTCTCTGGTACGCTTTTGCACTTGATATGGCTGAGGGAATATTTAGTATTCATTTGATCCTTTTTGCTCATTGTTCCTTGAGCTCTATTTTGACATGCACTATTGCATTTATACAATTAATCTGCCAGAGTTCACAATTCTTTGCCTTTTCCTCATTTGGATACAATTTCAGCTTTTTGAAAGATGTCTTCTTATTCTAATAACCTACTTAACTGTGCTGATTAGACACGCTCGCTTCCTTTTTACCCTTATTCAAGCCTTTCTTAACAGGTGGTACACACTACTGCTGGGCTTCCAGTAACCTCTTTGTAGCCTGCAAAGATTTACTCCCTTTAGGTTCAATTTAACAAATTCCTCATTTCCACGTATTTCCCCTTTTTGAAGTTGTATACCACTGGGGTAGTGATGGTGGGGGGTGAGGGTGACATTTTTACCTCTTTAAGGATGAGAAATTTGAATTTAGGACTTGTTTTCTCCCATTAAAATCAACACTGGTTGTGTCTAAGGAGGGATGGGTTAACAACTACAGCTCAGGACTTACTGGGTTTTAAAGGAGCAATTTCTGTTGTTGTCTCAAAGCTGCTTAGAAATTGTTAACATGATTAAGACCTACTCAAGGATTTTGGCCTAATGAAAGTCAAGGGTGCTAAAAACTTGTAGTAGGACTGAGTTCAGCAATGGGCTACATTAGCAACATTAGCAGCCTTCAAGCTAAAGAGTAATTTATATAATTAAGAGCAGTGTCCTTTTGCCATTTATTTAGTAGTGCCATTTATAAAGCATGATCAACAATCCCCTCTTTATTAACTTTAATATGTTACATATGTTATTTGGAGTATGTCAACCATAGTTTTAATTAGTTAAAACAGGGAGCCACTAAAAATACACAGTAATCAGTGAGAAAGCTGAGACTTTAAGCATTCTTTAGCTCATTTTTAAGCTGGTACTTTACTAAATCCCTACAAGCTCTCTAGATCATCTGATACACCTACAGAACATGGTAGTTTGAAAACATCAGATTAACTTTTGTAAGAGCCATTTTGTGAGATACATTTATTTTTTTATGGGTGACTTCCCTTTTTTAAAGCTGAATCCTGTCAGGAAAACAAAGCAGTTCTAATTTATTTCACACAGATAACATCTTCTTGTGGTTCAATTCAAGATATTATTCAGTAAAGAAATTTCTTACAAATTTGGTTCAGATTTGCATTTTGGTATAAGAAATCACTAGTCCTTTAAAAATACTTGTAGTGCCTTAGAAAGTTTTTACTAATACTTCTCAGTATATTGAAAAAAGCCAGAAAGTCACTCCAGGTAACATAATTCATGTTAGGCAAATCTATGAAGCCATTGAGGGGGAAAAAAGTCATACTATGCTCTATTTAGAAACTATGATGATGTGTGTTCCAGATGACGGGCTGAAAACAGTACAGGTAACAATATTCCTGGCATGGTTGAAGAGAGCTTGATTTTACAGACTTAATATTCTTCACGTGCAGTATTTTGCATGCCATTTTCCACATCCCATAAAAGACAATCCTAGCTGTGCCTATCAGCAGAGCTGGAATTTTAATATCATGGCACAGACCTCTGTCATTTGAGCCAACAGTAATATTCACAGCAGACTGCTCTTCTCGGTTCAGACAGTTCACTGGAGGAGACACGCATGGCTTTTGCCGAGCCTTTTCAGATAGTAGAGTCCAATCGCGAGTTCCTCCTAGTCCCTAGTGCCTACTTCCTTTTATCCCACTTTTGCAGACCTTTTCTGTTTCGCTCTGCCCACACCCACATCACTCCTCGTCCCGTTCTTTACTATCCTCCCTCCCCGCTCTGATCCCTGGTGCTACTCCATCCTATCCTCTTTATTCTTGTCTCCTTAATCTTCTCCAATTTACTTTATTTCTATTGACAAAACGATGTCATTTTCTCTGGTATTGGTCACAGAAACAACTGCAAGATTTAAGTGGATGCTCAAAAGCACTTTCTTCTTAGAGAAATACCTAAAGGAAGTTCAATCTCAACTGCATTTGGCAAATATAAGCACTTGGTAAATAGGAGCTTATATAAAACCCTAGCTACCAAGCTGTCTGTAACAGTTAACTAACCCCTTGCCAGTGTCAGGAAAGCCTGTAATAAAGAAGGCCCTCTAAATTTAGCTTGGAATCTGATCATTAAAAATTAAATCTAGGAGCTAACCTTCCCCCTCACTGCCACGTCTGCAGCCCGGCTCTGCCTTCACCCAGTCATGTCTGTGCAATGCATTAGCATCTGTGGAGAAAGTGGCAATTTGGTATTTTTTATGAAAATTGCAAAAGGCAAGGATGAACCGTGGCACCCTGTAGGCATACGTTCTCTTGTATATGCTTCTATTTTCATGTCCAACCCCCCTCCCAAACCCAAAGCTGATGAATGGCAATCAGATACATGGGTAAGAAACCCCACAATTCATGATTATCGCTCTGAATTGAGCACTGCATGACACTGAACATTGCAAAGTCAAAATAATCATGGACACCCTCCACATGAATAACCCGGCATGAATAACCCAGACTAATGCTGTCTTGGGAAAAAATACTTTGAGAACAAACATGTGACCAATCACATTATCACCCCTTATTAATTTCTTTCACAACCTCTGGCAACCCGAACATTTCAAATTCTTTCCTAGTGACATCTGTATTCATGCGTCTAACTTAGATTAAAACCCACAGCAACAACGCAACCCTTGTGTAAGCAAACATCACTGCCAGCCCTGCTCCTGTGCCCACCGAGACCCGCTGCCCTTTGCAGCCCCGTTATCAGCTCTTCCCTACTGATCCGCTTCGCGGGACCAGATACGATTCTATCCCACGGCCACCTGTAAACCCTGCACCTTCTAGTGTCCAACTGACAACAGTCCCGCTCACTCGTTAATTCCCTGCTCTTTCCCTCCCCAACTCCTAACACCTCCCAAACGCCCCGTTTCTGTCATTTGGGAGTTGGCTTAAAGCTGCAGGACAAGCGACGAGCGCAAATAGATGGGGAAGGTTTGCTGGGGGTTACGCGTGCTCCGTCTGCGCTCTGCCTCGGCTGAACTGCGCACTCTGCTTAAAGCGTCTTACAGAACGTGGCGGGGAAAATAAACATCAGCATCTCAGTTATACAGAATTTGTTCCCATCACGCTGCGTGAAAACATTTTCTGTCGGAGCTAATGAGTTTTTGCTGCAAAGTTAAAATCTTTTTCATATTACACTGAACAACATGCCTAATTTAAATGTTTTATTTGGGTCAGGATTTTAAACTGTCAGCTTTTTTTAGTTGAAACGTATTCTTTGGGCTCTCTCCAATTAATATTTAAGTAAAGTGTTTTCACCAGCACTTAACCTGAGTATCAGCTGCAAACTAAGACAACTTGTCAGGAACAAAAATGCAGAATGTGCAAACAAAGCCACAAATTTCACCAATTTTTGCAAGAGCAAAATAACAATACTGAAGGCCATTGGAACTGTTCCAAGAAAAAGGGGGTGTTTATTCACGGGTTTAAATTTACACTTAACTTCAGAGGTTGAAACTCCCTGGGTTGACTTTGCATTTTGAAAGTACTGTAGATAAGAACATCAAAGCTAGCAAACCTTCACAGGAAAAGAGGTTTCACAGACTGATCTGAGGTACTCGGCAGCAAACCTAATTTAACGTAATATTCAACTCTGCCCCAGATAGAAGCACTTGAAGTATGATACAGCTCCATTCTCCAACTTCTATGGACGCGCCTGCGTGCCTACTTTACCAGTCATACGGCAGAGACTATAGCTCTTTTGTCTTCCATGTGGCAGTTTCCAGAAGCTGCCAAAGGTCATAAAAGTAACAAGGATAGGCAAACCAAGGGAAAACATGTTTTTCCTTTAGGGAAGGGCAGATTCAGGACTCTAGTTCTGAGCTGACTGGTGGAAAAAAAAAAAAGAAACGTGGGAGCAACACTTATTATAATACAGTCAGTTTGACTTACCAGATTTAGCGACATTTCCTATTCTTTGCAGTGGCATGGCCACATGCAATCCCAAGTATGTATTCCAAAATGTAACTGCTATGAATTATGGCTTTTTGCTGTGAGTTCAAAGCTCTCCATGACAGATCTACAGCCTGACTCATTGTATTCAGAGTAACGATTATCCTGTATAACCCACAAAAACTTTCTCCTTGGGAAACAGAAGACTTTCTCAAGTGCCTAAACCTACTACTGTCACCACTTAGGGATTCACAGAAGTGGTTAATGGGACTTTTTGAAAGTACCCAAATTCTTAACTATCCCTGGAATAAAAGTTCCCCTCGATATCGACATGTAGATTCTCTACCAGGAAACGTCCTGCCTTAATTCACTCAGACCAGATCACTCACATACCTTTAAATGCTTAAATACAAATCCTTTGTATTTTTCCCCATTGCTCTGTGTATTCAAAGGAGGGTATTTAAACAACCTGCCAAGCCACACACTCAAAACATAAAGTACATTCTTCTGCCGCAGCAGCTGACTACCTTTTGCTTCTCTCTCCGATCCCAGTTCCTGTCAGTCTTCCTCTACTCCTTTCATGAAGCCCATTTCCATATGGATTCATCATTCTTGGTATCTAGTCACCATCTCCATTAGGCTTCCCTGTCTTTGGGCTACGTTAGCATTGGAAAGGCCAGAGGCTCTTTTACAGTAACCAGGTATAGATGTGCCTCTGCTTTTTAGTCTGTCCTGTGTTCTTTCCCTGCCCCGAGCTAATAAGATAGAAATTTATGCTCTTTACATGACATGGTATGAAATCCACTTTAGCACAGTGGTCCTAATTCCCTGCCAAATCTGGGACTGGAAAACTTTCCTAGGGATGGGAAGCTTTGAAGAATACAACCATCTACCAGCAAACTTCAGTTAGGCTTTTTTCCTATAAAAATGAGTAGATTTCACTTTTTGGATGTAGATTACTTGCAGAAATGTCATCGTCAAGATTAGATAAACTATCTGGCAAAGCAGAACACACACTGCTGAAGCTGCTTTATCTCAGTGAAACAGGGGCAGGTTTGTATTCACGAAAAGGACCATCAGAAAGGGTGCTGGTCTCTTATTATTTAGTCTAACAACTGAAGGAAGCAAAAGACCAAGCTTTTTTTTTTTTTTTTTTTTTTTTTAAGCAGCTCTTAAACAGATTGTGACGGGAGTATTTTGTGAAAGACACTCTCACATCTTAGTTGAAATCAGGTCTAGCCAGGGAAGGAAGCTTTTGCTTCCTTTTGCTGCTGATTAAGAGTCTAGGGCTTAAAGGGCAATTCCAGACAAGGGAGGAGATCGTTATCGCTGCCCTTGGAAGAGTTCCCACAGTTGTGCTCATTTTTCCCCCTCTTTTAATCACAATTTACAGCTGAAAAACATATCTCAGAGAATGGTACCAGCATACCAGCTGTTCCATGAAGATGCTAGATCATTCAGCATTGTTATGTTTTCAATACTTATGAATGTTGCTAATAATATTACATAGTTTGAATCAGTAAACAGCGCTTAAGAACTACCACAGCTGTCTTCTGAGTAGCTGAAGTAGATCAGCTTGTAAGAAAGCAGCACAGGAAAGTCCTTCTCTGAAAAATACAGTGTGGGCTGAAGCCATCTGGTGAGTATTGCAGGTCACCTTCTCCTCTCAGCAATATTCACTTAGGGTCCAGTCCATACAGGAGAGATGTTTTACAATGCAAACCAGGAGAGCTCAGGATCAACTCTCCGCGTTCAGGTATAACACATCTCTTGAATCAATCAGTAAAGTCACGTGGACACGGTTTCCATGTTAAATTAGGGGGGGTGACATGACAAATGGCAGAACTTTAGTTCCCAGTGACCTGAGAAACTCAGGGACTGGGGCAACAGAAAACTTACGGGGTTCAGTAGGAAGACGTACACCTGGGGCATCGGTACGGGCTGGGAGCTGGCTGGCAGAGCCTCAACGGAAAGGACCCGGACATTACGGTGATGCCAAGTCGAACCTGTGCCAACCGTGTGCTCCCACCATGAATAAAGCAAATGGCTAAGGGTTACCTTAGGGGGAGCACGGCCAGCAGATGAAGGGAGGTTATTCCTTGCTTTAATCTGCTGCCGGGGGAGCGGGGCGTAGCTGGTCTACTGTGTTCACTTCTGGGAGCCCACACACACTTCAAGAGGGATGTTAAAACCTGGAGAGGGTCTATAAGGTGTCTAGCAGGATGACCAGGGACACAGAGCATATGAGCTATGAGGAAAACCTGAGCGAGTTGTACTTCATTTGTCTGGCAAAGGAGAGGCCACAGGGGGAGCCAGCAGCAGCCTGTGACTACAGGAAGGGAAGTTACGGAGATACCGAAGTCAGACTTCTCTTGGCAGTAGCAGAGAACATAACAAGGGGCAAGGGACACGTGTCCTGACTTGGAATATTCAGATGGGACATTGGGAAGAATTTCTTCACCAGCAGGATAGTGCAGCGCTGAAAGCAGCTAGGTAGAGAGAGGGTGGACTTCCCTGCTTTTCAATATTCAGCTAAGCAAAGCCATTGCTCTACTGTTGGTGACAGTCAATGGTAGTTGGTGGTAGAAGTAATGATCTAGCTATGGCGATAGTTCTGTTTTAAACAGAAGGATGGACTGAATGACATCCAGATGCCCACCCCAACCAATGCTTCTGTGATTGTGTGAGAATTTCTGCAATGAAAACTGGAAAATGATGCAGCTGAGGCTCCTTGACCTCCTACAGCCCAGATTTACTTTATTACTTTATCTGCTGAAGGAAAAAATGAGTGGTTGAACTGTCTTTGTTGGTAGGGAAGTTCACACAGGCAGGTTTGCTCAGGGGTGACAGTATTATGACTTACATCCCAGCCTAATTCCGACTCAATCCTTACAAAATAAGACAGTTGCATGTCTTCCACAGCTTCTTTCTAAGTCTTACCACAGCCAACTTAGTATAAATTACAGCTGATACCTCTTAAGTGGCCTGTACTATACTGTAAAGGTTAGAAGAAAGGATTCCTTTCCACTAATTTTTGCTGACTTGCACAATCTGAGAGTGACTGCCATGACTGCCATACTAAGACACAGGAATCTGAGGTTCCTGTTGGAGCTCTGTATTTGGCAGAGCTTCAATTTCTTTTTTTTTTTTTTTTTAGAGTGATTGGCTGGCTGCCCAAGGCCTGCAGTACGACACTAGCTGTCTCACTGATTTGCCCCAAATACTACTGAGGTGCATGTCTCAGTGCAGATGATTCTGGCCATAAACATTTCTGTTGCTCTGTGACACAAAATAACATAATTTAGGCCAAAACCCATGTGTGATTGGACAGGACCTGTTCTCCACTGAGAAATTTTTAAAGTCACAGAAGCACGTGAACAAAGCATTCCTGGGAGGAGGAATGTATCTCAGTGTGCAAGGAAGAAGTGCCACAGGAAAAACCGAAGTCCGTGCTCAGCCTGCTGCCTGTGCTAACGAGGTCAAAAAGCGTAACTTGGGCTTTTGGGGTACCGTGTGAAATTATCAAAGCCAAAATGTGTGTTGTTACCAAAGTTGAAAACTGCATAATCCTTACATTTTGTATACTTCATCTTATTCAAACCTACCTGAACGTACTTGCCATCAGTTCACAGTTTTGCCTAACACCCCTCTACTAACTTCACCCACCACATCAAAACAGAACAGCCCTCTGCACTGTGGTTTTGGCAGTATGCAACCAAGCATTGAGAATTAAGATCTTGCCACACTGGGATCATCTCTTACTGTTGAGCAGTTTCCCAGAAACACAAAAGAATGCAGATGGTTGCAAAACCAAAACTCGTCTAGACTCTGATACTTGGTGACTGGCTTCTAGTCCACAATACTGAACTTATATGAACTCCTCAAGAGTGCAGCATGCTTGACTGCATAGTGCAAATAGATGTTTGTCCAAGGTTAAAATATAGCTATCTCTAACAGAAATGTTCCAAATATAATAGAACATCAGTGAAAATGAAGCCTGCCTAAGCCTGGGCTGTTGCAGTTACTTTCCTTTATTCTCCAAAGCTGCTGACAAGTCACTCTTTCAACCATAGGACTGGGACCTGTGTTAATATAGGGCTCTGTTAGTTGGAGTTTTTGGGGAAGGACAGTTCTTGTCTCTGCTGGCCATCAGTTGTCAATACCGTGACCATCAGGTTTGCACAAATGCCTCTTTTAGGATAGTCCAAAAAGCTTCTCTCAGATATCTCCAGATCTAGATGCCAACGTCTTGATGATTATTCTTCCACCATACCCTATTGCATACTGGGGAAAAAAGGGCAGAATTTTTTTTGCATTTGATGTTCGTAAGCTTCATATTATAGAAGAGCTGGGAGTCACTGTCAGCGGGACTGGCTAGCTCAGAATGATAAGGCAATTAAAAGCACCAAAGCCTGTCCTTAATGTTTCAGCAGGTGAAACATTCATTGTTAAATTAGGGACAGGTGACAGATTCTGGAATTTATACATACATTTTAGCCACCCGCCCATCAAGTGTTTTAATGAGAGATGGGTAGCAGCTAGCTGTCTCAGCCACTAGTCCAGTTGTTCCTCTGGAGATGCTTGTTTTCCCCACTACAACTCCATGTTTGGGTTTTCCAAATCCTGTTTGTCCTTCCCCCCCAGCACTAAGACCAAATGTGATTTAAAGTATTTTGCTAATAAGCTATCAGACATATGGTCTAAAGGGTGGTCAGCATTCCTTGCCTTAGCTCCCAATACGAGGTACATATTAAAAGACAGTCCTCTTCTTCCAGATTCCAACTCACTTGCACATTCGACGTCACCATTTTTACCTGTGATGACTTCTACCTGGTTCTGTGTTAAAACGTAATTTCCCTCCAAGGAGAGTAACAGCTCCAACATCGTCATCCAAATCCTCTAACATAACTATATAAAATAATAATATTTAGTGTTCACTTTTTACAGGGAAAGAATAATGGACAAGCAATATTAGGCATGCCTAGTATTATTTTTGGTCTTCAGCATAAGTCATTATATATGTGGGTGTGTTACAGCTCTTTTTCTCAATGGTACGGGTTCAACACTTCATTTTACTATGTGTTAATTTTATGTCTTTCTAAAGCCTCTGTGCAAAAAGAATGTTAAATTAAAGAAAACTTAAATCACAAGTTCCAGCTTGAATCATACAGAAGGGAAAGGCAATGGATTAGTTCATGACTGCAGAAGTTAATTTGATTTAAGGGCTATGAAACTTACTTCAGATTCTCTCACCAGTATTTATTTCCCTTTTCTTTTGCTAACTGGCATTATGGCTACAACACTGCAAAAATGCATCAGGAGAAAGGAAATAGATGGAAAAAAAGAAAATCTTACTAGTCACGATGTAACATGTACAAAGCTTATACAAAGCAGTCTAACGATCTGTGAGCTTGATCTCTAGCCAATTTTAACTTTATTCCTGGGAATGGGATTGTCATCTAAGATTTAGGTTTGGTTCAGAACCAAAATTTGGGTATGAATTTCCACTCAGTTCAAGAATGTTTGGATCTGCACTTAGTCTGGGACTGTAATATCAATGAAGGGTATGTTCATTTAAGAGAATCAGAAGGAAAAGACTCTAGAAAAATCTAGGATGCTCTGGGTAAAAATTGCATAGTACTGGGAGAAGGGAGGGGGGTGGAAAACATACTTCCTTAAGCAATGCTTAGAGCATTAACCTCACTTTGCAGTAGGACTAATACAACTTGCAGGTCTGAAGGTAGAATTGTAAGAGTCAAACAAGTAAATGATAAATTCATAGATTCTCTGCAACTCCACTGCAGCAAAAAAGTTATCCAAAGGGGATATTAAGTGGCTGCTGGAAGTCTGGAAGGTGTTTATATTGGACTGCGCAGTGATGAAAGCTATTTTTGTGTTAGGATTGTGTCAAAGCCATTAGGGAAAGCTATCATGCTAAAACCAGAATTAGAAATCTTGCATAGTTGCAAGACTTAAGGTTGCAAGGTTAAGACAGAGTCCCTTGCCCTGGGAATTCTGCTACTATGTGACTTAACACATCAAGTAACCTCTCACAAAATGAAAGAAAACAGTTCTGGTGGGAAGAAAAACATCTTACACTCTCAAAGAGTGTAAAATTCACCTCTTTGCTCACTTTATTTTGAAATAAATGATACATTTCTGAAAATCCAGATCTCTCTACACAGTAAGTATGGATTTAACAGGGAGTGGGATGATGACCGTAGTTATCCTCGGCAAGACAAGAAACTCCCCTCAGCTGTATTGCTTGGTCCCTGCTAGCTCTGGTCTTACTCAAGAAGCGAACAAGAATAAATATTGCTCCCTGGCTTCATTCCTCCTTTCATTGTTTGCTTGCCCTACAGGAATAGTGAGATATACGACCGAGGAAAGGAAAAGGACAGGATCCACAGCATCTGCTGCTAGCTGTTGCCGAGCACCTTAGGAACCAGTGGTGCTGTGAACATCAGGACTAACGAAGTCTGATTTCCTACTGGTGTGCTCCTGGTCCTCTCACCTCCGAGTAGTTCTTCTGGATGGGGCTCCTCATGTCTGTCCTGGTTTCAGCTGGGATAGAGTTAATTGTCTTCCTAGACCACGACAATGTCTCATAAGGAAATCAAAAAATGGTAGTAGGTATCCAAGTAGAAACTTTCGAGTCACTCTTTTCTATGAAGCTGACAGTATTTATTGTAGACTTTTTAATCTCTGGTAAATTTGATTGATGTCTGTCAAAGAATTAGAGGGAGAATAGGGACACAGCTGGCTGGGGACAGCATAATCACTATCTTATTCTCTCAGGGAACTAAACAGGACATACTTTCAGCAGGTGAGAAATTAAAGTACAAATTATCACTGTAGAGTGGAACAGTCACGGTAGACCTGAGCTGATAGAATGACAGAATGCACAGGATGATCCCTTGTGACTTGCCGTGTCAGCAATCATTTGGTTTCATCTACCTACCTTTAATAGTGGTAACTACAGAAAGACTCCTGAAGACTAGCCAAGCAAAATAAAAGCCCTCCCTCCCCCCAGTCCTTTGAAACTTAAAATATTTTCATAAAATAAGCCAAAACATAGAATTACCTAGTATCAGTAGATAATAGAAAGAGTTGAAAACTGTTTTGCATTGTAAAAGCTTACTTTCCATCTACCCTGTGTTACAGAGGACTAAAAAACTGATCAGTGATATTCTGTAACACCGTTCTAAGCCAGGAAAATCTTTTCCACTGATCCATTTCTGCTGTAATTGACATATTATGCTTTTTCTTCTATACTGAATAGTGCAGATGGAAATATATCTCATCTTGCAGTTAGAAGTACTGTCTTTTCTTTAGAGGATAAGCAAATCCAGAAGCAAATGCTGATCCTCAGCTTAGCAGCATGGTTCAAAATAAAGTGAATTGATATAGCTCACAATTACAATTTTTTTCAGCCTAGATTTTTCTTCCAAGATAAATTTCAAGCTAATCTGAATTCCAGTTATTGTCATTTGACCAAAATAATTAATGGCATTATTCGCAGATTATCATGCTGTGGCACATATGTATGGCTGAGACAAGAACTGTTTGTCTGGAAATAATTTTATTTACAAGGTAATTTGTGACCTGAATGTAAAGTAGTATGGTTTTGCATTCCCCAATCTCTCAACCAAATGCACTTCTATCTAGAAGACTGAAACTCCACGCACCATTATTTCTGTTGACTTAGTTTCGTCACTCCACACTGTTGATCTGCAGTAAGCTCTGGGAAGGAATAGGTTTTCCCCCATCACTTACCGTAAAGCAGCAGGCTTCTAATATCCAAGAATAATATTGTAAAAGGTAGCCCAACTGCAGCCTTGTTACACGCTCTAGGAAACTTCACTGTGACACGACACCAATAGGTCCCCACCCTACACAGAAATATTGGTTCCCTTCAAAAACTAACATTATAAGCTAAGATACAGAGCCATGGTATTTTCTGGCAAAGTGGTGCAGCTAAGCCCAAAGAAAACCTGTTAACGACTGTAAGGGTATGGCTGTGCTCATGAGTAAGTGAACAGACACTCAAGACAGCTCTAGAGAAGGTAAGCGTATGGAAGAGGTGAAGATGTATCTGTGGTAAGGAAGAAAAGCAGAGGCTGAATATATTTGTCCTCAAAATCTTCACTTAAAGTATTCATAATGAACAACTGTACTGGAACTATACTAGTGTTTAAAGATACAGTTCAAAGCACAACAAAGACAACAGGAACATTGCCATCACCTTAAAAGAGAAGGAAACTTCTTTAGATAATATAGGAACCAGTTTGAATTTTCCCTGAGGCTTAAATCCCATCATTATTTTTCTGCCTAAAAATGTTTGAAGTTTTTCATCTTTTCCAATTCCCTTTTGGCAAAGGGAATCATGTTCTGTGCTGCTGGCTCCAACCAAAATTTACTACCTAAATGTCCATGAAAAGACTGTTCTCATGGCGTTTCCTCACAAGCCAAAAATCACATATTACTGGAAATCTTGCAAGAAACACAAATCTTGCAAGATTTTTAGCCTAATTAGACTTGGAAAAAGAATACAGACCAACTTCTGATGGTCTTGACTCCCACAGTTTGTCAGTTCAGGTGTTTCTACTGCTATACCAACCCTACAGTTAGGGTTTACTTTCTTCACTGTCTCTGCCATGCAGACAATTTGGGTTTTTTTACACCAACCATGGCTGCAGTAATTTTCTGTTCTCTGCCATGTTATTATCCAAAATTCATGGCTGTGAGCAGAGCTTACATGCTTAGGTGCAGCATTGGGCTATCACTGTTCTGCCGTGTTAAAGTAATTTGCACATGCTCAGTTTGCATTAAGTTACCACTACGAAAAAAACATTAGCTTCAGATTGCAAGAAATCATGCATTTTTTTTTTTAAACAAATCTTCAGTCTCTCCATAGAAGAACCATTTTTTAGCTAGTAGGCTGTCTTTTGAAGAGTTGCTAGAGGCAGATGTGCTTGAAGGACACAAAGCAGCAGAACAAACAAGGCTATGCTGGTTCTTTCTTTTTTCTGAGCAAAAGCTCCCATCCTACCAGAAAAGCCCATCCACCTCCCCTTAGAACTACTCTGAAAATGTATTGGAAATTTTCTTCTTGTAGCATGGACTGATACAAGTGCAGAAGTCCTTGATAAAACACTGCTAAAGGTCAGCCTGAGACCACTCCTCTCCTTGAGCAGTTCCACGGTTCCCTTGGCCACACAATTAGTGGATACAGCTGCACGTATCGTCTCCAGAAGAGCCAGGCAAGATAAATTAAACTTTCTAAATATGCATTGACTGTTGGGTTTTTATTGCTCACTTGCTGTAAAGTGCAGTCATGACACCCAAATGTGAAATCTTTCGCTGGCAATAACTACATGTATTTGACCTTTTGGAAAATACCAAACAACACACCTGGCTTCTGAAACTCTGAAAAGAGCAGAAATCTTTGAATTATTAATCTCTCTTCCTCACCCTTGCCTGGAAACTCAATAGAAATAATTTCTTCTGTTAAGAAGCCATACCTGCGAATTTTAATGCTGAGTTTCAAGAGACAGGAAAAAACAGAAGGAAGCATCCAAACTACACACACCAAACTCCCCAGCTACTTGGTTGGTCCAGCGAAAACAGAAGGGTCAACTATGGGTTGAACAGAGCCAGCTCGATCCAGCAAGATTTTGTTTGTGTCAGGGTGACATATACAACCTCTAGAACATTATTATTCCATGTGCATAAACTTGCTGGCAAAATCCCATAGTCAGAAATAAAGAACTAAAGAATGAAAGCCTTAGGAAAAATTCTTCAAAAGAGGAATTTGTTTATGAAGGAACACAACGCAGTCCTTTTAAAACATAGATAATTTCCTGCTAAGCAAAAAAAGATCTTAGTGCTGTGAGGCTCGCTTGCACGTTTTACTGTTATTTTACATTGCTGAGGGGCTCTTCTATAGCATCCCGGAGCTGTTTAACCTCAAGACCCGACCCGAGAGTGTCAGGGAGCAGCGAGAGTGGGGCTGGTCCACGAGGGAGGAGAAGCTGGGGTCCTCCTCGGTGCCCTTACTGATGGGTGCTGTCTCACGGGGTCTGAACACATCAGGCTGGTATCAGGGTCCCCAGGCACGGCAAAGTGATGAACCACGGTCAGGGTCTGACCTTTTGCAAGTGTGAGGGCTTGAGACCCAGTAACCGAAGAGTAAAATATTTTCATCCCTTTCATTAAAGGCTTTGGACCCCATTCATGTTTCTATACATTAATGTTCATTAACGAGTATATACCTGAAGCCTGGCTTTCCCAGTGTTACCTTAAAGCTGTTCATTTCTGGGCTGTATGTATCCAAATATTTCCCAACATTTACCACTGCAAATTTCATGCTAACAATCAATTTAGAGGTGTTGGCTATTCCTTGCCCAGCCCAATTACGCAAGGGAAATGAGGGAGAAAACAGAATCCACTAGTATTTATTCAACACAAAATGATCCTGAAAAATAGGTCATTTTTTTTCCCTTGCCAGAGCTAAGCTGGTACTCAAAACATTAAACTTATGACCTGCTTGAACTCCCCAGTTCCCATGCACAATGAGGTCAAATTCTGTCTCAAAACCAGCTTACTTTTATGATAAAGTAACTACAGGAATACCGCTTGTCTAAACTTCTCCTATGACTCTCTTTCCACGAAAGCATGACTGAGAAAATCCTTCCCTCATTTGGCTCCATTCATACCTATGAAAGTCGTATTATTCTTTTGGAGGAAGAGTATGGCTGGATCACGCATTCCCAACATGTTAATGAAGGTACCAGGCATTGCAGGACGATCTCACTTCCACCCAGATAAACCCATGAAAATCAGACATCTCCCATTCCACTGAGCAAGACCAGGTAATAGGACAAACATAATGTAGAAATGCCCAGGGAAGACAAAACTCACTTTTCTGGTCTTCTTTCTGACCACCAAGGGTAGGCTGAAAATTAGAATCGTTAGGCTGCCCATCGCTCCCCGAACTTCAGGTCCAGCACCTGAGTCACCCTGGACGTGAGGACCAACACGACATTTAACTGCCTTATTTTTGTAGTTGTAATAGCAGAACGTTTTGAACTCAACTTTTTTTTTTTTTTTAATCTTGAACTCAATTTCAACACGACCTTTTCACTTCATGTAAGCAGGTCCATCAGCCTTTAGTGCTGCGCAGAGCACCCCAGTGTGTAACAGCACATCTCCCAGGGATGTACGAAGGGAGGCAGCCCTGCCTCCCCTGAGGCTTAGTAAGGAGTCATCCTGCTAACCAGAGCCTACTGTACTTCCCTGCCTTTGAACTCGAGTCGTTTGGCAATTTTTCTTACACCAGTTATATCCTCAGAGACCTTGGAAATCCCCAGCGTTGTGGTTTAACCCCAGCCGGCAACTAAGCACCACGCAGCCACTC
This sequence comes from Leptodon cayanensis, assembly GCA_027564655.1. Lineage (NCBI taxonomy): Eukaryota > Metazoa > Chordata > Aves > Accipitriformes > Accipitridae > Leptodon > Leptodon cayanensis. The sequence continues at coordinate 4,888,642 of JANXJC010000029.1, forward strand.
ACTCGCTCCCCCCGACCCAGTGGGGTGGGGGAGAGAATCAAAAAAAGTAAAGCTCGTGGGTTGAGATAAAGACAGTTTAACAGGACAGAAAGGAAGATGATGATGATGATAACAACAACAACAACAACAGCAACAACAACAATAATAATAATGATAATAATACTAATAGAATTGGAATACACAAACCAAGTGATGCACAATGCAATTGCTCACCAACCGATGCCCAGTTAGCTCCTGAGCAGCGATCTGCCCCTCCCAGCCAACTCCCCGCAGTTTATATACTGGGCACAACATCACACAATACAGAATACCCCTTTGGCCAGTCGGGGTCAGCTGTCCTGGCTGTGTCCCCTCCCAACTCCTTGTGCCCCTCCAGCCTTCTCGCTGGCCGGGCATGGGAAGCTGAAAAATCCTGGACTTAGGATAAACACTGCTTAGCAAGAACTGGAAACATCAGTGTGTTAGCCACATTCTGCTCATGCTGAACCCAAAACACAGCACTATACCAGCTACTAGAAAGAAAATTAATTCTATCCCAGCTGAAACCAGGACAGCCAGCTCACACATTTTCTCAGACTACACAGTTACTCTTCGTTGCAGCAGCTGAATTAGCAGGGAAAGGGTGGGGGGATCTCTCCTGACCGAGGCAAACCAGGTGGGGAGCTCACTCCCAACAAGAGAAGAGATCCGTTTCTCAATCTCGTTTTCTTCATTTTTGTGCATCCAAAATCTGTTATAGCCATAATGTCGCACAGTGTCTTAACTCCTGGAAGAACAGAAGCATCTGTAACGATGCTATTATTTATTTTGCGACAAATGATGCTGTTCTCCAGGGATTTGCTCAGCTTTACGACTATATTTCATTGTCTAGGAAAATGTTCATCGTCCCTCTGTGTGGATGAGCACTGATGAAAACAGGTGTTCAGTATTCCACTCAGCTTCCATTACAGTGGCTACTAACTCATTTCGTGTGCATGCTGGTACAGTCAGACCAAAATACAAGTATGTAGAAACAGAATTAGAAAAAGTAAACAAGAGCCACCTATAACTGATTTTTTAGCATCTGTTCTGCTTTGCATGCTGACTGTTCAGGTCTACTGTCAAATTCATTGACAGTTTAATCACTTCCCTCGATATTTTAAAGAAATCCCTCATTTGTACCGTGATGTAGCACTCTAAACTAAAACAAACAAACAAAATAAATGAAATTCGATGTTCTTTGCTTACACTCCAGAGAAAAAAGAGGACATACCTCATCACCCTGTGCTGTATAGGAGTAAGAAGGACCAGACCTGCTTTCCGGAGGTTCCTGCTGAGCACTCAACCACCAGCTCTCAGCCCAACCTGGAGGTGAACACAGCCTTCCTGGGCAAAGAGCAACCACGACACCCAGCAACACCCAAACACGCCGTCAGCAAGACGGCCCCTCCGTAAAGCCCCGTGCTGAGCTCTCCTCTCCAGCTTTTGAGTGACTTTTCCTCTCGCTAAGCGACGTGTTATACTCTGCTCGTCGCTCACGCTCCGTCGTCACCCTGCAACGATTCACCCCCTGCAGCTGGGGGCTGCAGGAAGGTCTTGGTGGTGATGAATAGCAGGGTGCCCAGCTTTAAAACTTAGCCGTCCTAGCACGAAAATTTCTGCAAAGGGGGTCTGGCCCACCCAGCCAAACCCACCTGCACAGCGGCAGACACCCCCTCCCTACGCTAGCAGGGACTTCTGCCCATCTCGAAGGCTTACTGAGTGACTGCTCGTTTCCCGTAAGAGGTACTAATGAGGTTTCACTCACAGGCATTACATCAAACTCTTACTTCTCAAAGTAGGCAGCGAAAACACCCACAGTAGTCAATTTGATGGCATTTTAGTTAGTTTCTAGTAATTCTCACACACTGACTATCACGGACTTACCAATTTAAAAAAAATGACATGATGAATACTAATTATTGCATCCCCAGTAGAAAGGCACTATAAAATAGGTTGTGTCACTTTGGCACAATGTACTGGAGTTGAATGAAATCAAGAAATAAAATATTTCCATATTTTGATCTTTATATTCATAAAAATGGATTTTGGTCTTACACTTTGGGGATATAATTATGGTCCTATTAAGAATATTTGTCAAGACTATTTCCCTGAACATATATTGTAAGCAAATGCTATATAATATGTCTTTTCTTCTTCACGTATGTGAAGATCCAAAGTCCTTTAACAAGTTAGGGGGAGTAGGGATCTATCACTGCTCCAGTGCAGGAGCATTTGTGATGGGAGCTCCAAGAGCCAGGGACTGAATGCTCCCCACGCTGGAAAGAACAACTTACTTGTGTCATCAGATGTTAATTTCCATTTTCTACCACTCACAGAATGGGCGCAGTGCTTGCTAGCTTAGACAAAAAGCCTGAGATTTACAAATCCAAATTTCCTTAACAATATTTTTGTTAACCTCACACAGATACAGTGATGGTAAGTTCACTGCCTATATCAACTTTAGAAGTTAAAAAGACACCATACGTGGTATTAAGTTTAGTATTAAAAAAGGTAAATATTAGGAGCTGGTTACAGCAGTTTATTGCCATGTGGCAATTGCAGCTGCTTCAGAAAATTAAAGGAAGCTGCCCTCAAGGAAGGGTAATGATGCAGTATCCTGTTGACTCCAAACTAATATGCAAAGGGATATAGATTCAAATCAAAGAGGAAAGGATGGAGAACCTGGCACCACTATAAGCCCTCTGGACAAAGGTTTGCCTTTTTGTTATAACTGTATACTTTTTACACATACCAGAAATGTATAAAGAAGATGACATTTTATGAGGGGCAAGGACAGGTCTTCTGCAAACCAAGGTTGTTTTCACTTCTATGTTTCATTAGCTAATGTTCTCAACTAGGGAGAAAGATATCAAGAAAAGAAAAGAATGTAAACACTAATGCTCCACGTGTCTTTAAACTTCACTCACGTGTTGAAGCTGTCATCAAAGGGGAAACAGTTTACGTCATCGTTTCTTCAGTACCTTCTAATACTGACAACTTGCTGTCAGGTCTCCCTCTCTGTTCATTCAGTTTTGATTAAAAAATCCAGAGGAAAAACTGAAATACGTATCAGCAGCCCAAAGTATCAAGAAGCTTGCTGAAAAGGAACAAAACATACGTGTAAAAGATCCTTTAATCCTTCTCAAGGGCTTTTAAACTTTGGATTTTCCTGCTTAAGACAGTGCATGCAAGCTCTCTGCAACTACAGTTTTCTATCAATCCTGTATTTAAAGACCAGTAATAGGTACTTATTCTCAGAGGCCCCAGATGTGGACGCAATCATCGTACTGCCATGTGGAAGTCAGCAGCGAAATGCAACTGCGCTTGGAGCTGAGGAGTGGGATAGAAACTAGGGGTTTGGGTTATGGTATCATCTAACCTGTTCTCAAAGCTAATGAGTACCCTGCCTTTAATTTCTGAAGTGAAAAATAACTGACAGTCTCTCCATCTTCAGAAAGTCAGTCTCCAAAGCCTCTGTCAGGGGACTGCTACTAAGATCTGGTTAGCTTAAAAAAAAACCCAGCTTCTGCCTTAAAACACGGGTCCGTGATTTCAGACTGCACAGTCTTGTCCTGCCCACACGCGGCAGTTCGTATCAAACAGTTTGCAATGGTTTTGCATTTAGGGATGATTAGTAACAGTCCCTATTCCCAGTTACAGGCACGTACTTCTGTAATATGTTTTCTTTTAACAGAAGCTGCTACTTCCTAACGCACAGGGATGGCCTTGGGAAGACAAGCGCTCCCTGCTCCTCGGCGTGGGACAACTCCTCATCTTTCACCACATGCAGTTGGCAATGCTCTCTCCTGTCAGCACAGGCAGCTCTCGCCATCCAGTACGGAAACTCTTCGAGGCCTGAGAATAATGAATCTTTTTTTTTTTTTTTCCACTAAGTTTTAGCGCAAAGTACAAACTCTACAGTTTGCTATAATCCTTGGAAAAGCAGGCTGCGCCGTTTACAAAATCAATTAAGCGCTGTGTTTGCACAGAGCAAAGAATGAGTACTGTTTGAAAAGGGCTGCTCTCTCTTGGCAGCGACAGCACGTGTCAGACACCAGCCGGAAAAAGAGATCTTCATTCCCTGCTTTTAGCGATGAGAGACGGAGGGGAGCCCAGGAGACAAAAGGTAGATGTGAAGCCGGGACGCGGCAGCGGGGTGGCAGAGCCCAGGGGAGGAAGGCTGGCTGGCTTTCTTCCAGGTGCTTTTTTTCTGCCGACAGGTAGATGTAGGCTCCCTTCCACGGTCCTCCGCTTCGAAAGAAAAATCTGATTAGTCTTCCTGCTCTGCAAGAGTAGGTGGCTGCTGGACGCAGACCAGGGTGCAGGCTGGTTGGAGCTACACGGCGCATTTGGCACCGACTTCTCCTCCTGCCAAGTTTCTGCAAACCCACTATACCATGGGAACTGCCTGCATGCAGTCTTTGATTCTGCAGTACAAACAAAGCGCCCTTTATTTGCGCAGAGAAGGAAAATGAGCTCATATGAGCCACTGGCTGAGAATGATCATATGGTCCGATGCCTGTAGCAGCTCCCATCTCACACGTCTGCTCCTCCGCACCCTGGATAGGGACCGCGGGGGTCAGGCTTCCCGGCGAGAGACACACCACAGCTGCGGTAACATGTATGGAATTCAGATTTGAAGTCAGAGGGAACGAGCACTAGGTCTTGATTGAGGGAGAGGAAAAATAGGAGAGGTGACCTCCAAACTGAAGTGGTTCTCGGGAGCGTGCAATTAGCTCAACTCATACGTTCAGGGTCAAAGACAACAGATGATGCCAAGTTTGGATTCTGAACTCCCAACACTTGCAATGTTTGCAGCTACCCAGACTCAATTTTAATTTGAATTCCTCTCCATTTTATGTCATTTCCTGAAAACAATAGCTTTGGTAATGCTGGGGAGGCAATGTTACTTTAGCTGTTCTTTTCAGCCTATCAGGAAGGTTATGTTAAATTAAAATATAGGGACCTAAATTAAGATTGAGCTTTAGCCAACCAGCTCAAAGCACTTCTCACCAGTATGCTGAAGAAGCAGTTAATGCTATCATTTGTATCTAAGGGCAGAGCTAAAGTCTCATCCATATACAGTAGAGTTCCCAAGATGCAACTTCTTGTTTCTGATAGTGTTGCCATGTAAATGCAGACACATACTCACCAAAAAGGGGATGAATTCAGGAGACGATGCTGTCAGAACAAAGAAGGCTAAACAGACAAAGCTAAAACAAATGCAGTCTTACTTCTAAAAATAAATTATGGTATTATTGCCACTTTCAAATAAGGAAGGGAAAGCTCTGCATTATAGTGAAAGGTATTTTGATCTCTTGGTGTTAGAGTCATGTTCAATAGCAAAGAATTGGGATAAAATAGTACCTACCGTTTCAATATTTTTCTGTCAAGAAATCCAGATGTGCTCTACAAATATTAACGAAGCAACCTTCACAATACCTGAAAGACACAGGAGTACCATTACAGGGAGAATTTTTACAGAAGTAATTTTAACTGGATGCCCAACCACAAAAACATTAGGATAGCTTTACAGCTAACACAAATATCCCATATGTCACAATTTATACACCAGAAACATGCCCTCTGCATTTCTTAATTCACTGTAACCAAGTGCTTTCAGAACAGCTTCCTTCTGTCTTCTGTGACTGGAAAAGGCACTATATAGTACAGGACATTATCTTGAAGAATTTTTTCAAGGTTATTAAACAAACATTTCTCATTATTAGATTTGTGATTTGGGGTGCTAGAATGACGTTTGATGTACGTTTTTCTACAGGTCTATGAGCTGCGATATGTAATACATCATACAAAACTAAACATGTCCCACTTCTCTCTGAAAAATCAGCGAAAAAATAATTCCTTGCCCTTTTTGAACTTTGGCATTACTATGTAGTAGCATGTACGCATCTCTAGCTGAACTTAAGAGAGCTGGAGATTGTGGGAAAAATTGTGTTTGGCCAAAACGTGGAGCTATGGAGCACCATACCGGGTTCATAACGTGCAACACAGTGCAGTGGTAGCATCTTAAGTGCGGATTTCTGAAGCATTACATAGGATTAGCTTTTTTGAGAGTTAATTTTTGTGAATTAGTACTCAGACCGTGATTTTTATGGCTTTGCCAGCAGATGTATTGGCTAGTAAATGTAAGAACAGCCATCCTGGTTGAGATCAAAGCACTGCTTAACAGGGACCTAAGTTGAAAACTCCACCGTAGGGTGACAGGCATGGCTGTGCCGTCCGACTCACGGCATTGTAGTGCCAAAGGAGAAATCCTACTGTATGGTGTATTGAGTGCCTCAGGCTGTAGTCTTTCCTCTGACTCCAAACCCTGTTGCTGAGGTTCTGGCTGCACTCGTCCCCCTCATTTTTTTGACACCTGCGCCTTTCTCATGCCCACCAAGTCCCAAGACAACCCCATCCATGCTCTCCTTGTCCCAACCAGGCTGACCACCCGGCGCAGCGGAAAAAAGCAGCATGACAAGGGGAGACCTCAACAACTGCGGATCCTATTTCTGTTCCCTTGTCCTGTCACGTCTCCAAGCAGAAGCACCCTGGCAGCATCCACTGGTTCCTCAGACGTTTTCATGGAGCAATGGGCACTGTTGGAGATCTTGGCCAAGCACCTCCTCTGGCTATTTTGCATTTTTGATTCTTTAATCCTTCACCCCATCCTTTTTCCCCTTGTCTCCTGTGGGAACACTTGTGCTTTTTTCCTGAGCTTGCCGTGTCTACTTTTCCCGTTTGGTGTTTCTCGACCCTCATTTGGTATGCTGGGGGGGACTGGCTCCCGTGCTTAAGGGAAAACCGATAGCCCACAGCAGACATAGGGGGAATACAAGAGTGGAGACTTCATGTAATGATAAGTCTTCTAAACGCTCTCCCAGCCTCCAGCATTTTGTGGCTCAGAGACTCACTGAGCAGGAAGATGTGTCTTTTTATTTAACAGAATTTGACAGATTTGTTTTCCATTTGCTTGTCCAAGGAGATGCTTTATCAGCATTAGTCGAACTGTGGCCACACACAAAGTAAATAAAAGTTCTTGCATACATGCGGCGTAAACCCCCAGTGTGTAGCATCTAGTTCTCTTTGGCAATAACTCCATAGCTGCTCTCAGATCCTTCAGGAAGATTTTAAACCACGCTTTAGAAAATCACCACTATTAAAGAAAAATTTTTCTTACTTCTGACATTTTTCACTGTAGTTTAGAAGATGAATATGCACAGGCTTGTTTCGGAGTCAGAAGCTTAAGTCAGATAACAGTAACGGTTAGATCTCCGGCTGGTGAGGTGATATATTTAGATTGCCTGGAAATCTTTTTACATTTGGCAGTTTGTCTCTGACCAGATTCATTCCCAGAACAACTGCAGATATTGTTCCAACGTATCAGAGGAGTACAACAAAGACCTTGCTGAGATTAAAGGTTCCATTTCCCACTCTAAATCCTACTGAAAGGTGAGAGTAAGTTAAGTGTTAGTTACACACCACAGTTTATGTAGTCATGCCCCATTGATCAACTGCCCTGCAGCACTGAAGTAACTTGACATTCATTTTTTGCAGCAGTACTCCAATGAATGCAAATTTCAAAACATATAGCTCTCTTTTCAAATTGTAATCGCACTTTATGGGTTTTCACTGATGAGTCTGAGGTAACAAAAAATGTCATTTTCTGTTGCAGTATTTCCAGTTTGTCAGTGGCAACAACTAATATTCTAACTGAAATACTTAAGTAATGAGGAAGATCTTCAAGTGACTATGCTTTAAAAGAAGTGTAGACACATAACAATCCTCTTTTCAGAACTGAGTGCCCAGAAAAGCTCTTGTAGTGTTCGGTCAGCTTGTTTGCAAATGTTCACAAAGCCCAATTCACAGGGAACTGAAGCATCTGAAATACCACCTGATCAGAGGTGGTGGGATCTTGTGATCTCTGACAATCTGTCCTCAGTGCTTTGTTTTCTAGTATTATATTTGTAATACAAGATTAAATATATCTGCTTTATCAGTCAATTACTGCTTTATGGTGCCTTGCATCCCTCCTTGGCTCAGGGACATCACAGCATCCCCACGTGCTCAAGCATTAATGATTTTTTTTTCTCACAGTGAGAAAGTGAGATAACATAGGAGTTATTATCCCTAGCTGATATACCTTTTTAGAAAATACTGATTCTGGAGGAACATACATATCTAATGTGTCTGTAATCATTGCTATAGATAAAGACAGACTCCCTTGAACCATGTATTGGCTTCTGAGAGTCTTTTATCTCCTTTCTAACAGCTTTTTCTTCATTTTCCCCTTCTGCTTATAGTATTACCGTGAAGGACGATGCAGAAGGCTTTGCATGCTAGCTTATTGTTTTCCTGAATACAGTCCGTAGAAGATTTCAGCAAGAAAGCTATAAATATCTTGATTTGTTTTGGCTAGCATGCAGATTTTTTCTAACATGTTAAAATTATCTGGATAAACTTCCTCGATGCTTTTGCTAAAAAGAATTCCAGGAGAGATTCAGGAAACTTGATCAGTGAGGCTGCTGTTGCTGCAGAGCTACGTTTGTAGAATCGGTAGAAGAATTAGTGCACATGTAGATAAATGACACACTTCAGAGGATCAACATGTTTTTTTGTAAAGGAAGTCACGTCTCATAAATGTCTCGGAACTTTTTGAAGATGCAGTCAAGTACATGGTTGATTTAGTCTTCCTGGATTTCCAGAAAGCTCTAAAGGAAATGAGGCAGCCTTTGCATAAAAGGGAAGATCACTCCATAGGTAATTAAATAGTTAATATATCTATATCTGGCTATACCAGTATGTCACTGAATACTTCCATGGCACACCCTCATCATTAATATGGTGTGCAGTTCTGCTCTGTCAACTCAAAAAGGGTAAAACAAATGTAGAAGAGGTCTAGTGAAAGCCAGCAAGGTATGGAAGAGCTTCCCTACTAAGACCAGGAGTCTTCAGTTGGGAAAAGAGATAGCTGGAGAGAGAGAGATGACTGAGTGCTACAAAACCATGAGCAACCGGGAGATGGTGAGGGAGCAATGGCTGTTTGATAGTTCTTCCAAGGGAAGAAGAGCTGGTCATCGTGCCAACTTAGAAGTAGGGAGGTTCCAAATAAAAGGAAAAGGAAGTAGCTCCTCATCCAGTGTAAAGTTAAACTGTTGCAAGAAATCCCTTGCCAAGGGGTGGTGTGGATACCGGTAGTGTACATGAATTCAAAAAGCAACCAAACATTTGTGGAAGAGTATCCATCAAGAGTTATCATATACAAAGCCTCTGACATCTGTCTCTGGAAGCTAACAAATTGCAAAGTGCTAAAGGATGGGAGAATATTCTGGGAATGTGTCACAACATGAGTGCTCTGCCACACTCTTTCCTAGGTATTACCTGCTAGGCTGGTTGTACCTTTGGTATAACCCTGCAGAATTATTACACTGTTTTCTGTCCTGGCAACCACGAGGATGGCCCCTTATAAACATTTCTCTAAGGATATCACAAAGTTCTCCCTCTTATTCCTTTTTTTTTTCAGTTTTACATCACAACGCAGAGCAGAATACAAACCAAACAGCAAGCTGCTATTTTGTTTTTTTAGTATAAAACACCTAATTTCAAAACTGTTGACTTCCACTTTCCTCAGTATATCTGAAACGCTAAAAGCTCTGTTGTTCTGCAAATGCAGGGTCACTCATTCGCCACACGTTGGCTTTCTCCACTGCCCAATTCTGCACTGTTTGTGTATGCAGCACACAAACTATGCACAGCAGGCGTCGTGTTAAGCTCCTTTCCAATATGTTTGGATGAGCTGCTTCTAATTAGTTATCCTTGCAAACAGAGTAAGAAAATGTAGTCAATTTGGTCATGCAGGCTGTCTACCTAATAGCCCAATTAAGTCATTGTTCTGTGGGGTCTGGCTGGACGTTCCTGCTACGTGTGAAATAGAAATAGCCAATGTACGCTTTTTAAAGGACAGGCCATCATGGCTTCTGCAAAGAAGTATAACGATAGTTCAGGCATTAATGTGCAGACTGCTGTGTATTTTGCATCTACGGTTAATCTTTATTTGTTGCATAAACTAGTTGGTATGACTTATTAATGTCAGAGCTGCAGCTGGATGTATTGAACAGTAGTCTCAAGGCTACCCCAAAAGGTGAAGCTCTGAGCATTTCAAGTATCAACACCTCATCTAAAAGATTCAGCCAATATACTCCGGATCAACCTGAGAGGTCAACAGTGAACACAGTTAATGAATACTGATTAAGTTGCCCAACATGACGTATTTTCATCTACATGGAGTTTATTGCCCTTATTAAGTTCCTTGTAACACAATTCTCATACACACCAGGCTGTTTCTCTGGAGACCTGACTGGCAAGCCCCTGCTCATGAGTAAGCTAAGTCAGCATTATGAACGTTAGCAAACGGGCCTAGCAGTCTCATTTAAATACGATGATGGCCAATTTAAAGCTCTTCAGTCCATAATTTAGTTAAAGGCAGATAAAGAGAGAGAACAAATGTCCGACCTTCAGCTGATGCTAGCCTCGATGTCGCACGTTAAACACGGGCAACCCGTGACCCGCTCTCGTGGCAGCCGTGCAGTGACCTAGCGGCAGCTTGAGTTGAGGTCGCACCTGCTCGGACCCACGCTAAGCTCCGCTGGTGCCACGGAGAGCTGCAGTTCGTAGCCTTGGGGGTTTGCGCCGATGCAGTTGTGCCAGATGGTGGCTATGTATAGCGTGGAGAAAGCTGACGTGGCATCTGACTTGAGCTACTGAGACCCTAAGTATGCTTCACTTTAAAATAAACATCTGAGATGGATAACATCTAAATTGAGGGTCTTATCCAAACACGGTATCGAATGATGGTCTAATCCTATGACTATTCTCAATTACTGAAAATTCAGGGTACATCCTTAGAAAGTCTAGGATTCCTTTTGTAACCCCTGGGACAAGTTAGCTCCAAGCAAAGGAGCTTTAAAATAGCAACTCTAAAATTGCCAAAAGCATACTATTGCTAGCTAGCTTTACTTGAGTCTATAAAAGCAGTGATGACCTAGTTTGTGGTTTGGCGCAATTTTAGAGAACACAGCAGACAATAGGGGAAACTCTGCCAATGCTAATATCACATTTCTAACAACCGTCCAAGCAATATTAGTTCAAATTAATTATATGGGACAAATGAAAGTTTACCTAATAAGTACCATTTTCATGAAAGCAGCAGTGAATTAAAAACGGACTAGTAGAAGCTATGTTGAATTTTTTAAAGTTCATGCTGCTCAATGCTCCCCCTCCATTCAACTGAAGTTGATGAGATCTCCCCGGAGTAAAAGAAAATAGATGTGACTTGGTGGAGAGGTACCAAGTCTCATTCATGTGTGCAAAACTCTCACTTCAGACTAAATGGGTGCAGGAATTCCTATTTTCTTCAGTCACGCTATCCTAGATGTCATTCCAAAGTGCCTACCTGAAGAAATTTATTTGTTAAAAAAGACTTGCTGATATGTCCTATGTGTGGACCTTTGTGCACGTTCCTTCTGTTCGCCTGGGCTCAAACGCCAAGCTTTGGGCTGCGCTGCATGCTGAAAGGCTTGGCTTTATTTGCTTTTTGCTTTTAAACTATTTGTGGAAAAGTATCTTGGTGTGGCATATTCTACTTCTGAGGCTTAGTCATTGCACTCTGTGATACAGTGGCTAAAGGTTTTAAAATGTCCCTTAACAGTTAGACAAAATTGAAGAAGCGCCTTTGTGCTCGTGAACCCAAAGCAAATTTTTGTGCTACTAAATGAGGAAATGACAAGATTAACACAATTCACACACACACAAACAAAACCAAAAAAACCCCAATGCAAATGCCATTCAAAAGTAGGGATTTTAGTTCCTGTTTGCTCTGAGAGGTATGAAGTCAGAGTTCATGTAGTATGAACTCGGTTCCTGTTAGTTATCAATTCCCTTGTACAAACAGCTATTTAAGATACACAAGGCAGTGGAATATTCTGATGAAAATGTGAAACTTTGAGGAACTGAATTGCTCTCTGAAGACTCTTTCTTTGCAGGGGTTTAGTGTAATGCACGGACTTTTCATTATAAATCTGAGAGGACAAATTTTGTTTCCTTGTCTGCAGCTAATGGCTTCCTGCCAACCCTCATGGTATTTCTAACATATTTAAAATACCAATTATCTGAAGTAATGGTGACCCTCTGCCCTTCTAAAATTTTTAGCTTTGCACACAGGGAGTGAAGTTAAAAAGCAGATGGTGAAACTGGGAAAATGAATGCTGCTCCTTACCTGACTAGAATGTTGTCTAACTCACAGCGCTTTCTGCTGAATTTTGTGGGGGTTTGTTTGGTTCGTTGTTGTTTATTTTTTAATTCCACAGAATTCATCTGGAATCTGTATTTTTGCTTAAAGGAGAAACCTAGAGAGCTGTAAATCAACATAGTCCATGTATTCTTAAAACATAAACAGTGTACAGTGTGCTCCAGTTCCCGCTGGAAGTCTCTTAAACTAACAAGCCATTTGAGTCAATCATTGTAATAGCTTAAGGGAAGAGCACGGCCTGCACAGTCCTTCCGTTTTCCTGCAGAGTCATTCATCTTTTGCAAATGAGTTTTTGGCACCCAGGACGCTTCTAGACAAGTAAACCCGTTTTCTAGGACAACGCATATTCAGTACTAAATTCTCCTTTCATTTGATGGCCTTCAAAATTATGTGCCTACTTGCTGTCAAGTTTACCTTATTTTTGTGTTTACCTAGTGGATCTACCCAAAGTAAATCAACGCGTGATTAAGGATGTGGATATGCGCTCCTTATATGTAAAATGGCTTTAGCTACATTGCCCTGAGATCACTTCACACTTCCCTGGCTGAGCATTCCTGTGTTTCCATCTCTGCATCTGGAAACAAATTGGCAGGAGAAGAAGAGGAGGTGAGGAGCACAGGAGTAAGATGAGCTCAGTCCTGATGACCTCGCTAATGGACTCAGTGCACTGTGGGTCTCAAACCCTGACAGATCACTTAACTGAAGAACCCGCAGGCAACTGAGCAGTGTCACCGAAAGCTCAAATCCCGGTCTGCGATCCTTCCCCCACAGACTGCACTGAAGACCAGCCTGGGTACACCTCAGTCAGAACGGCGTGCTCTTTTTCCTTCCCGGTGAACAAGATAGTGACTGTTTCAGCCCTCTGTATTAGGGACAAAACGACATTTGCCGTGTAGGAAAGGCTGGGGAGAGGCAAAGGGGCATGAGCAATTTAAAGAGGGGGTACTTAAGCTTTTGGGGAATGCTACCTCCAGATGAGGTGAACTGTCATCCTTCCCCTCACCACGTTTGTGCGGGAGATCCGTTCGTCAACCATACCTACTTATGGATGGGGTCTATCAAAACCCACTGTATAAGAAGGCACAGAAAAGCCTTATCAAAACCTAAATGGAGTGTCCTGACTTCCAGTGATGTTCACAAGGTCTTTCCTTCTTTTTCAAAACACTTGCTATTTTTCTTTCAAAAACCTAAGCTTAGTTCTAGTTTCTCTTTCCAGCAAATATCTTAAGGCTTTATGCCCTGGAGATAACATTTTAGTTTTAACATCACATTTCAACATGAGCGATAAGTAAATTCTTTAAAGCAAGCTAAGCAGTAAAGCACAGGAGCTCTGCAGCATTCATTCCCTCCTTGTTCCCTCTTGGGGTACCTGAAGTCTTACATATTGACAAGTTCAGTGACTATTTTTTAATGATTTCAGGTGAAATTGATTTTCGGTTGAGCTTTTCCTATCTCAGTCTCATTCCAGTGCTATAAGCCTAAAGAAAACATAACAAAACCAGGGTCAGGAACAACATCAGAAAATGACAAGTATGAATCCCGACACTAAACAAAATATATCCAGTTTTCTTATTGCAATTTTGTTTGCAAATCCTGTTACACTGGAGTTTATTTATATGTGACAGAGACAATGATTAAGTACTGTAGACTTCAATTCACTAAACAGACTGAATTTACTCTTCTCATTCCTAGCCATGGCTTTCAGACTTCAAATCATGCATGTAGATCTCACTTTCCAAGTCAAAATTCCATTTTCAAAAGTATTCAAACAGGTCTGGCAACAGCACACTCCAAAGTAATATAATCTTACTTGTTAGGGTTTCGTTCTCTCAGTTGTAGTATCTCTCTACTTAGTATGCACTGTTAATACACCGTGACTCTACTGATATTGAGGAGGACCTACATGCCAAGGTAAGTTCATTTAGGAGTAAGCCTCTTTTAGTACTGTCAAATGCAAAAATCAAACATATTTTTCACTTGCTGGTGCATTCAGATTTTTTTTTTTCACTTTTCTTGCTTTGATCATTAAAAAGTCTTGTGTTTAAGTATGCCATAACTCAAAAAGAAGAACTAAGAGAAAACAAATTGTTATCCCAGCTACAGAGATTTTATCACTCTATGAACTGTTCTGTGATGTTCCTGGGTTAAGGAAAAGTAGGTAAGATTAATACCACCTAATCGTTATATCACATACCACCATTATGACTCAATGATGTTTTGGACTGTATGAGAGTCGTAAAACTTACTACATGCTGTAGATGGCTTTGCGCTAAGTGTGTTACGTCAAAAGTTTTGTTACCTCTATTTGCAAATATACCTCTCACTGAAATAAAATTTTTTGTAAACCTCATTTTGGAGATGAAACCATTGATCCTACACTATTCCTAAGTACTTAAGTGCTTAACTCTTCCTTGTTAGCCATCTAAATCCTTACCTAGTCTCCTGTTTTGTACTCAAGTTATTGAAAAAGATCTTGTCCTACTACCTTGAGATCATAGCTTTTCCACCTTCCGTTGCTGTTTCCAGCCATTCATCCACATTAGTTTCCAACACGAACTGTCTGACTTGTTCTGTTATCACATTCACTCACTCGTCCAGCAGCTTTGGTTTCCTTTTGCTCTCTCACAACCCTTCATTATTACAGTCTTTCATTATCCATTCCACTTCATATGCCTGGGAACTAATCTTCTTTACAACCATATCCACTGCTTCTCTAATACAAGCTGATCTATTGTCATGACTGAAATATGACTCAAAACTACCAGTCTCACTTCCACTACTGCACATTAATTCTGATTCAGTGCCAGCTGGCAGTGGATGGGAAAACCCAGTTACTTCACCGAGCTTCTGAACGAGTCTGGAAAATGATGATTTGCTCACATATTAAAACTCCTTGTATTCAAGTAAGAATAACAGTGGCCTTCATGTTCTATGATACTTAATGTTTGATACCCTAGAAGTCCCAAATTATTTCTTAAACTAATTTAGTTACTGCTGACTCTAGGAAAAAAAAAAGGAGATTTGTGTCACTGAATTTGATTGAATCTGCTTTGGGCTGTCACCTTCTGATCTTGGAGGGGTAGACGTCTTAGAAATAATAGCAGTTGTGGCTTAAATTCCTCTTCTTGAAACAAATACCAACACTCCTTTCCCCAAGTTCAAAGTAGCTGGATCCTACTCTTACACTTAGGGAATTAACAGGGCTTGTCAGTAGATTAGGAGATAATATTCTTTAATGCTTTTGATACATAAGAAGATAGAAAAATATTCCAAATCATGCATGTGGGAGTGTAGCAGGCACTAAAGGGGAAGGCGAGCAGGTGGGTGGGGAACATATGGCACCCTGCAGACAGGGTGCTCTCAGGGTTTCTTCCTCTGCCTCCTGGCTTCACATTGGCCACAGTACTGGTACCCTCAGGCTATGGTACTGGTTGGCACCAGCAGAGCTGGGAGAACAGGTTGTGTTTACTCTTGAATGCAACACAGGATCCCAGGATAATTCTAGCTGGAGGGAGCTCAGCAGGTCTCTATTCCAACCTCCTGCTACAAGCAGGGTCAGCTGTGAGATCAGACCATGTTGTACAGGGCTTTATCCAGCCTGGTCTTGAAATTCTCCAAGGATGGAGAGAGACGGTACAGCCTCTCTAGGTAACCTGTTCCAGTCCTTTACTGTCCTCAGAGTGAAAAACGTATTTTTTTCCTTATTCCAGTCCTTTTTCCTTTTTCTAGCATGTACCTCTCTTGTTTCAGCTTATGCGCATTGTGTCGTGTCCTCCCACTCTCTGCTGTGAAGAGCCTGGCTCCCTTTGCCTGATGACCTCTTTGCGGGTACAGGCAGTCTACTGCTAGGTCCCCTCAAAGCCATCTCTTCTCCAGGCTGAACAAGCCTCGGTCCCTCAGTTTCCCCCACAAGGCAAGCGCTCCAGGCCCTGAGCAGCTTGGGGTCCTCCACTGAATGTGGTCCAGTTTGTTAATGTTTTTCTCGTACTGGGAAGCCCAAACTGGGTGCAGTATTTGAGATGTGGTCTAAGGCATGCTAAGTAGAGAAGGATAAACCCTCCCCTTGATGTCCTGGCTGTGCCCCT
The DNA here is from genome assembly GCA_027564655.1 of Leptodon cayanensis. NCBI lineage: Eukaryota > Metazoa > Chordata > Aves > Accipitriformes > Accipitridae > Leptodon > Leptodon cayanensis. Next base: position 4,905,058 of record JANXJC010000029.1, read on the forward strand.
GTGAACACCTCCTGGGGCGCTGCTGGCCGTCCCCGCTGCCGGGTCACACCGCTGGCTCATAAAAAGTATGACCCATTAACCCCTCCCCTTAGGAGCCTAATGAAGGAGTTTTTAGGTGGAGGGTTGTCCATCCATCCAAACCGTAACATCCTAACTTGGATACAAGAATATTGGGTAGGACTGTGTTGAAAGCCTTGCTGAAGTCAAGATAAATGACACGCAGTGCTCTGCCTTTGTCCAGAAACTGAGATCCTGATCACAGGAGGCAATCAGGTGGGTCAGGCATAACTTAAACTTGGTAAATCCATGCTTAATTATCTCACCAGGGACCATCGAAGTGAGACCAGTTAGCCTGTAGTTCTTCAGGTTGACCTTTTGGCCTTTTTTTTTTGAAGATGCCTATGGCTTCTGCCTTTCTTTAGCCATCAAGCACCTCCTCTGGATCTCCAGGGGTACGGCCCTAGAGAGGTCTTGAGAGGGAGGCCTTGCTCTGTCTTCCCCTCAGACACGTTGTTTGGATGAACAAAGTTCACTTGAAACAGAAAACAGCATGTTGCTTTGGTTTCCCTTTTTAACACAGTGGTAAACTTCCACCTAGCAGAGAGGAAACCGAAATTCTGCTGCCATCAGCACAGACAGCCCAGATTGAATGATGCCCTTACATGTGTGCCCACATGTGCTTACGGGTAAAATTTTGGAGCCCTGCTTTAAAACTGGGGAAAAGTAAGAGACACGAGGCTGGGTTGGGGAGCTGCTTCTTTACACTGGGTCACAAAATTTCCCGTTCTAAACCTCTGCATCAAGCTGAAAAGACTTGAGAAACTTTCTTCAGTGACCTTTACAGAAAAAAAAAGAAAGGCTCTAAATTTTCCCTCTGTTTATTTATATTTGGTCAGAGCATATGGCAGTGTTTTTTTCACACTTGAATCATTCAAAAATAGCTCAACAGATTTTACTCAGATGTCCAACGTAATCACTTTTGGGCTGAGGTTGAGTGTGGAAAATTGAGGCCAAAAGGAATTTGAATTATGAGCAATGGGAAAAGGAATAGGGAGGCAGGAGAGCAGCTGGATTTCTAACTGCATAATTCTAACTACCTCACAAAGAGCCTCACAGCTTCAACTGCTTTCCTATTCTAATTCCTGATGAATGAATGCCACATATTTGTATAGGTGACATGGGAAGGAGTTTTCAAAGTTGCAAGGGGAAGTAGCCTGCAAACATCAAAACATCAGACAGTGTTTTGCTTGTGTGTAACCAATCACTTAGGGGAAGGGAAGGGGAAAATGAAATCTTTTGAGGCGGTTGACTTAAAGAGCAGATGTAGAAAGTTTATATGATTCATGAGCTGGAGGAAACGGTATCATCTAGCTAACTGTATTTACCAAGGTCTGCTGAGAAAGCAGAGCTGAGGATGTTGCATGGTACGGGTTAGCTCGGTGACAGCCCACGGTATGGTGACACGGCTGATGCCATACTGAAGTGAAAATTTACCCTACAAAATACCAGACTGATTTTTGAGAAGAAATACCTAAGGGGGAGGGAAAGCCGCCTTGTCTGTGAGTGTTTCAGCGTAGGCTGAAGCATGCTACTTCACAAAAATTCTGAATTCCCTGTGTGAAGAAAGAAGACGGCATGAACACAGGTAAATATGCATAGTGACAGCGAAGCGAACACTAATGTGTCTCCATAAAAGCTGCTGCTCCCTTTTTCTGCGGTGGTCAGTCTCTCCACGCCTAGCAGGGACTACCTGGTGATATGTAAATTATCTCTGATAACTAAAACCAGCTGCCTTCCCCTTCTGTCTCAGTAAGTCTCAGACTCGCTGTTGCTTAAAAAAGCTTCTTGGCAACTGTCTGTATGAATTTGAAGGACAGCTTGGAAAGCTGAACTTGAGCATTTTCTGAAACAGGCAGCCTGAGACAGTGGCTCGGCTCAGTGTGATATGCTCAGGTTTGTGTTTGGGTCCCAGAGACAGACCAGGGTGGATTTTCCCATTGAACAAAACAGGATTCTTACCACTTCCACGGGAGCCTTTGGGAAGTTCATCCTTTCCACTAACACAAACAAAACCCCTCAGCACTTTTTATGGATAGACACAAATGAAAATGGTGTTATAAATAAAAGCATCAGATCCTACTGACTTAATCCAGTGAAACTGCTGTAAAAATGTACCATGTGCGAGCATTCAGCTAAATCCAGAGGGCTGCATTTAGCAACGGGGAGGCAAGAACTTCAGTTTACCCAAGTACTGCCTCCAAGGAGAGTGGTGAAAGCAGCACAAACGCCCAGGTCAGGAAAAAAAGCATGAAAAAGAGAGGTAATTTCTGTCCAAGCTCAGTGAGGTATGACCTAGTGCAGCAGTTTGGTCCTGAAGGGTGTTCATTCAAAAATATAGATGGTTAATTTAGAATGTGATCCAGGGGAAATTCAAGTTTCCTTGTAGTCTAGGCAGTTAAATGTATTTCTGAAACATTGTGGTGACTTTTAATTAGTGAAATTTTATATAAGCTTTTCTATACAAATACACATTAATGAAATGCATACGCACATAAACGTAACAAAATTCGAAGAATGTCTTCTCTTGCAACAAAATACTATTTTCAAGCACAACCAAAATTGGAACGTCTACTTCCATTTTGAAAAGTTTTTTGTTAACCCACCCCCCCAAACAGAAGAAGAAGAAGATAAAACTATTCAACTTTTTCCAGAGAAAATATATTTTCCAATGTGTGGACAAGAACCAATATATATAAATGTCACAACTTGTTTCTACTTCTGTGCACTTTAGCCATTACTAAGAAAAAAACATTCTAGATAAAGAGAAAAAAAAGCATCATTTGTTGAGACCAGGATGTTCCTGAAAAACTGCTTATTCCCTTTTCAGAGTATCATTTCCAACATCAGTTATACCTGCACCTTCTGAGGATGCATCAGTGATAGGGAAATCGGAGGAAATGGTTAGACCTCCCGGATCTGTTCTGGTCCAAGGCAGCTGAATACTCAAGTGCCTGTCAGTTTGGAATTGCCATGGCCCAGAAGAAGCTTGAATGCAAAAAGAGCCCTGGTCCACATACGGAACACGGTCAGAGCAGCTGTGTGGTCCTCTGCTCCATCGTTCCATAACGCTTGAGGAGATTCTCAGGTTACCAGTGATAGCGTTTGTGCAAGCAATTAGGGCTGCATTTTGTACATATTCTGTCTTGTCTGGGCTGTTTCCTACTCTACTTCATTACTCTGCAATTGAGTAACCTAATGCCAGCGTATAAGTGCAGTTAAGGCCATTGTATTTTCCTGAGAAAAACAAATCCACCCTATGCTTGATGAGAACTCCATATGCACAGTTACATTGTTTTGGTCATAGAAGCATCTAAATACACATTTCTTGTACACTGCAAGTAAAACTTCATTCTATCCCAGACTGGGAAGAGAAAATACAGAAAAGGAGCCAAACTCCATTGTTAGACTACCAAAGTTTAGCAGAACACAAATGTTATAATTTATCTTCTTATACCTTGAAGACAACTAAAGAGCAGCTTGATTGAAGGCCTGCCATGTTTTCTGTCACTGGGCTTGTGAAGGGTTTGAAGTCATTATGTCAATCTCCCTGCAAGAAGCATGGTTTACTATTTCTCTGGCCCTTTTGGATTAAGATTTCATGAATGCCAAGATCCCTAGAGCTTGGTTTTTCCATTGGAAGGAATTCAGGGCTCTAAAGTTTCACCACCCTCCTACAAATAGATCATACAGAACCCGCAGTAACTTGTTCAATTTTCATTTTTATTTTCATGTTTTCATATGAAATCATAATGTCTAAAGTTAAGTTTACTACTTGCTTGCTATGCAGGACAATCCTTGAACATGCTTTATATACAAAAATCCAACACCACTTTTCCAAGAACAAATATTTCCAAAGCAGCATAGAATTTTCCCAGGATTACCAGTGACTCACCAGGTCTGCAGCTTTGGCTGATGTAAATTAACATAGTAGTAATACATGAGGTTATGCCATATACATCAGCTGAAGATGTATCTCACCGCACAGCGCTGAGAAATTTGATGAAGCCATACTCATTTTATGATCTTACTAATGGATCATACGGTCCACTACTGACGTGCTTCTGTTGCTCTTTCCTTTGTGGGTTTACTTGAAAGCTATAGGGTCTGTGGGCCACGAGCTGAAGACCAAAAGCCTGAAGCAGTTCTCTGTTAGCTGCTTTGCAGATGATTATAAGCCAGACCAGAACACTTTTCAAGAAATGTGCATTAAAATCATGAGGGTTTCCAATCTGAAAACAACGACATGTTCTGGACCAAGTCTCTTTCCAGAAATTAAGCAGTAAGTTACAAAATAGGCTAGTTTTCAAGCATTTTGGAATGACAACAGTTCAAGATTTCTGTGGTGAAAGCATAACCTTTGAAACTGTTATTTCACAAACAAACGGCAAGCTCTGTCCTTCTTCACACAAACACAAGATTTGATTGCATCTGTAAAAACTGCCCCCAAAGCATTTCCTTTGGCTGATGTGGAATGCTGACTATTCATTAAATCAGACACAGAAAGACATTTTTTTTTGGCCCTTATGAACTTCTGAAGCTTTGGGGGCTAACAGCTGCTTATCTTGTGAACAGAATTTCCTGTTAGCATCCTTCCAGCCTATTTGTTAACTGGAAGCACAACAAATGTCAACAAAAATAACACACTATGTTCCAATTTTTAAAGACAATTGAGAAATCTCAGATGTTTTGCGCTTCCCACATAGACTCCTGTTCTATTAATGAATGTGCTATCATGGCCTTGCTCAGATCCCATTTAGTTCTGGTGACTGTCAGCTGGAGAGAAATTATAAAGATGTTGAGGGACTGAATATAAACACCATGTTCTTGTAACATACAACGCATTTCCAATAGCAGTGCTAGCAATCATTTAAGGAAAGATTGAATATTTTTACTTGTAAAAACCCATCTCTTTTCTTGCTATGACAGTGAGATTCGGAGTAAATCTGTTGTTCTGACTCCCTTCAGACATTCTCATTGAGCTTGTCTCTGGGTCAAGAAGAGAGGAGGAGGGCACACCGAGCATGAGTCCGTAAGAACTACCTGACCAAGAGGACATAGCAGATGAGGCTTTCTAAAATGACTAGGAAAGGTCTCCTGCGCTTAGGCTCTCATCCTCATGTGGTTTTCAACCCTCTAGACACTGACAACATGGCATTATGTAAGCATTCCAGGAAAACCCTAGATTGTGTTGGTGATAATTTCCTAACACAGAAACGTTAGAGGCTCAACCGTAGTTAATGCTCTACCAGACCTACTGCTCACAAACTGTGAAGAGTTAGTGGAAAATGCAGTCATAGTTGGCAACTTGGGTTGCAGTAACCACAGGGTGGTTGAGCTCAGGATCTGAAGGAAAGCTGGGAAGGAAAGCAGCAGGACTAGGACTCTGGGATGCAGGAGAGCAGACTTTGGCTTATTTTTAGGGTATTGCTAGGCAGAGTGCCCTGGGAAGCAGCCATGAAGGGGAAAGGTGCCCAGGAAAGCTGGCTAATTTTTAAAGAAAACTTGTTGAGAGCTCAGGACCAAACCATCCTGTTGTACAGGAAGACCAGGAATTCTGGCAGAAGGCCTGCTTAGCTAAGCCAGGAGCTTCTCAATGAACTAAAGCACACAAAAAAGGAGTGTACAAGAAGCGGAAACAAAGAGAGGCAATGAAAGAAGAGTATAACAATATTGCTCGGCAACGCTTAAAGACAAATGCTGCAGGGACAAAATCAGGATGGTCAAAACAGAAGGTGGGTCTGGAGCTAAAACTGGCCAGGGACACAAAATGCAATAAGAGATGTTACAGGAACATTAGCTGGAAAAGGAAGTTGAGAGAAAAGGTAGGTCAGTGGATGAATGAGGAGACAGTCTAGTAACAAACACGGAAACAACTGAAGTACTAAAGTCCTTTTTTGCTGCTGTCTTCACAGACAAAACCTGCTTCCAGAGCTCTGTGTGCACCAGCACGTATTTGGAAGGAGATGGTGGGTAGGGAGCACAACAGTTTAGGGGCTACCTAGAGAGGCTGGGAGGAGCTCTGTGGGAGGAGGTGGGTGCTGACGGAGATGGCTGATGTGATTGTGATGCCTCCACGGAAAATAATGCCGCTCAGGAGAGGCAGCTGAGGAGCATGTCCTCTGGACATTTCCAAACCCCCAAAGGACAAGAAGGTAGTGAGGACTAGTCAACACAGATTTCCAAAGAGCAAATTATCCTCTGCTAACCAGATTACCTTCTCTGACAAAATGATTGGTTACGTAGGTGAGGGGAGAATGGTGGATTTAATATAACTGACTTTAGTAGAGCATTTGACACCACCTCCTACTGTATCCCAAATCTCACCCAGAAGCTGAGGAAGTTACTGAAGTTACAAAGATGACAAAGCCAGACTTCTCTTCACAGTAGCAAGCACAAAGCAGACAAGGGTAAGGGACATATGTTGTGAGTTGGGAAGTTCAAATAAGACATTAGGAAAATGTCCTTCACCAAGACGGTAGTGCAGCACTGGAAGAAGCTATGAGGGATGCTGTAGAGTCTCCACCCTTGGAGGTTTTCAAGATTCTGCCAGATGAAGACATGATAGATCTAATTTAGTGCTAATGATTGTCCTGCTTTAAGCACAAAACTGAACTATATACCTCCCAAGGTCCCCTCAAAACAGCTCTTGTGATATGCTATGACATGTCTCTAGTCCAAGCTGAAATCTTGCATTTCAAGGAGTTTATTTTGCTCATGTGCTGTATATCAGTGAAGGATATACAAATCAGATTGTCAGGAAAAACTTCTGGCGAAGGAACTCATTTCAGTTTATGGTCTATTTTCGCCTATCTCACAGCAGATGTTTTTTTAGAGTTGTTTGTTTGGAGAGAGAAGAGAAATATTATATTCAGGCACTATATTTTGAAATGTCTCGGTAACCAATAAAATTGGATTGCACATAAATCCAGAAACTGATAATTAAGCAATCGAATGGAAGGCAACCTCAAGTCAAACTGCTGACATTTGTGTTTTGTTTACAATATTAACTCCAATATACCCTGGTAAAAATGGTCTGGTTTAGCCTTTCTATCATAATGGTGCAGGAGCTTGCAGTATATTCTTCCCACGGTTCCTTACAGCAGAACTGCCTTATGGTGGACTCAACATTCCTGTTATTTACTGAGTAACAAAGGTGAATCTTGTTCTAGTTTTTTTTGGTATGAGAAGGCTGAAAGAAGTGGAGGCAAATCTTCAGCATCTTTAATTCATCGCATGGTATCGGGAATGAGCTGTATCAGCTTAACGTGTCTTTGCAGTTTGTGCTGAAAGCAGCTTTACAAGTGTGAGTGGTTGCAGGGAACAGGAGGAGAAGACAGCCTTCCTTCAAGTTTCCTGTTTCTTTAGCCGGTTGGGGCATCTAGTGGCTCTTGTGACTAAATTGCTTCCTGGCTGTAAAACAAAGTGCTGGCTACAGGTTAGTTCCTCCGTGAGAGAGCCCTACACTGTAACTGGTAATTTTGGCAAAGGTTTTCAAAATTATGCTATAGAAAAGGCTAGCAAGTACCGGCTTCTAGAGATAGAAGAAAGTGTTTGAGAAAGCAACATGGGAAAGTTTATGCTTTTGTCCTCTAATATTGCATTTCATCTGTGCTTAGAGGCTAATTATTCAGCCTAGAATATACAGTAACTTTTGCTTAAAAACAGTCTTTTAAAAAAAGTAACAAGTAAAGAAAGAAGTCAGCAGGATTTGCTGTAAATTATGTTACTAACTTCTACAAACAAAAGAAACGGACATTGAGTAGAAGTGGCGGAACAAGAAAACCAGATGTAGGTTGTAGACTGAACAAGATTGGAGCTTCAGACCAGGCACATGGCTGTGCATCGTATTCACTACATACCACTGCAAATTCACCAGGAAATTCTCAAAACTAAGTCTATTACATCTGTTGTGGAAGAGCAATCTTTACGCAGAATATGACTGCCCCAATATACTCTGGTCAGCTTTTCTTTCTAAATGCAACAGTAAGGATTTTTATTCTCAGTGCTGATGGCTTCCGTGCCAAAAATCAGGTGTAGGTAAGCTTCTTCCCAAACTGATCTGATAGCCCCTCCAACATCCGTCTTCTAATTCTGCAGGGAGGAAATCACCCGCTCTAGGTGCAGTGCTGGCATCAGTATATCCTCCCTGATGCGTAATTTCGGTCATGCTGGCTATGTTGGGGCAAGCAGCAGGAGGTGCCTGAACCAACTGCACCATCATTAGCTACCAATAAAACAGAGGGGAACAGCCCCCCCGCCAATCCAGCCTTATTGCCTCTTAGGCTCTTTTGTTCCCACTATAGGGGCGTCATTCATCCTTATGCTTTTTGTGATCCTTACACTGTACGGGAGCCTAGCCTGCATCACGATCCTACTGATCTATTTGACTTGGCTAGGACCTACAACGCACGGGTGTGTATAAGCAGGAAAAGTTTCTGCCTTGTCACAAAGACCTAACACTGGAACAGGACAGACTGCCTGGATGAAATCATGTAAAAGGCTGAAAAGCAAGGCGACAGTGACAATTTTGAGTTTTGATTATGACTTCATTTTACTTACATCATGAATTCCTGCAGATCCCTTACATTCCCTTGGCATTGGTGAATGATGGTACGAGCTCCTGCCCTAGCCACGCTGAGTACTACAGCCTCTCTGGCAAAAAAGCCCAAACACCGGTTTGTAAGGGAAGGAAGGGGAGAGGGTGGACAGGGAGAGTACGAAGAAGAGCAGAAGCATCTCTTAAAATCTGAACAATCATCATTCAGCTAACTGGTTTGTACTATGCCGTTGCCGAGTTTACTTTCTCAGTTCAAAGAAATACCTGCTTGAAAGCCCTTCTGCTAATGCAGTGGCTACCATATTTTGAACAAAAACTCTTTAATGATTTGCCTTGTAATCTTTGCTTATTAATAGCTCAGCCTCAGGCTTGTGGAGCTCATGGAATTCAGGATATATTTACTAAACTGTGACTTACGTCCAGGTGTGGTATTAGCCTTGTTCTCCTGCCTGATGAATTAAACCACACAAGTTTGCTTGAGACTACAGAGCAGATGGGGTCAATACAAGGTGGCATCTATGAACTTCATTGATCAGAAGTAAAACCATATGCCTCTTCACAGAAGTCCTGTCGGACAATACATTGAGGAAGTCTAGGCTGTAAGGTCACACTGTGGCCTGCTGGTCACAGCTCTTCTGGAAGGTGCTGGAGACATCTTGGAAATTATGATGTTCCAGAAACACTTGGAAAGTACTCCTTATAGAAAGTTATAACTTTCCAGTCAAACAGGCCGCTTGTCCTGTGAGTTTTGTGTCAGACCGACCAGCGGTGGGGTCTCTTTTGGTGATTTTGATGAGAAAAGACGATGCCCTCCTTGCCCCATTGCAAAGCTCTTTCTCAGCTTTTTAAATCACTAAATAGAAACTGGAGGTGCTGTTTGCGCGGTCAGATGTTGTTACTGCAATTAACTCATCTTCACTGAAGGACAGACTGGTGGTGCGGTGACAATAGCAGCCTGTGCCTGTCACCAAGGCTGTTACCTGTCTCTAAACAAATATGAGCTGCTGGAGAAGCAAAAGCAGCATCTGCCTTCATTATCTGAAATCATTCAGTTACACCGGTCAATGAACTGTAGCTGATAAAGCAGGGAATGTCTGATATTTCTGTGCTGGAGCACAATCAGTTATCAGCTTCTGGATCTCCACAGATCCCACTGGCCTTTATCTTTGTCTTTCTGAAGTTTTTTCAGTAAAGCTTGAACCATTTTGTGTGTGTAAGCGTTTGATTTATGCACTGTAACAACCTTGATCCTACCATATGTCAGGACTCCCCATGTGTTCTTTCATTTGTAGTATTCACAAAATTTACCCAATAAAGGCAAAAAGTACAGCCTGGCTACAGATCCTCTGTCATTCAGCTACAAACAGCTGGTAGCGCACATTACAAGGCTTATTTAAAGCTCGAGTACTTTCACCCACCCTCTCTGATAACTAAACTTGGCAAGTAAAAACACGAAAATAAAAATATCAAAGTAGTGTAGCGTTTCAAAGAAGCATTCAGGAAGCAGACAGCATGTCTTGCTCCAACACAGAGAATCCTGTGGCTGAATGCATGGTGCATGCTTTGGGAATGTACCCATCTCTGGTATGGAAAGGACAGGTCATCTAGGTGTGGTTGCATAACTTACCATCTAGCTGCTCACATTTGCACTCGCTCATCTGAAGCACTGGGTCCTTTCTGTGATGATCTGCTGCTAACATCTCAATTCCAGAGAAATCTCCGCAATTGACTCTTGATTGGAAGCAGAGGAGTGTTTTCGCACACGGGAGTGATCTCGACAACTCGTGCTATCGACATGCCTGGTGGTTGGTTGAGGCATGATGGTTTTGAGGCACGAATATTATCTGGCTCTCATTTTCTGGGAGAGCCACTTCCATCTCAACATTTACAAATGTTTTCAGCTTTAGCCACCTCAAACGTGGTTATTTAATTCGGCTCTCCACAAGTCATTTGCAGCTTGTGCTTGGCACAAATAGCGCAGTAAAGTACAAGAGGCAGACAACTTTAAACCTGGTGCCTCCAAGTTGAAGGGATAAAGGGGACTAAGAAAGGTGGCTGTATAGGACTAGAGCTGCTGTAACTTATGCAGGTTTAAACTCTTTTCCGTGACCACTTCAATCACCAGAGATCCTCAGAACACCTCATTTCAGTCAATTGCTGACCTAGAAAAGCCCTTCACTGGGAGAGGGTGGAAAAGGACAGGGAAGGTATATAAACGAGTGCTGCAACCTAGAGCGGTAGGAAGACGACCAAATGATCCTATCAATTTCTCCCCTGCAATGAACCCCCAGGCTTTCCCGCAGTCAGCTTCCAGAGCAGGAGTGGCAGCAACAACAGAGAGGTGTCAGGAATGTTTGGCCCTGTTAGACAAATTTGAGGTGGGCGTCCGTCTTGTCCTTTCTCTGCTTTGACTCTGTGGTGACACTGGCAGTCTTAGGAGACTTTTCATGCTAAGACTAAGTTTGCAAAAGTACAGATGCAGGTGCTCCTGAAGTGGCCTCATGGGACTCGGTTTGAATCTGAAAGCGGAGCAGTGGTACCAATGGCACGAGTGCCTTCACCAAGGAGCAGCGTGCCAGGTAAACCCGATGGCTTAAGTTGGAGTTACCTCAAGGAACTGCATCTTGTGCCGGCTTTACACAACTAACCGGGCTGCCAGGAGGCACCTGCGACAAACTGGATATCAGGGAGCAGCAAGCTTGGGGCTGCTCCATGGGGGAGGAGGAGCGGCAAGATGAGGAGATAAACCAAATCCAGGCTCCATCCAGGAGGTTCAGAAGCAGCAGAAGATGGGGTCAGAGACAGTGATGGGATCAGGTACAACTGTGGCGTCGCTGGGCCAGGGACCGATGGCCCGGGCTGAGCTGGAACGGGGTCTTGGGCCACGGGCAGGGGTAGGGGGAGGCCCCGGGGGAGGTTTGGCAGGGACAGTCAGGGCTAACGGTGCCCTCAGGGCTGTGGCCCTGGGGTTCGCAGCCAGAAGTTCTCTCTCGAGGCAGGAATCCCCAAACTTGTGTTTCAAACAGAGCAATGTTTTAGTCCAGTAAGTAAAGTATATAAGCAGTCTTCATTGCAGAGGTCGGAACACCATGTACCAGAGCAGAGAATCCCGTTTTTCTTCTTTCAAGGTATTTGATGATTGTTTCTGTGCGCCTCACTTCTCCTCCCTTGTAGGAGGCACACCGTAGCTGTCACATTAGTTAGATCATCCAGTCAGCCGTGCATTTGATCCTGCATTACTGACATTCCTGGAGTTGAATGGGAACAGAAGAAAATACTACATGAGAAGCCAATTCTGATCACTATCAAGATATTGATATAGTCACTCCAGCTGTTAACTGAAAGACATTTTTGTGGCCTTGGAAGCCAAACAGTGAGTATCTTATTCAGCTGTTGCTTTGGTGAAACTTGAAAGTGAAAACGGAGCAAAGACTCCGAGATCTAACCTATAGATGGTCACGGAGAAGCCTGGCATACATAAATCATAAGGCAAGCTTATAGCAGTTGAGCACATTTGCTTCTTTTGTACATAAGTAACTCCAACTCTTTAGGGTAGCTGGGGTAAGAGACGGAAATAAGCCAGATAATTATCCTGTCAGAAGAGCAACTATATCCATCTTTGGGAAAACTTGCATACAGACTTCTGCGGAGCAGGGAAGCCTTTTAAAATCGATGGCTAGCGCAGGACCTCCGGGGAGGCACATGTGCTTTGCATTACAGGTTGAGCTGAAGCCAGGAACATTGGGGTAAAGCAGGGCTCACAACCCACGTATCCCTACCTGGCTGTAGGCATGAAGCGCCACTTTTTATGGTATAAACAGAAACACCCAATCTAGTAAAACTAGACTTAGCTAGGCCTACCACCATGCAATTTTGCATCGTTAAGATTAAAATTGTTATCAGAGCCTTGCATCTGTCTTCACATCAGGACTTAAATTTGGATTGAGGTGTTCCAGTAGTGATTTATCAAGGTTGTTATTTTGGGATTTTATCAAAGCTGTTTGTTTTATGTGCTTTGCCTGCAAATCTATGAAAAAGCACCTTCTGTCTACCTATGCTATTGCAATCAATTTTTGAAATTCATGTAGCTGGTATTTACATTTATGAGGAGAATGACAGTCACTGCAAGTAGAAAATTCTACATATGCCTTACACTGACATCTTTTATTTTCCCAGAATAAATGACTCTATAACCGGGTGAATCAACAGGGAATTAGACTCTAATTACATTGTAGATATTCATTATAAAACTTACTGTAAATGAATAATAATCTTATGAAATGTTAAAAAATTGCATTGCATGGTAAAAGAAAAAATGTAACTACGAAAATGCTTATGGGGGTAAACGGGAACTCTACATACGGGAAATTGCGTTTATTCTCGTCTCCTCGGTACAGGGGCAACTAGGTTTTGCCGCTAAACTGAACAAAATGCTCCCTCTCGTGGTGTGAGCTTGGAAATAGATGCAGCAGAAGTTTTGGAGAGCCCTGAGCTCAGTTACAGCTCTGGGTTGTCTTCTGTTTTGTTGTGCTGGTTAAAGGTGTTCCTCTGGCTAGGCTGATTCTGAAAGAGGAGCACAGGTGGGAATTTGGTGATTTATTTTTTTTTTTCTTGCTTGCTGGTCATTTCTCCCTTTCTACAGGGTAAAATGAAAAGGCCCCTACTTCCCCAGAGTAGGTGCTCCTTATTGAGGCTAGGCTCTCCGGAGGAAAAAGACCAAAGAGCGATCAGGCACAGAAACGGAGGTGCTGGGTGAGAGGGATGGAGGGATGTTGGCAGGGCGGGAGGAGAAGAGCGGAGGTGGCCTTGTGAGTACTTTGGGCTTGGGCTGCGATAATGCTGGGCGAAGAGCCCTGGCTCGAGGTGACAAGGGGAGCTGGCTAAGAAGTGGGAGGTAGCTTGGGCGTTTGTCACAGCAGAGTGACAGCATGGATTTCAGAAAAGCAGGGAACCGTTACATTACACAGAAGGACCTGGATGTACCTGTGTATCCAGACCAGACCTGGTTCTCCATTTTTTTTGCAGATGTCTCTGTTCAGTACTTTTTCTTCTTCCTGATACCCACTTTTTCTTTCAATTCCTTTGGCATATGAGGAAAAGGTGGGGCTACTTTACACACCCTTAGTTACGACAAAGATGTTCAAACACTGCTTAGAATCCCCATTTGGATAAATGTATCAAATTTATCAAATGAGACATCTAGATATCTATGGTATCTTGATGCAGCAAAGTAACTAAAGGGAGCATTTGATGAATTCTGAATTTGGGGGGCTGTTGGGAGATACATAATTTAGCATGTAGGTGTATTTAAAAAGAATACTAGCTGGTAAACCATGGCTATCATCTCAGCCCTCTAGCTGGTGAAAGTGGGAAAAGGAGCCAACCCCCTCTCAAACTGGTAGCAGCAATGACTGTTTCCATGCCACTCTTGGTTGTACAGGCTTTCCCAAGCAAATGACTCAGTACACACTCAGGAATTTTATTTCCTTGATATACTGGGAACCCTGTGTAACTTGTCTCTCCCCTCTCAAGTCAGATAGAGCTTGGCTCCATGGAGGTGAACTTCCACCGCCTAAGCCCACCTTCAAATACAGGCTTAAACCCTGGCCCTCTTCTCTCCCTCCGCTACATTATTTCACACTGGTTCTGCAGTGGTTGGGCAATTTTACAGGACAATGCGGATGGTCAAAATGCCACGGCCCCCCGGGCAGTCTTGAGTGCCCCTGCCCAGCCTAACCTGGGGTTTTGCCCCAGCCCTACCTGGGGTCCAGGACCCCATTTCAGCGCAGCCCAGGCCCCCAGTCCCCAGCTGAGCTATTCTGTGGGCGCGCTGTCGTGCTCTGCCTGCCTCCGCCCTTAAATCCCGGCTACATTTCGGACCCATCTTGCCTTATCGCTTTGCTCCGAAATAAAACCGGGGAGAGGGATTCCCCCCCCCCAGGACCCTGCAGCAGACCACCACCGGCCAGGCACCAGCGGTACTGCTCCCTCTACAAGGGATGCTCCCGGGTGGACCCCCACTCGCCCAGGCAGCTCGGGGGCTGCCAGCCCCCACGGCCCCCCGTGGGGGGCTCAGCTCGCCTCCCCCCTCGGAGGCAGCAGCGTGGGGGGGGACACGGCATCCGCGGGGAGCAGCTCCCCCCCCAGCTCCCCTTTTTCTTTTTTCCCCCGATTACTCAATTTAACGGTAAATGCTGCTTGCCTCACCCGTGCGGTGCAGCAGCCCGTTATGGTGAGCGGGGAGATGTCGCGGGTGGGT
>JANXJC010000029.1:4922932-4970608 GCA_027564655.1 Leptodon cayanensis
CCCCCCCTCGCCGCCCCGTACCCCCCCCTCCCCGGTCACCTCGCTGAGGCAAAATGTGGCGTTTTTTTGAAGGGAAAAATCAGCAGATTTCGGCGAGTGGCTGCGGGGTGCTGCCAGAGCTCCCCAGCCCGGGGATCTAACCCCCCCTCCCCCGCCAAAAGGCCTTGGGGGGGCTCTACAGCAGCGCGGGAACGGCCTGTGGGTGCTTCGGGTCAGGGAGGGGACGTGGGTGCCGTGGGAAGCCGCCACGCCGCGGGGACGTGCCCGCTGCAGGGCTCCGTCTTGGGTGGGGGGGGACACACGGGACACCCGTGCTCTGCCGAAGCATCTCCCTCAGCCGAAGGGATGCAGTCTTTCCAGAGGAATATTTTTATTTTATTTTATTTTATTTTGTGTGTGTGTGTGTTGGTGCGACATCCAGAAATCTCTTTTGTTCGAATTGTTGCATCTGGCTGCTGGCACCGGTGCTCGTTCCTCCTCCTCCGCCCCTTCTCCTCCCCAGCAGATGCTCTTCTCCAAACCCAGGACGCGTGTTTCTCTTTAGGGCGAGCGTGCTTAAGCCTGTCGGAAATGGATAATTTTGTAAGCCGATGGCTGTTGGTTTCCGAACGGAGACGACTGGTGTGTTCGTCCAGCTGGAGTTAAAGGCGACAAAAGACTGCGGCAAGCGGGCTCCTAAGAGGAGGCACGGCAGTGGGTTTTTATTCCTTCCCCTCTAGGGTGAGGAACACCCGCTGGAAAACATGCACCCCAAGGCCCCTCACATCGTGATTATTGGGTATTTCCAGTGTTTTCCGTTAAGGTCCCTCCTGAAGAAGCGCTGCCATCAGAGCCCTAAAATCTGTCTTAACGTCCCCTCCGGGCTCGCCAGGCAACACGTAGTCCGGTGGCCAGGCTTCAAACACGGAGGTTTTTTTTCCCCGGTGTAGCTGTTGCCCATGAAGCCGGGGAGCAGTGCGAGCGTGGGGTGGGAGTGCTGCACCAGGGCAAGGTGCGGCATCTGCTGCTGCTGCCATCTCCAGCCGAGATACCTTGACCCGCACAATCCTTTTGTATTTAGGGTGTTTCTGGGAATTTTGGGCAGACCCTCCGAGCTTTAGGCAGGGGAGGGAAGAAGTAAGGGCATGGCCAAGGGTTTGTGCACTTGCTGTCTCTACTCGTCGTCTCGCAGAACTTCCTCCTATGAGGGAGAAGCTTTGCTTTGTGATCTTCCTACCTACTGGATTGTATGCGGTGAATATTTTCTTTTTGTCCGGCTTAGTTTCACTGGAGAGCGCCAACTCTGGTCTGTGGATGGAATAAACCCAAAGCGATGGGAAATTTGTGGTGGCTCTGCCTATTCTTGTATGCTTCATGTATGAAATAGCTGATTGTGTAATTCAGGGAATTGTGGCTGCCAAAAAGCAATCGTGCAGCGTTTTTTTCTGTTTATATCAATCTCTGAGCTCATCATATCCAGTTAAAATAAAATCAACATTAAAAGGTAAAACTGGTAAAATTACTCTTCCAGTTGTTGCATGAAGCAACGATCGGGTGCTTTTTTTTTTCTTTTTTTTTTTTCCCCTCTTTTTCCATGCTTCTTTGCATTTGAAATGCAACACTCACTGAAGCAACCTGGTGATAAAAGGTTGATCTATTCCAGACGGTGGCACACCTTTGGAGCATACCCTTCCCCTGAGATTATAGAGTGTGCACGCTCCACAATTTCAGAACCATCTCTAGAGCTACCTCTAGTCCTGAAGTATTTGTATATTTGATCTTTCAACATCAAGTCTCTGGAATAAATTGTATTTTCTCAGTGAAGCTTCTTGTGTTTGTGCTGTGTTCCACTGGTAGCTTTGCCCCATGCAGTGAACCGTGAAGTCCTTCAGCAGAGCCTCCTGTGTACGGGACGGCTTCCGTCTGAGCAATGCTAAATTCTTCCCCTGTGCAGGCGTCCACCCATGCCCCCGTGGGGTACGCTGAGGGACAGAAGCTGGTTGCAGGGCAGAAACAGGCCTTCCCATGAAATCTTGGGAGACTTCTGTGCGGCTACCTTTTCAGGCATTCAGCTACCATTGAGCTACTAATTATGTGGAAGCTTGCCATTGAAAGCTGATTTTGCACCAGTTTTGAAAACAAGAATTTCAGAATGTTCCTTTTTTTTTTTTTTTTTTTTTCCCCCTCCATCTGCAAGAAGAGGATGCTACATTTGTATGTACGCATTTGTGCACAAATCCCAGGTCTGGATTTAGGTCTGTAGGTGTAAATGCAGTGTCCTTGGGTGCACTGTAAATTTAATGGCTAAAATCTGAGTTCTTCAAGTAAGAAAACTGGAGGCTATTCAAACATAATGAAGAGTTATCAACCAACATTCAAGGCCCTACCTTCTCTCCTACGAGGGAAGGAGGCAGGCCATTTTGAAGTACTGTACAGATGCATTGAGACAGCTTCATAACTAAAGGAAGAAAACTTAGGAGGGGCTTGGGTTGTTTCTTTTGTGTCAATCAGGAATGACAAGAATGAGGCAACAACTAGAGAAATCAAAGAAATTCCTGAAAGCATTAGAGACTTGAAAATAGAAACCATATGCAGTATAATAGAGGTTTCATGCATTAGTAGGAAACGCTTTAAAGATTTAAAAAAAATGCAGGGGGAAGAAGGGGGGAAACACCTTGTGTGGAATGAAAAGGACTTTAAAGTCATCTTACAGCATCTTCTATCTCCCAGCTGTCTTTCTTAAAAGTGTGATGCCAGCTAAGCTTCTTACTTCAAGATGGAGACATGCAGTTAGTATAAAAATGTATCAATTGGTTATTTGATATGAAAATTCATAGGTTTAAAATAGAGACTGGTTGATAGCAACACGATTCCTCAAACATGAAAGATTCCTGACTTGCCAGAGTCTGAAAATAAAATCCTTTGACTTTCTTCAGCACACCAATAAATGTAAAGAGATACTGATTTGTAACACATGTGGAATGGTCAGACTTTGCCTGGGAGCAAGATGTGTAGTAATTCCCTCTTAAGTATAGTTAATGGAATTTAACTCTGAGGAAACAGTTTTATTAATAAAAACCTTCTGTCTCGGGATATAAATCAGAGGCCGATCTCTTTTGATGTGTTTGGTATTGTGTTCTGCAGAATAGAAATTAAGTAGGCCCTACAGTTGATCTGACTTGTGGGGTATAGGCTGCCAAGTGCCTCACCAGTGCTGTAGTGTTGGGAAAGCCACATGCTTCTTAGTCACATGTTGCATAGTTTAGATTTTAGCCTGGTAAGTAGTGCCACATATGATTATGATCTGCTGATCCAGGGATTTTTTTTGTATATTATTATTTTTTTTTTATCCTGTAGGAATTTGAATGTCTTTTCAAAAGATTTAATTTTATGTACGCTGCCCTAGCAGTTGTTCAGAGCAGCACGCGCTTGGTACTTAATGTAAACCGTAGGACTGATGGTAAGAACTTCATTTTGAATAGAGACTTGCTGTCCCTACGAAGGATTCAACGCTGAATGTGTAATAAGTATTGGGCCTTAACCACTCTACCTTTTGCTGCTTGTAAAGGTGTGCTGATGGATGCTTGCTAATGATGTCATGATGGTGGTTGTAGTACCGACGCATTGGCATGAAGAGGATGTGAATGCAATGTTGAAGCATAACCTTTTACTCCAGGCAATAAGACTAGTAACTGTAACGTCAAAGCTTCCCATAGGATTAATTTTAATGGTAGAAATCTATGCCATCATGACTTTACATGACAAATGGAAGGCACTTTTGTACAAACAGTAAAATCGGGGGGCCGCTGGCCATTTCCTGTTTCAATAGTCCTTAAATACTCAATAGGAGGTAGAGCATAACCCCTGCAGAAGGATAGAGCCTGGTTTTAGTTTGTGAATGTCTTTTCTGCCATTACTGTTTTCCTTAAGTAATTGGTTGGTGAAGGAGGGGCTCATATTCAAAATTACGGCTTGATGTTATTAACTGTTTTAGGATGAAGTAGAAGGTGGTCGTGTAGCAGGATGCTGTACATGTGCATCTGCTAGACAAATTTAAGATGACTGCTGAACTATGGAGAAGAAATGAAGCAAAGTTAGACAAAACCAAGACTGGATCAAGAATAATAGAACTGATACGCATATCTTTCATCTAACTACCTTAGAAAAGCATGTACAAACCAAGCGCAAATCAGGATGTAGAAAACAGTGAAAACCCAGTTGCAAACACGTAATCAACACAGGAGAGTCAAACTATGAGAAACCCTTTGGTACAGCTGTTTGTCCAAGATAGACCGGAGCCTGAGAATTGCTACATCAGCTTCCTGTAATCATCCTTCCTCAAAGTGGTAGAGCGCGGCATACGGGGAGAAAGAAAACAAAACCAAAAACAGGCTAGAGGTGGTATAAAACTAGGAGTCTGGAAAAGGAGAGGGTGAAACCTGTCACCGCCAGATGCGGTGCTCAGATGATTTTGGCATTCCCCATTCATAGGCAAAATTTCCCGTTGCTTGTATTTTGGCCAGCACTGGTAAGTGTGTGACTGACTTCTGCTACTAGATGTGCCGAGCTGGTGGGAGGAAGCAAATTCAGTGAGCTCTGAGGTGGTGAAAGCGGCTCTTTTGGGTTTCCTGCCATCACCACAAAAGCTGAGGCAAATGGGGAAGATGTGCTGGCTGCTCTACCCAACAGGTTTCCGAACCAGATGGGCTGAGAGAGTGGGACTCGTTCTCCCCCGGCAGCATTGCTCGGCCCAGTGTGCCAACTCTGCACCAGTGAAGGTACAGCCTGCGCTGGGAATAGCTGGTCTCACTGAAGAGTGGGTGAAAGCTGCCTGTTGACTCTTGCTTTCCTTTACCGATCTACAAGCCCTGTGAAGCAAGGGAGACAGCAGCTCCCCAGAGCGTAAAAATGAAAATCTGGCCAGATTTTCCAGGCTTTTCCATTCTATACTTTGCTTGGGACGGAGTAGAGCGCACTGTTGGTTTGTAAGTTCGTTTCACTAGGAGCTTTCACTAGGAGCACGTGAGGCCTCTGTAGTGTACCCGAGTGCTCAGGATAGCCCCATAGCCTATGATTCAAGGGCCTAAATTAGCAGACTAAAGCAAATGTGGAAACTCTTTCCCTGTTTGCGGTTCATACATGCTCTGCATAACTCCAGCATTCATAGCGAAGAGCATCCTGCTGGCTCTAGAAAGCTGCATGTAGACTGTGAGAGTTCAAGGACAGTGGCAAGTTGTCCATGCAGACAATTCTTTCTGATGGATCTGGTATCATTCGCAGGGAAAGATTTTGGTGAGATGGTTTTATCCGTTCTCTGTTTCTGTACGCTGTTCCCTTTTCTTATTCCTTACCCTCAGAGATCTTCACCTTGAAGAAAACCATCCCACAGTGCAGAGGTACCAGCAGAACCCCTTTTAAGCCGCTTGTGGCCATCTGACGTTCCACCGGTATTGTAAATTTTAATGATTTCCTCAGTGCTAGTTTCCCTAGGTGATATTTAGAGGAACATTCAGCTTTCTGCATAGTGGCGCGTGCTTTACATCCAGTCGCCTTGAACTGATGACATTGCCTTAATGAATAATACTTTTAGAACCAAGCTAAGTAAGAGCTGCCATGTGCACTGAATTATGATAGCTCACCCAAGTGTGCTCTTTTCCCGTGCATGTAATATTGAATAAAAGCTTCAAAAGAGCTCAAGAAAACTGATATTACGGTAGTTTTTTATAAGCACAAGAATAATTATTCGGTCACTGAAAGTTCAGCTGTCATCCTCTTCTGTGGATGAGTCAGTGACTGACAGGTTCATGAACAATTTGCTGATGGTGATGGCAAAAGCAATGTGGCACTCCTCATGGTGTCTCAATCCTGACTGAACAGTATGCTCTATTGGCAATCCACTACGGCACAATGTCTTGGAAGTGGCCTTCAGTGCTGAGGTAGCTTCTGTTACCGAGGCTTCAAACTGTATTGCAAATCAGCTACAGGTGTTTTTATAAACATGTCTTGAAACCATGCTGTCACCAAGGCATTATGGAGAAAAGCAAACATATCAGTCAACAAATGACAAATATAATGGATCCTCCTTGCCTGAAGCAGGATAAATATTGTGTCTTTAAATACTTGCCATCTCTGCCCTAACTTGGAGTTGATACCTGGAGGATGGTGTTGAGGGAAATGAACTGGCTTTGCATGCTCCCCCACAGCTATTGACCGTGTGAGGCAAGAGACTGAACATCCAAGTCCCTCACTGCCGACAGCACAGAGGTGATAGGGAGCGAAGGAAGTTCTGCACTGACAGATTTGTGGTTCAGGAAGAAAGTCTGTCCAGGAGTTTGCTGTGAAACAGTGGCAGTAAATTTACAGTCTGAGAATAGTAATATTTATCTCAGCAGCTTTTTTTTTTCCTTTCTACTTAAAAAACAAAGTTCTTTCTTTGGCACATTTGCTCCTGGTTAAAGAAGCCATTGAATACACTTCTTGATACCAACTTTGTATTCTAGCATGTTGAGATATACCTTATTATCTCTGCACATATTTCTAAATACATCACACTAAAAAAAAGCCTGGTGTCTTCAAGCTAACTCTGACTCTGTATCCTTCCTTGCCATGTCCCTGTAGATCATTTGCTTCAATTAAATTATCACAACTGGTTATGTTGCTGTTCCCCTTGGTTATCCTCTCTAGAAGTCCCTATTTTCAGCTGTGAACTAACTCAACCTATTTCAGAGAACACCTTGTTAATCACACATTAACATGAAATATGTGCATTAGGAGGTATTCAGAATGCAGTAAGATGTCATAAGCTTAAGTGTGTGCTGTCATTCCTGTGTAAGACACAGCAGGGATATGAGAACAGAACCATTATTGCAAAACTTTAATTCCAAACTCTGAAATGAATGTTACTAGACCCCAACTGTTTGCATGGATATGTCTCCCAAATCTAGACGCTCACTAGAGTGAGATGATATCAACATGAGAACTTGATCTTAAAGTTTTATGCAAATCCTGTAACAATGTGGAAATCTTGGAGCTCTGCCAGCATTCAACACTTTTGCCTTCTTATCACTTGAAGAAATATTAATGTGATTTCTCCTTCTGCTGACTGAGACGGAGTAGAATTTTTTCCTCTTTACATGGTGTTTTAGTTTTAAAAAACTGGCACTTGACTAAAAGAGAAAAAACCACCCCAAACCTAAAAACCTGTATGTGATCGCTTGCATTGTCAGTCTTATTTTCAAGAAGAACTAGACTTGTTTGATTCCTGTAGGACATGAAACAAATTGCTGCAAGATCATAATTAAACTACATTAGTGAGTTGCAAAACCTTCCAAAACACACTTTTAGGGGAAACATTTGCTATTATAATAGACAAAGCTTGTCTGTCAAGCTGTGGCTTTGCTGGGCTACATATTGCATAAAGGCCAGTAGCGGTCACAGTCATACTGGCCTGAGTTGCTTCCATAGAGAAACCTTCTTTGGATCCACTTCTAATTGCTTGAGATTTTCATTGTGTCCAAATAAAGCACAACATCTATAAATGATGGAGAAAACAACAACATGATTGCTGTGCAAATTCATTATGAATGCCATCAGGATGAGTGCCCTGTGCAGGCCAAATGAGTTCATGATGGCAAATATATATGCCTTTTTTCTGAAGTACGAGTTTGTGACTACAGATAGAGTGAAGACACAAAATAACCTTTGGTCGCTGTGGAGGGTCCCCAAGTAGGGGGCCGGAGAACTGAAGTGGATTGATTTAGATCATCTCCTGTACACTGAGCTCCCAAAGAAGACCAAAAAACTCAAAGGAAATTATTTTCATTAGAATTACAACTAGTCATCTCAGTTAATTAACTCCTTAAACAGAGGAAACTTACAGCGATGAGAGAATCAAAATAATAGATAAAAGGTTTATTCACAGCCCAATCTCTGCCCATGAGCCCTTGCAAGTTTCGAATACTGATGTTGGTTTCAAGTACGCAGTGGTTTTCTGCGTTGCAGCAAACTCCCACAGTCCTCCCTGGTCCCGGACTTCCTTCCCAACACCTTTGGGGTCTGCCTGTGGGTCTGCTACGTGCTCCTCGCAGCATTTTTCCAGTTTTGTTTCCGAGCCGCAGGTCGCCGGCTTGAATCTTTTGCTTGTCTCACTCTGCCATCTCCGGAAACCTTCTCTCCTCTGAGCAGCCGCAGGGACTCCTGCGGGGAAGGAGCTCCTCCGGCCGCTCGGTCTTCTCAAAACAAACAAATAAAACGAGACTGTCCGCAGGAGCCTTCTGTGCCGTCGTGCAAGCACAGTGGCTTTGGTGGGACTGCATCCGTGGGGCGTACGCTGTCTGAAGTGCCAGTCGTCGGCTGCTGGGCTAATGATGGTCGTTGACTCCCTGCACTGGAAAGGAGACCAAATAGCTAACTTAATTATTACAAATGCCCTGTTTTATCTTAATTAATCTAGCCATATGATTCTGGTTCCCTGATCTAATTAGCTAGGGAGATAGTTAAATAAAACTTCATGTATCTAGGCACATTTAGCTATTCGTGGTTAAATCTGCTCATGGTTCCTAAGAGACTATATTTCAAAGCTATGGAGTCACAGCCAGCAATACCTCCCAGGTGCCCTTCATCTGAAATAAAAAAAACAGCGTTCACCTTAATTAACATGGTGGAATAATTTTTTGTGTTAACAATACACCTTGTAAGTAACAAACATGTGAAAGCCTTTCATGGAAACAAGGAGGCATCTTTCTCTGTTCTGCCGCTAAGGAGTAGCGAGTGACTGTGTTGTACACAAGAAATGAGATTTCCACTCTTTGAGTAGATAAACATAACTTTAGATTGTATGTGGAAAATATTTGCCCTTTGCTCTGTAATAGATGCAAGATGGTCAGTAACCTGAGTTAAAATAATCTGAATAATTTGAAATGAATAAATCATAGTAAAAATTCCTTGTCCATGGAGGCACTTCTAATAAAGACTGTACATGGTAACCATAAAGGATATGTGATGACAATTACCATAAAGAAGATTTTGTTGACCAGAAAGGGACAACAAGAATAACAGAGGTCCACTTCTTAGTTGTGCTAAGCATTTGCTACCAAAATAGAACCAATTGCCTTTTAACTGTCCTAAAATGGACATCTAAGAATTTCCTTTCATGTACTATGCATTGAACCTTTCAAGATATTTCTTGCATGGGTCATATGCCACATAAAAGAGATACCGTTCAAGTGGTAAACAATGAGGGTGATCAAACAGGACCTATGAAAGGGAAAAATGAACACATTGGTTTTGTGGAGCGTAAAGAAGAGAACGATCATTTTAAGAAGAGGTAAGACGGTAACCAGAGAGAGATCACTTAAATGTCTCTCATTCTGCCTTGGGGCAAGAAGAGGGACTGTCTAGACTTCTCTTGAGGTCCCTTCCAGTCCTATGGTTTGTGGGACCAGGCACATGGGGGACCTTTGGAGTGAGCTTGTTCTTGAGTGCAGAGAAATTAGTTTGGTTGAAACACAATCATCCCCGAGCATACTAATTTATTGGCAGTATGTCTGAGCTCTGTTAAAATAGGGATCAAAAGGTAAACTCTCTGCTAATATGCTTTATGGGCATGGTATATGCTAGAAAGAAATATACAAATAAGGCTTTTCCAGAGCTGGCAAGAGGAGATTTAATTTCTTGATGCTGAACAGCAGAGCTTCTTAAACAGAGATTTCTCATAGTACTTTTGACAGAATTCCTGAAATGTGCTGTAAGTTTGAGGCCATTCTTCAAACTGGGGCTAAGGGACAAGAAGGGGAGTAAAGCTTGCAAAAATGATTGAGGCTTTTTACTTCCTAAGTTTTATTTCAAGACAGTGATCTGTAGTCATGTGGGTAGGTTTGAAAATTTTACTCTGTAAGCTCAGGATGAAATTTTGTGACTGCAGCTGAGCACTGCTGTGTAATACTGATTGGTATGACACTAGGATGCCTTTTGTTACTTAATCTATAGGCTGCAGAGACAGTTGTTGGGTTGTTCCACAGATGAGTGGAGAATCTAACTGCGTAACAAAGGCTATACACACGTTTTCAACACATGGTTGCTCAAACATAATGGCATAATAACAATAGCTTTGAAGGTTAAGCCTGACATAAATTAGGCTCATTTCTAAAGAAATCCTTGGTGTGTATTCATAAATGGTTTTGAATAGACTTAATGTTTAGCTGAACAAATATCTTTGTGCAGTCTATCTTTTGTGTGCAGGTGGGCAGCTGCTGTTGAAGTTCCTGGTTCAATACCAGGGGCTATCCACGCTGCGGCTACTTTGGACTACGTGTTTGAAATCAATCAACCTTTTTGTACCTGAGGGCAACCTGAGATTTATAGAGTTTCTATGTATGCTTACTGGAAATAGTGTTGTGCTCTTCAGAAGCGCTTGCAGGATTTGTACATACGTTTCTGTTTAATGAACCAGATTCTTGACTAGCTGCCTGTATCTTGGTGTTATTAGAGATGAGGAAATGCTTACCTTCGTTTAGCTGCTAATTGTTAGATTATTCAGCAACGTATGGATTTTGAGCCATGCACGACAGTGTATTGGCATTCTCTGAAGCCAATCTCTCAATGAGGGAGGCATGTTTGGGAGCAGAACTAGAGTTGTGGCCTTGATTCCGGTTTTATTTACGTGGCTGATCAGTGAGCATTTGCTTTGAATCTAACTGAGTTGTGCTAATAAAGGCAGAGGTGTGAGCTGCTAGAATTCCACAGTGGTTTGGATGGTTGGGTGGGCAGTACTGCTTGGGTCTGATGCTCTTATGTGATGTAACAGTGCTCGTGTTTGCAGTCACAACGTGTAAGCATTTACCAAAACATTAAATCCCGGTGTTCTGTCATCTGTTTTCTTTTCATGACTTCCTCCTTGATTCCTTTAAGAAAGTAATGGTACGTTAATTTGGATAGTATCGATGTTGAGGGCGAGTTTCCTACTGCCTGCAGAGGCAGAAGGATTATCTTTTTACTCTGTAGAAGGTAAGTGTGTGCAGCAGTGCAGTCTTCACGTTGAGTAGATAGGTCAGAAAAACATATGCCTGAAGTTAGGATTATTTTGGTCAGAGACAAAATCTCTGACATTAGGTCTTATTACTATTAATAAGCTCATATAAACTGGCATAAAGGGCTGCAGAATAGTCTGTAGAACAGAGAATTTTTTTTCCAGTACGTGGGCCTGTACATGAGAAACAGCAGACCTTGTAATTACAGCAGTGAGGGAGGGGAGTGTGTCCTAGGTATACTAGGCTATGGAAGCACACGCTGCTATGCGATAATATATACTAGGGCAGATAGGGAGCATATACTAGTGCGTAAATGGGCAGTGCTCTCTTACTTCTCTGCAGTAGATCTCCATATGGGAGCTATTGAATGGGGATGGTGGGTTAGGGTGGTCATGGGGCTTTCACTGCTTCTCCTGGGTTTGAGTCAACCCCCCGCCTTAGAGCTGGCTTCAGCTGGGTTTTGGTGGGGAATCTGGTTCGGTAAAAACTGTTCCCAAGTGATCCAGCCAAGCCTGTTTTGTCAGCTGCCTTATGGAGCTCTGCAGTACGAGCAATGGGTAAACGAGATGAAGTGCTAAAAATGGCCACGCTGGAACTTCATTCAAGGGTTGATATGCCCTAGAAAACAGTTTTTATCTTCAAATATTATGTGGATGCCGATGTTTAAAGTCCAGAGCTGGGCTGATCTGTCATAGAGACATATCTGACATGTATAAACCAGATACGGCTGGTATGACTAGTGTGCTTCTACAAAAGCCTTTTCTATTTAAGAGACAGGCCAATGAAAATAAACATGAACTTTAAAATCAACCCTCAAGTTTGTATTTCAGGATTAGAGTATGCTTTCGAGGCTACTATCTGCAACAGTAGGATAGTAAAAACATTTCCATTTTCTACCATAAGGTAACTAGCCACTTAATAAAGAGTACAGTTCATTGAGTTCTGAGGTTTAAGACCTAAAGCATGCAATAGCATACAAAGCCTATGGACTAATGAGTAGTAACTAAAAGCAGGCATATATCACATACCTATTGGTAGAGCACCCTGAGGATGTGCAGCGATAAGAAAACTTGTTGCAAAAACTATGAGGTGAATTATTTGAAATTTGAATTTATTTTAATAGATTTGGTAGCTTCCTGTGTAGTACCACATCCTTTGCATTTTTTTCACCAAATGGGAAGTGTAATGCTGGTAGGAAGAAACTTTAAATAAAATTCTATCAGCGGTTTCTAGTCAAGTGAAGAGTACTTCTGATGTTATAATTTTTATTTTCTTTTACTTTTTTTAAAAGATTGTCCTAAAAAGGTTTGAGATTTGGCCATGACAGTGGATCTGGCTGGGAATCTTTCAATTAAATGTTTTCTACTGAAAAATGTTTGAGTTCTTGCAGCTCAAATTCTGTAGGTGTAATCGTACGAGTTTTCATTTCTAGCTGAAAAAAAGGACAGACTTACCCACTTTGAGCTAGCTAATCATTTAATGCATAAGAAACCCATGTGGACAGCCAAGATCCAAATTTTTGCTCTTGCTGATCCTGCTAGGGG
This sequence comes from Leptodon cayanensis, assembly GCA_027564655.1. NCBI lineage: Eukaryota > Metazoa > Chordata > Aves > Accipitriformes > Accipitridae > Leptodon > Leptodon cayanensis. The sequence goes on from JANXJC010000029.1 coordinate 4,935,483, forward strand.
ATTAGACTTGTCTCCTGTAAAGCAAGTGAGTAACATATTCAGCAGGCTATTGCTCAGTTTTGGTTGGTTCAGTCTCAGCCTCTACTGATGGAGCTGCCTATTCCTTGCTATGTAAACGACCCATTGGCAAGAGAATGTCTCTGGTTAGAGCACTCACCGAGGTGTTGAAAGCTGAGGTTCTGGTCTGAACTGGACGGAGAAAAGTTGAAACATACTCTTTTGTAGATGAAGTGACTTTCTGGCTAATTTTTTGCCTGTCTGAGTGTGAAAGCTCATATAAAAATGCCATCAATACCAATCTTTTGGGGGACTGGACAGTTTTTTACCATGTATCTCTAGTATAAAGCTAGTGTCTTTCTTTGGATTCATAAATTAAATATCTACCCGTTTTGCAGTATTTTATTTATAGGAGTTTCTGGGAAGATGTTCAAGTCCCCAACTGCCAATTAAGCGCCTGGCACGAATCTTAACCATGGAGCTGGTCCCGCTACTTTATGTTAGAGGGAAATTACATAGCATGGAAATTTTAAATTTACTTTTCAACGTGTGGGTTTTTTCCTTATTTGCAAACTAATCCCATCTATGGTGTTAGATACTTCCACCTCAAGGGTGCAGGTAGGACAGCTGAACTGAATCAGCAGCTCCTTAGGGTGGGCTGGCTGCACGCTCTCCCCTGTTGGCTTTGCTTTTTCTGGCTGGGCTCCTTTTCTCCCAGCTCAGTGAGCTGAATCACCTTGCCCAGGGCTCAGCTAAGAGCCAGACCAGCTGCAAGGGAAGGGGAGCGGGCAGTGGGCCCAGCCCACTTGAAACAGCAAGCTATTTAATTTGGCTTAGCTGTATCACCTAACTACTCCTTCATTTCAGGATATTAATGATTTTGAATGTTATTCCTCTAAGCATGTTTTTCACCTAAACCCACATGTTTAAGACTAGAACATCTTACAACTAGAACATGGAAACATCACGTTATCGAATATAAAAAAAGTTGTACAAACTTTTGCAGATTAAAACCAATTGTGGAATCTTCCAATAAAATGCTTTTCAGTTTAAAATCTACTAAGTGAATTACCTCAGTGCCAAAGGGCTAAATCTGCCCAAAGGTCATGGTATGTCTGAACTGACAAGGGAGTTCCAGTGTGGGAAATCAGAATTGAGTTATCTCAGACCGTGACCTCTAATGACCATCTACGTCTCTTACATCCATATCTATTTTGCGTAAATGAAGATGACTCAAATCTTAAGCTTCCTTTTTTCCGTCTTTTTAAATTGTTTCGATTCCTGTAAAAGCAAGCAATAACCCTTATGGTTTATGATGTGATCCTTTCGTTTACACCTGAATGGAGATTGCCATGTAAAGCTCAGGTGTGAGTGAAGTGGTACGGCGAATAAAGGGATGCCTGGGAGCATCCGACACTTCTGTGCCTTGGGCAGGAGCCAGGCCTCTCAAGGGATATTGTGATCCTGGCACTGCAAGAGAGCTGCAGAAGGCTCGCTAAATTCTTCCTTTAATGTTGTCTTTTGATTCGAATATTAAAAATAGTGAGTAGGTTGTTATGATAAAACTATTAGACTGGACTGGAAACTTGGGTTCATGCTTTCAAGTGTTTCTGAACGTTCATTTAATGCTGACGGCGGGGAGTTGGGGGGATTTCCAGGAGTTTTAATCAAGGGGACTACATTTTAATTCCTAATACATATTTATAATCTCTTCAAAGGAGTTCTTATTTTTTTCTGTTAGTGTAAGAGTCACTCAGAGTTTGCTTCAAAAGAGAAAGACTCTTTAACTTGACTGTTTCATCTGTAATTCCTGATTCCTGCTACAAAACAGATCGTGGAGACTACAGGTTATACTCCTTGATAGAATTAGATCAGTAGAGCAGCAATCAAAATGTGTTGCACATAACAAATTGCTACACCAGTGCTGGTTTAAGAAATCCTTTACATTGTAAACAGGAACTTAGCACTTTTTATGAAATATCTTATCCTGGAGATAGCTGCTCAGCGTAATTTGTGAATATGTGTAATTTTCTCACTTGGTGTACTTACAAGATGGCTATAAAACCCAGCTTCATTTTGTACAGTTTTTTTGTATTTACGTCTACTGTGTCAGCCATTTGGCTGCAGGAAAATGGTACCTCTTGCTCGTGGGAGGGCAAGTTAGTACTGTTAGCCAAACACGAGGCAGTTTGTCACGACAGTGAGGTAAGTAAGTGTGCTATTCTTGTGTAAAGCTGTATTTTGTGAGGTGAGCCCAGCTATCATATTGTCTTTTCATACAGTAACTCACTGGGTGCTTCCTGCCTATCGAAACTCCCGTAGGAGTCTTTTCTACCATGTCCTGAGGCAATGCAGTAAAAAGAAAGGACTCTTGATGGGATTTTTGAGAAACCAACTGCAAGGAAATTTCTTTTCTGATTTTATCTGGAAGCAGAGAACCGTTGGACCAGTCCTAATCCATCAGATCTACAGCTATAGATCCACAATTTTCTACTCGTTTATATTGCAGCCATAAAAGTGGGAATATGTCCGTAGTGCATTCGGTAGCGTTAGAAGTGCGGAAGTTAGCTCTGTTCCCAGCAGCACCATAGCCACGTTCATGAGGAAGCTCTGTGGGAGCTAATTTTATCCGTGTGAGAATGTTTAGCCACCTCTTGTAGAATTTCACATATATTTTACCCCACTGCTTCCACTAACGTGGGCACCAGTATGTTACACTGCTCTGTGGCCCGTAGTTCTGCCTTCCAACTGAGTGTTTCAGTACTAGTTTCAGTGTTGCATTGCCTGGAGTGGTAGGTATCCTTGTTCCATTCTTTTCAATTGAATTAAATTGAATAAAAATAACATTTAAAGAATCAGTGTTAAATATACCAGTTTTATCTTTCATTATAAAGCTTTTTTGTGCACATAGCTCTCCAGAAATGCTCGTAAAATCCAACAGTCCCTCTTAACTTCAACCTTAAATAACTGAATAATTAGAAAATGGCAACATGAGAGATGACAGTAATGATGGAGATCCCACTACCTTATATTTGCACACTTCTGCGAATGAATGGCACTATAGAGACTGAATCCCTCATACAAATGTTGATGGGTCCAGTGTCATTCCTTCAGCACAGATAGTCAGCCTAAATACCGTTTACAGCAAACCAGTGTTCCCTCTGTTACAGGCAGCAGGACACCGATCCCTGTTTTCTGTAAAACAAACTCACGTCAAACGAAGGAATTTAAGCTCGTAAAAAATGCGATGTAACTTTTGGTCAGATAACAAGTATATGGCTAAGCACATCATCCCTTCTATAACTGCTAAAAGCCATCGAGGAGAACAGGCAGAACAAGGCCCTTGGTGATTTGGAGTGAAGCTGTGATCTCAGGAAGGTTTCTGGCCCGACCACCCCTGGCCGATGCCACGTGCCTTCTTGGTGGTGAAGCTACCCAGCATGGGGGGGGCTGCTACGCCTGAGGGCTTACCACTGCCCCTGCCAACCAGCTGCACAACTGCGCTGCTGGACCGAAAGCGGCTTCCTTCTCCTTCTGGCTGTGAATTTGATGGCACGTCCGCATGGCCGGCGCCGCTGTGACGGCTCTGTGATGCACCGCCGGTTTTGAGGTGGCTCAAGGCGTGTGCTAGAGTTGCGTGGCAGCGCGGAGCTCAGCAATCTGCAGAAACTGTAGAAGCAGCAGTGGGAATACACAAATAGTTAGCCCACGCCGCGCTTCGAGGTCGCCGCATTGACTACCAGCGCCTGGCGTAGCTGGTGTTGAAGCTGGGCAGCGTGCGTCTGCGCTGTGGATGGTCGTCTACGAACCTGTGCCCGCGGAGGTGTTGGAGCACTCCAGCTTCTCACCTAACGCAGGTCTGAGTGAAAGTCCATTTGTTAAAAAGACTCCAATGTCTATAAAGGCTGCTGCCTCTGAGAGGAAGAAAGGTGACTCATTGAGAACTTCTTGAGACGAGGAGGAAACTATATCCGTTTTGAGCTGAAACTCAAGTGCTCGTAATACCTAATCATTGCAGAAATCTAATCAGAGTATTAAGAGCCCCCCGTGCTCTTTTGCAAGGACAAACCTTTCTTTCTAAATCTCAACAAAGCAAGCTTCTAATGTGGGTCAAATGGAAATCCTGTTTATTAAAAAGCTGCTAAAGACAACTAGATTTTTAATTTCAATGGAAGAGGCTTCACTGTGACCCTTGAAGGCATGCCAGTGGAGTCTTCCAGCACATGCCTCAGTAAACAACAAATGAATCACTGAGGTGCTCTAACAAGGATTGATGTGTCCACCCAATTAGAGGAATATGAAGAGCGCTCCCTTGAAATTCTGGGTTCATTTGGGTTGCTCTGCTATTTCCGCAATCTAGCACTGAAGCATCGCTTCGGGGGTATTGTTGGCCTCAACAACTGGCTTGTGTGCGTTGTCCTAGCTAACAAGTTCAGATTTTGTACAATTATTTCTCCTATGAAGTACTCAAACAGTGAAATAAAAAACCAAACCTATGAATATCAAAGTCCAATCAGTCCAGCCTCTAGTGTCTGTTTAAGCTAAGAGCAAGATCTTCTCCAAACTTAGCACTGCTACAAGTGTGATTGATAAGACTCTTTAAACACCTGTTTTCAGGGGCTTACAGTATCTCAATTTTACATGGGTTTAATTTCCTCATGCCTAAAATATGTGCAGTTCTGGGAGGTGAGAAGGTGTAATGCGTCTTGTATGGTGTGGTTAATGCAACTGGTCAGATGGAGCAATGCATGGAAAATTCATTAAGTATTTTGAGACTGTTTCCTCTTTCTCTTGGAACAATGTTTCTATTTTCCATTTTAAGTGTACATGTAACTTGCACTGCTTCAGAAAGAATTTCCTCACGTCATCTTAAAAGAAAATTAAAAATTAGACCATTTTCTCACTATACAGAATATTTCTATTCCCAGACAAATAGTCCAATTGTTTGCACAGAACAACACATAAAGTAGCCAAAAGAAGGACATCATGCAGATCAACAATAAAGCAAAGATCCGAGTATGTTTTGTTTTTCAACCAGCTGCTGCCTCAACAATCGTGGAGCACTTCAAGATTTCAGAGCCTATCTTGCAGGTACTATTTAAGGATTCACTCTGACAAAGCGTGGTGGCAATTTCAAATTCCCTGACCATGCTTCCAGGAAAAAAGGGAATCATGTTATTATGTCTTAAGATAGTTAGATACTGGCACCTGAAATTTCATTTCCTAGACCACAGATGAAACCCTGACTTTTTTAGCAAATTGCCTAGGCCAAGCAATAAATCATTGCAAACCAGCTGATTAAGATATTCAGCTAATTGTTACAGAGGATGCTTTAACTCCTCCCTTCTTGTTGCTTCTTTTTATCCCTTCAATGTGACCTGGGTCTTAGTAGGGGATTTTAATTTAGCTGTGGTTAGCAGCTGTTTGAATTCAACTACAATTATATGCCTGGGTTGTATGGTGTTTTGAAGCCTTAGCTCACCATGTGTGAAGGTCCTTACAACAGAGGGCTAGTAGTGCTCTGAAACGCATCATTATTACGTAAAAGAAGCTTTTGCTCTGTTCTGTAGTTTTAATAAAAATTGAAAACGTAGTGGTGTAGTTCTCACCGAGTAGCTTAAGAAACAAACTTAAATGCCTAAATTAAAAGCCTTGACATCTGCCATTGGTGGAGAAAGCCAAGCTCCCCAGTGCTCCTAATTATCCACTGAAGATAATTAGCTGACTGTACTTGGACACGGTTATCATAACTCAGATACAACAGATGAAAACAGTCTGAGGATTTCTTTGAAGCAAAGTAAAGATGAGAAGTGTGAGTTAGAAACAGGTTCTGGGAGGTACTGCCTTTCCTCTTTGTATGGCCAGAATCCTGGTATACCATGTGTTCAGTGAAGCTGTGCATGATATTTCAAAAAGTTGCAGATACTGAAGATTGATTTAAGCCAAATTTACTGGAGCCAGTAACTTCAAACTCAGCTTTGTGCTGTCTTTTAAGCCAGGGAACATTCCTAGCTTGTCTGTTGCCAATTCCTGATTTTTCATACTCAACAAGACTGTATTTTATTAATAGATTGGCTGTGTTGGGGATGATTTGATCTCTTATTTCCACTGTTTACGTAATCGAGTCACTGACCCACTGTGGAAACTCAGTAGCAGGCAGCTGTGATACAGAGTGTATGTGCCTTATGTCACTGACCTTCGTGTCCATAAACTTAAAAGCTCTGCCTGGCCATGACTCTCCTTGCCAAATCTTCCTGCTTGCCAAGGCCTTGAGGACATAAAAGAATTGATGTGTTTTCTTAAAACTGAGGATTTTTTTTGGTGAGGCTTTCCTATTAGAGTGGAAAAAAAAGAAAAAAAGCAGCACAGTAAAAATATTCTGGAATTACTTCAAAAAGTATCCCACTACAGTAGTGAGTGAGACCTCTGTATTCAAAATAACCTTAATAGAGTTAAATACTAGAGTGAATGGAAAACCAGATGAACGCTGTGCTTGTATTTGGTCCATTGCTGTCTGCCAGTACGTGTGTTTTTTTGCACTGCTGGCGACTGTTTCACCTTTGCTCCTCTTGGGCAACTGCTTCGGGGCTGGGCCAACGCAATGGACAATTCCTCATTAGCTCAGATAATGGGAAAGGAAAAAACAGAGATGAGGAAGGCTTGGTAGAGAGAAGTTTGGCTGCACAAAACTCCTTGATTTTAACTCCTGTTCGGTGCCAGACCTAATCTAGCTGCCTCCAAGCCCTCCTGAATCTTGAGCCCACCTTTGTCAGCCCTTTGGGAGGCAGCGTGCGGGCACAGACACTTACTCTTGCTCGCTATGGAGATTGGAACAAAGACCAAAATCTGTTGGTATGAATTAAGGATCGCCTTGCTGCCTTGAACAATCTCCTTCCTCTTTTATCTTCCTCCCCTCTGAGTCCCTCCACCCCCTGATCTCCAAACCCAAAAGAAGTAGCAGAGATCGTTTCTAGCCGGGGGTTCTCAGCCCAGCACATAATCTCTTCCATTCCCCAACAGGGTGATTTTCCCCTGTTTGATACTTCTGTTTTCCTGCTCTGGGGACGTTGCCCTTGCAGTTTGGCACGGTTGTCCTACCCCTTATCACAGCAACAGCCTCTTTCAAAGACGTTGATTTAACGTGTAGAGCCCTCTCTACAGTTATTTACTGGCACAGACATCCCTGCCATTCGGAGTCCCTCTTGTGTGCTTTCCTCATCCTTCTCCCAAATCCTTCATCTCCTTGGACCTCAGGGCTTTTCTCGCAGTCGGGTCCCATCGCAGTTCTACTTCTTGCGCTCCCACATGGTGCGAAGAAGTCCCAGACCTCTGCCTGACCATGGGCTCCCCTTCGCGCTCAACTCTTCTCCTTCTCTCCCTGTGCTCACCCCTGCCTGGGTGCAGCTTAGGTGAGAGCCTGCCCGGTGCTGCCAGGGCTCACGGCAAATACATTTCCAATAGACACGGCAAAGCTTGCCAAAACCTTGCGCCAGGGCACAGGATAGTTTGTTCTGGCAGGCTATCTGCCCCACAGGCTGCCAGCTGGCAATGATTCTTTTGTGTACTTGTAGTATCTCCAACAACACTGGTCCTTCCTTACTTTGGGTTTATTTTAAATCCTCACTTACGTGTCCTAAATTTTATTGCATCGTTTTTTTCCATCGAGGGCTATAGGAGTGAATGGAGCCCGGTAGGCACGCACTTAAGTGCCATCACAAGCGCAGCACGTCCTTGAGCAAGGATCTCCTTTTGTTCATTGACCATTAGCCACTTCTTCAGTTGCACTGAGTTGAAATTCTCTCATGGGTTAAGAAATTCTCTGAGGTGGTTCATCCTCCTCCCCCCCCCCCCCAGTTGGGTGTTTTGCAAATGAGTACTTCAAAGCAGAAGTCTCATTTTAACTGGCAAACGCTTTCATTTAAATACTTAGAAAATTTACTATGTGCTTGGTAGGTTGGAAGTAGTGAATAATTGAGGTACATAAAATGGAAAGAACTTACATAACAGAGTTTCACAGGCCTGTGGGGAGACCTGAATTTGCTCAAGCCTGCTCTGCTGCATGAAGCTCCTAAGTTTTTACCTTGCAAATTCGGATGAAAACATAGAAAGTGTATCAGACCAGTCATCTCTTCTAGATTCATTACGAACTTTTCCCACTGTCATTTCTTAGGACACTTTTACTCTTAAATGAACATTTTCGGCTATCACTTTTGCATCTTGCCTTTTGGGATATATTCTTAGAAATGAGTGACTTCACCCATATCAGGAACTCCTAATTCTTTTCCTTGCCTTTCCTGGATCACCTCAATGCTGCCACTATCAATGTTGAGTAATAATGAGTTTTCCTGCAGTCACTTCAGACCACTCACTGTAAACAGCTTCTATTTGCATCCATTTGACTCTTTAAGGACTTTCTATTATAATCTGTTGGTGTACACAAACAAAAGAATAAAAAAAAGAAATGGAACTGTCTGAATAAAGTTCTTTTTCATCATGACGGCATGGCCGATTCCTCCAAAATAATACTGATTAAGTATTATCCACATCACTGTTGTACCTTTTTTATTTTATTTTTCTTTATTGAAGACACAATAAAGCTAAATCGCTTAAAATTGCAAACTTCTTTTAAACTATGTCACAGCTACTGAGATGTGTATCTCTGGGATGATCTTCCACGCTGCCTCTCTCATTTGCAGATTCTTTACCAGAATACCGGTTAAGACTAATTCTCTTGCTGAGTGTTAGTTTTACTGGAAAGCTGCAGACCACCTGCTGTTTATACTTGAATCTTCATTCCCATCGATGTAAGCTTCATTTTTGAGACAGTGATCAGAGAATGATGGTTGCTTGCTTGAGAAACTCTGGAAATAATTATCAAATAATGCGGTGGCACTGACATCCTTGCATGTAAAACACCTTCTTTCTCCTAGAGCAGGTGGGCTAGAATAAGTTACTGCATTTCTTACAATAAATGCAGGACAGAAATCGTGAGGTTGATTCCATCTGTGAGGTGCTACTTTTTTTCTCTTCAGGTTGCTGTGCTGAGTCTCTGTTGCTGCAATGGGAGTCCATTGCGTTACTGGGAGAAAGCACTGCTTATGCTGAATGCACCAGAATGCATAATTCAGATGGTGGGAGAAGGCCTTCTTCAAGTCGTGCCAGGGATCAGAGTGTAAAATTTAAGGAGTAAATTTAATGAAGAACAGAGGAAATGTAATCCTGGATGTGGCCTATTTTCTCGTGTACAGCAGAGTAAACACCATCTCTGTTTTTACTAATAAGACTGGTGCCTCTACGACGGAGTGGCAGTTTATTTTAAGTTCTCTTGCATTTGGAGGATTTCTTTTCCTAAATATATTTCATATTTCACAAAACTAGTATCTTGGAAGTGTTGAGTTTGAGGATGTTCACAGTTTATGATTTATTCCCTACTCTTAGCCTTCAGACTGCCTTTCTGGTATCGGAATCCAATTCACCAAGGTGATTTCCATCTCTCCATCAGGCAGAAGTAGCAATGGCACTCCTTTCTCTTAGCACGCCTGGGGCAATCCCACAGCAAATTCTCCTCCAGCTTTGTACTTCACTTTTGGAGCGTTCATCCCTAGTATTGAAATGGTCGTATTCATTCGGAGTTCCTGTCTTTATCTTTTTGCAGTGGCCAACATGCAGGAAGGAAGCTTAGGTGTCTCTGGAACCGTAGCTTGTCTTCTGTCATATGGGGACTCTTTGTTTCGAAGTCTTTTCAAGTCAATAGAGCAAGCGAAATTCAGATGAGCTGGGGCCAGTTTCTTAGAACATTTGGTCATTGGTTTCACAGAATGGACACACCTTGAAGAAGAGGCAGTCCTGGTCTCCCCCCCCCGTCATTCATTCTTGCAGAATCTGCTGATAAAATTGAGATGTGAACCAGTTTGTGTTCAGGTCTGGAAGCAACAGAGTACACACATGCCCTCTGAATCTCTTTTCTCCTTGCTTAGGCTTGTACCAGACATGTTTCACACTACCCTGGTATGCAGTTGGAATCTCATATGTTAAAAGATAAAATTTTGATGATCTCCTACTCTTCTTACTTTTGGTCTCAGAACTGTTACTTGCAGGGCGACGGCAAACATTTCTGTGCAGCCTTTATAAAGCCTTTCCTGGTTCTGACTGAAATTCCAATGGTGCCTGTGCGGCTGTATGGAGAGCTTGTATGGAGCAGCCTATCTCCTTTTCTGCTCTTAATTCATTCAGAGCCTACAATCATCCCAAATTTGTAGATATTGAGGACTCTAGCAGTGCAACCTGATAGCTAGCCTTAGATGTTTAAATGAGCTCTGCTGCAGTACTTCAAAGGTATTAAAACCCCAAGGTTAATGATGACCTGGTGACCTACCAGACTCTTATTTAGTTAGATTGCCCAGAGCTGATGCAGTTTTTTAGATAAAAATAAGATTATTTGGAAATTTGCTTTAAAAAACTTAATACACATGAAGTATCAACCTGTTTGGGTAATTCATGAAGTGATCTAAATTAGAAAGGACCAGATTAAACAAATGTAAGTTCTTTACTGTGTGTCTTTCTGTCTCTCACTATGTTGCATGAACCCTATCAGCTCTACTTTTCTTCCACTTTTCAGCTAGCTTGTATCTATATTCAGCTCTGTATTTGAAACCTTGTGAACTTACAGTAGTTTCACTTCCTGCACAGTTTCTGTCGTCCCAGGCTGGTGTGCGGTATGCACGCCTGCTCTGCCAACACCGTGTTGTGAAACTTTCCTCTTTCAGAAGCTGTGCCCCGGGGAGTGGGAAACCTATGTTGTAATGCCAGGAGGGGAAAAAAAAATACCCAGCCTCATCATCTATGAAATTGTCATTTCTCAACCTGAAAGGTCATCTTCTCCTCTGAAAAAGGTGAAACCAGAGCTGTGTTTGGATTCTTTTTTTCACTTATTTTTGAATGGAAAGCTGTTGAATAATGACACTTGCTGAAGGAGTAACTTTGCACACGTGCTACCTGTGCTGTACCTTTCCCAGACAAGAAATAAAATTATCCCAACATTAACCAAATGTCTCTGAGAGCCTTAACAATTCTGACCTGACAGAAAGATGAGGTCTGGAAAAACAATTCTCTGCAGTATTTACTTGAGCCTTCCTTCTGTCCACACAAACCAAAATTAGCAATGTCAGTGTAGACGTTGGGTAGTTATGCCACACATGGATTTGTGAGCTTGCATAAACATCTTGTTATTAAAACTTTAAATATTTACACTGAGATTCTGCTGCCTTCTGGACTCTTCTGAGATTATTTCTGAGCACTGAAGTTGGGGTTTCTTAATTGAGAATATTCTAGGGCTGACTTTTTAACATAAAACTGCTTCAGTGCTTTTCTAATCAATGGTTACAGATTAATTTACGCTGTATCAGGGTTTAAGCGTTACTTAATCCTTTCACAGTTCTAGCAAAGACTGACCGTTTGATTATGTAGCTTTGAAAAAAAGCAGTTTTAAGCAGGACACTGAAGCAAAATTAAGTAGAGCTCTGGGTGCTGACTTTTGCTGGTATCTCCACATTTGGATTCTGCAACGATAGGGCATATTTCTGTGTAGGGCCCTTAGGAAATCAAGGCTTGTGCTGACTGTTCCTCTTAAAGACCCAGTATAAATCTCTTAAAGATCCAGTATAAGTCCCCCTAAGTGAGACTCCTGTTGTTTTTGGTGAGGCTTGAATTGGGGCATTAAAGCAGAGATCATTATAGTAGGTTAAACTTTAAACTCTTTTCTGTTTAGCTGTATATACATATAACAAAACATGTCCTTGGCTTGCCAAACATTATGCAGTTGGCACTCACATGGCAAACAACATGCTGAAGATTAAAGACTCTGTGCTTTAAACAAAACTTTCTGTGCTTGATGCAATATTTCTCTTTTAATTATGCAGAGAACTATCACTGTTAAGTGGAGGCAAATAATTGCCATGAAAATTTGCAGATTTTCCGAGCAGAAGTATTTCTTCAAAATAGTAGTAGGGTAGAAATAGTGGGTGGTGGGAGATAAGAAACATACCTGATGGAAGGACTGGCTTATAAATGATTGGGTGCTGCTCTTGAATATGGACCTGGAGGAGCTGCAGAGTGCCAAACATCGCTCATCGGGTAATGCCGTGACAGCTCTCTTTTTAGCAAAGCAGCGATGGCCCCCAGTCAATGTGGAGAGGGGAACCATGGCATGAGGCAGTTTGTTCCAGGGAAGCAAATTGTAGCGCCAGTTGTCTGCAGCGGATCTCTTAATTTCAATATTTTTAGCATAATTTGAATTCATTCAAAGAACAAGCTAGCCCGAATTTTTTCCTCTTTTAGAAGTTTGGAGGGAGGTAAAAGAAGGATTAAGTAATGACTTAGGAATTTTACAGTGAACATGGATGTTGGCTCTCTGTTGCTGTAGCTACATCATCCATCTCAACATACAGTAGCTATGGGAACCGAGCTATTGGACCTTGCAAGAGGAATGCAAACATTTCACTGCTGGCTCGCCATTTGTCAGAGTCCTTTTCTCAGAAGTCTTAACATAATTTCCACTCTGGTCTTAGCTTTTTCAAGCCTAAAACTCTAACCATGGCATCTCCCTCCTACAGAGTGAGTCTCAAGGCAAACAGGTCTCTTTTCTCCGTATTCTCAGAAGTCTTTCTATCAAATTCTACTTTGTCGACATAGTTTTCTGGGGGTTTCTTCCTCCTTGACTGAGCAAGGACAGTGAGTAAAATATAGCTGGAGACAACAGAGGAAGCCAAATGGGCACGGAATAGCCTCTCTAGCATCACAAATAGCTTCACCGTTTCGGACACCCCTGCAGTTGGGCAGCTTAGTCACAGAATCCCATGGGTGTTGCGAGCCCGAATGCTCTGTTTATCCTGGATCTCAGGGAATATGGTGGTGGTGAGCAATTTAAAAATGCTTGATAGCAGAGCTTGTTAAAATAAATAGTAACAATAAACTTACTGTGTTTCAGAAAATGTAGCAATCAGCTGCAAGGAATAAGGGGCATTAAGCAGCTGATCCAAGAAGAAGCTTTGTAAACAAGGAGTGCTTATACTCAGTAGAACCTCTAGATGTACATATACATATATGTATGGTTATATGTATACAAATTCTTAAAAATAGTGTAATTTAAATATAGATACAAATGAAAGTTGTAACTATTTAGTGCTCCTTTCTACACAGCATCCTGACATATGCTGCAAAATTCCTGTCCTTTCCTGGCTGAAGGATTGACAAAATTAGGTATGTGTATATTAGGCTACTTTGCCTGGGCACTATTAAACATTGGTGGCCTTGGGGAGGAACAGTAGTACCATAAATACTGCTCTTTCAAAGCTACAGGAGAAGAAATGGAGCAGCTGCAGTAAGATACTTACATTGATGAAATTAATGTTCACAGCATGACTCTGTCCAAACTTGGCTTAATACATTATAAGCGATTTACCAAAGAGAACCAGTATATTCAGGATAAAGACAGCCACAGTGTCCTGGTTTCTGAGAGCAGAATATAGTTGAGTTTGAACCTCAAGACCTTGATCCAGGCTTACAATTTTTGGCTTCCAATCAAACCAGTAACATCCTACTTCCTAGGAGATGAACTAAAATAAATCACCCGTGAAGCCTGGTTGTTTCTTGCTTCTATCTATTCTCCTGCAAGTAAGATTTCTTATTAAAATCACCATGGATACATGATCCTTATAATCCTGTGAGTCTTTTTCTGGTTGTCTGCTTAGCTGCAGAAAGTTAACTACCCTTGTGCCTAAGAGAAATGAGCTGCTGCCCCTCTCCCAAAACCCCAAATCAAAGCAGCTCGCTTTTGAATCAGCTGTGGGCATTTTGACCCAGTTCCACCACGGCAGATGCATTCAACAGTGCTTTGCGTCTATCTCAGTGGGATCTCTGTGCCACGCGGCGTTTTGCAGTAGCAGCGAAATAACACGTGGTGCGGGAAGTTGCTTAGGCATCTTTGGAAAGAGTGGAGTAGCAGTTCAGAAGCAATTGCCCTGACAAAGCTCTTTCACAGAGGCCTGTGCATGCTTCAGCAAAAAAACCCCAAAAAACAAAAAACCAAACCAAACCTTTATTCAACAACTGGTATGATTGCTATGGACCAGTTGGTTGTTACTGGTAAACTGGTAAAATCAGTACTCTGATTTGTATCAGCATGTCTCTACTGTGAAAATAGGAATGTCTCTGATCTACCCTGTTGCTTATAGGCGTGAATTCGAGTCCCTTAAACTCGGTGACATGCAGTACATTGGGCTACTCAGTTGTCCTTGAGAGCATCTCCTGGGCTGTCCACAGCTGGCTGCTGGACAGGCCGCGGTCAGAAAGGAAGGGCAAGGATCGAGGATCCTGAGTTAAGTAACTGGAGCAATATTTTGTACATCACCGTACTGTCGTCATCACCTTCTACTGGTATGGCCTTTCGGTGAAAGGTAGCACAAATGACGCCTTGTGCTGTACGTGTCCTTTCTGGGTTCCTCCTTAGCAGCACAGATGCGGTGTCACGATGTGCTTCGCAGTGAAAGAGGCTGCATTAAAAATGACTTCTGTTACTGCTTAACGTTCCGCGGCGAGTGCTGCGTCGATCTGTAAATCAAGACATTTGTTCTTCATTTTTAGCAATGCCCTTTCCCTGAACTCGTTTAATGAGACAGAGTTGAAAGATGTTTGTATGTTATCCAGCTGGACTGGGCGCGTGATTCTTGAACTCTGACTCTTATTACATTCTCATTTTAAAATGTCCTGTGTCAATAGAGAGTGGCAGCTATACTCTTAAGGCAGCCTTGTTTCACATAATACCGCTCTAATGTTGTAAGCAGTGTAATAGACGGGAAAACGCCCGAGACTGGGAGAATTTGGGAATTTCTTTGTTACTGAAGTCCTTGACAGCTGTGTTTCATAAAAATGAAGGGGCACCGTAAGTGAAGGGGGAGGGTATTTTATGAAAGGTAGTGTATGAACCAAAATGTGACATACAGCAGAAGGTGATGGTGAAGAACAGAAGACTGGGCGATTTATTATCCCTGTTTCTCACAGAAGACATGCCCAGAAATCAGTTCCAGCATATAAATGCAGTTTGTGTAGTTATAGCAATATAAGCAGTTATAAAACTAGTTATAGAGGCGTAGATCATCGCCTCTAATTTCAGATCTGTTAAAATAAAAAAAAAAATTATGTTGCTGAGTAACCAAATTATTTTCTATCTGCTCTAGATTAAACTCAAGGTGAGAATTTTTTCAACCCGTTTAACAATTTTTGTGCCCCTTTTCTGCTGAATGTCGTGGCAAACGTAGATTGCTCAGATTCCTAGGTCATCTCCGCATCTCAGCTCAACTACACCCAACAGCCGTTTACCACGACAAGAATGTGTTAAGTATACTGCTTTTTTCTGTACATTTTCCTCTAAACTTTCACTTGATGCCTTGCTGGGCCTAGCAGTGTGCACTCAGAGCGTGCCACCGCCTCAGTGACAGCAGGCGCTTTGGGCAAGCCAGGCGTGTGTCCAAACAGATGCCGAGCTCCAGTGCCGGAGTTGCTGCTACTGGTCTGAGAGAGCTTTTGTTGTTTTGCTGTTTTGTTTTGGTGTTTTGCTAACGCTGCACCTTTCTTATCTAGGCCAGGACAACATCTTACACCTGTGCCCAGCGGCTGGTGTAGTGGGACGTTCTCTGAGTCGCAGCTGTGGCTGGGGAGTACTTTTTGGTTGCGAGGACCCCAGGGAAAAGGAGGCGAAGGCTGTGGCAGCATATCTTTGCTCTTTTCGAGCGTGAGAAGGATAGATTTCCTGTATATCCTTTTCTCTGGTTTTCTGTGCTCTCTTCTGGCCCTCTCCTCCCCTCCCTCACAGTGGAAAAGTGAATCCCTTCCTCTGTGTGTTTTCGTCGAGTGACTCCAGCTTCTGCCGTGGGGCCTTTTGCTTCACGCCAGTGCAGAGGAAGCAGGAGGACGATGCGAACTGGTGCCAGGAAAAGGAACGTGCACAGGACAGCTTGGAGCCGAGGGGCTCTGTCGTGGGAACAGAGAGCTAAGCAGCAATACGGACCGCGCTGACCCTGTATATAGGTTGCTTTGGTTTCTTGGTTAGAACAGAGGGCCTCTTGCCTTCTCGGTGTGATGGTCCACACTACCCTGCAGGCTGGGATAATTTACTGGCTATTCCTTCAGTGAGGAACGTGGTAAAAAACGGAGGAAAGACGGTGAGAGTGAAGTGACCTGCCATGTTCCAGTATCCGCCGTAGAAGCAGATAAGAGACGTCCTTTCCTCAGAAATGTTCTAAAGGGAAAGGGTGGCCCTTTCATCCTCTCCCCTTCTCTTGCAAACTCTGTTGGACATAAAAGCGGTTTCGCTCTTTAACATTTACACAGATTGACCTCAGAAGTAATCAGTGGCATCCTAAAATGACTGCTAATCCTGGGGGCTGCAAAGATATCTACTATTTGTCGGATACTTACACAACGTTTGAATAATCAGAAAAGCATAAGGACCAATTTAATAACCTTTTCCTGGCATTGTTTGTTACACATTTGCTGTTACACCATGCTCAGTGTGGACAACAGCAGTGAGTAACATAATTTTCTGAATTACCATAATTCTTCGCACTTCAGTAGCTCACGCTCTGGCTAGCGGTCTTAGTTTAAATCTAAGTTTTAACTCTCCTCAGTATCTTCAACTCTCAGATTCTACACATAAGGTTTTCTTGGCAACTATGCTTGTAATGTCCAGATTGGTTCCCTAATGCCTTAATATTTTTGAGATCTAAACCACTGCTGTAGAAAAGAATTAAAGTGTAGCCTAGAATGAAAGAACTATTGAACAATTTTTATGCCCCTTTTCCACAGTATGTATTAGCAAGTATAGGTTGTTCAGACTCCTAGATCCGCTATGCACTGTGACCCAATGATACCGAATAGTTATTTACAGCTGAGATGCAAAATTCTGTAGCTTCTCAGGGAAAAAAGTGGTATGACTGCTTGTATTTTTTTTCTTTTTGCAGTTAAAGTAGAGTTGAAACTTTACATCTTGGGAAGATTTAGGTGGACAGGAATAATAACCTCCTTGAATCTATGGTACCAAATTTATGCTAGTATCCGATTGGAGAGTGACTCTTACTGGCGCTACAGAAACCTCCCAGCAATATCGTGCTCCAAGAACAAAAGTACAGCTTGGAGGTGTTCATATAGTAGTTGTATGGAAGTGTCTTCGTCTAGATAGTGACGTTTCAGGCTGTGACTGGTTGTTCAGCCCACAGTGCCTATAAATCTGCATAGTGCTGCTGGTCTCTCAAATCTCAGCGAGAAGAGCAGTGGAGCTTGGAGCCTTCCAGAGCTGCAAGGTTGCTGATCTTTGCGGGTGGGATGTTAAATGGAAAATGAACAGCTCTGTGATGTATTCCCATTTTCTGTGGATAACCATTGACTGAAAATGAGCACAGATTGACAGGCTCAATGAAGTTTCCCGCATCTGAGTGGGAATGTGGAGTGACATTTACTCTTTTTTTTTTTCTTTTTTTCTGTGCCTTTCCAGTACCAGATAAGAAGGGGAAAGAATACCCTTTTCTCAGGCCTTTTTACCTCTTTACAGACTCCAGACTTTGTTTCCTGGTAAATTTAATTGTAGTCACGGTCTAACGTCTCTCTTTTTAACACAAGAAAGTGTATGTGCAGAAAGTTGCTCTCCTGTTGCTCTCTTCTCCTGTCTATTTATTAACAGAACTGTCAACTGCTTGATAATGTCACGTGAGGGAAGACAGGGCTTTATATTTTCTTAGACATTAGTCCAAGGTAGAGTTACAGAGCGCTAATGGAAAGTCAGGCTTTTAATTTCATCCTGCTCTAGTCAAATATTTAATTAATTGTTGCATGCTTTTGCAGCTGAGCATTAAAACTTTTGTTCCACATGCTTAATCACATGCGCCGAATCTTCATAAGCCCAGTGGTGCGTTCTGCTCCACAGCATCGTACTGAAGTGCTAGTCAAGGGGAGGCTGTAAATCGCAGCAATTTACAGTGGGGAAATGGTACTGTACCTTGCAAATGTAAAGAATATGCTTTCAATAACCCTCCAAACAATGTTTTAAAGTCATTAAAGCAGTCTGGGGAGGGTGATGCTCAGCTGAGAAGAGAGTTAATCGCTCTCAATCTGTATAGGCGGGTGGCCATGTACAACTGTAATACTTCTTTTCTCTGGCTATTAGCTTGCAGATATTGATATCCATCCAGGTTTACCGTTGATACTAACGTTTTCCAGCTGCTGCTTGCTAGTATGAGCATATTTCTGGTAACTGAGGATCATATTTGAGTAACTGTAGATGTCATACAGTTGGGCTGCACATGAAACACTTGATTTTTTGGAAAAAAAAAATGGTTGAATGTGAGGTTCAACAAAGCCAACTGGCTTCAGGGCCTCTGGTTCAGCATGCTTTGATCCAGCTTCTAACTTCATTCATAGGGCTAGCAAACAGTGCTGGAGTCTTTCTGTCTCTCTTCTTCTTGTTTTCTATTGAAAGAGAATTGTACTGGCAAATGCTAGAGGTGTGATCAAAGATCCCAGCTAAATTTTACTCTCCTAAATATAAAACTTAGTATTTTAATACTCATTTGAAAGCACCGAATTACAGACAGTCATTGCAGATTAACTTTTGTTTAGCATTTCGGAGCATTGCTTTGTAGTTCTTTGAGTGAAACTGCAAAATTATTCTTAATGATGCTGGCATTTTGTTAAGACTGAGTTCTCGCTTTGCACTGTTATCTATAGTTATCTTTGAGGGAAAGATCATAAGGATAAACTCTCAAGAGCGCTTAACTGAATTCTGTAACTCAGGAAAATAAAATTTGGAACTTGAAAAGAAGTGAGGAAACTCCCATCTCTTCAGCAACACTGAAGTTGCACATTGATTTGTATCTTAATTACTTGCTATAGCAGATAATATCACCACATTACTCCGAACAAGTTTTAGAACTGCTTTTATTTCAATCTAGCCTGATAGCAAATAGCTATTTGCCAGTCGCTAAAAAAAGGAATGAGACGGGAGAAAAGATGGTCAAAAATATCCAGGCAAAACAGGTGAAATGGCCTAACAGGCAGCCAATTCCAAACAACTCCCATGTTTTCATTTGTGGAGTAATTCTATGCTATAAATAACATAAATAAAATCAAACGATTGTTATAGTGCTCCAGCTGGAAAGCCACTCAGAGCACCAAAAATATCAGTTAAGTGCAAATGAGCAAAGGAATTTATGTCAAAACACTCCAGAAGCTCAGAAGACAGAGAGCTAACAGCATAGATCATCTTGCAGTGATGCACTGTAGCTAGCTTGTAGACAATAAAATTGTTCTCAGCTTCTTCATTTTAAAGTTAATTTAATTTTTTTAGGGCAATTTTGGGTTCTTCATGTAGGTCTGAAAGGGAAAAATGGTTGGGAGTGCCTCCTTTCTCTACCTGTACTGATTTTGACAGACTCCCATCTCTGCACTCCCGACATACCAGTTGCCAGAGACTCGGTTCTCTTCTTTTCCATCCACAAGTCTTCTGACTTCCCTGTGGCCTTGTTGTACTGTCCTTTATCAGATTTATTTCAAATGGTGCTAGATGTCTTGACTCCTGAATATGTCAGGTTAACTTGTCAGAAAAAAGCATGCTAAGGAGAAACACTCACATGAATTTTAAAATAAATTTAAAGAGCTCTTGTGTTTCTTGAATTTATCTGAATACCAGGCTAACAAGTAAGAATGACTGAAATAAACGGACATTCATTTTTTTAATGAATGTTTCAGATATCTTTCTCTCCTTGCAAGCATGCGGTGTTCCCAGCCTTAAGCACTTAAAATGAATGATGTTGTAAGAAACCATGAGACAAAAAGTGCCTTCTGGGTTTAGGATGCTTACAGGACTTTTCTTGCTAAAATGAGGATTAGAAATGAAATCTTAGATTTTTTTTTGTAATAAATACTAGAGCTGATGCTTTAAAAAAATTCCAATGACTCTGAGGTTATGATAAAATTATGAGCTGACAACTTACAAATCGAAGAGTTCATAGAAACTGAGTTCATTTGAAACTGAGTGTCATATGGTTATGATCCCATGTTATTTAGTAACTTTAACCTCACTTCTTTCTCAGGCTGGGATCTTTAAGATTTTTTGGCACACGTAACATTTTTCCTGACTGGCCTCTGACAAATACGATAATGAAAGTAGTTTTCTTTTAGTTTAAAAGAAAAAAGACCCTCTTAGTCTTTTTTTCTTCCTCTGTAACAGTTATTTGAACTTTTTACAGGAAAATTATGCTTATTTTTGCAATTAAGCTAAAAACTTTTTTTGCTTTTAAGATGAATGTATTTTCAACGAGTGACTACAAAACAGGTCGTGAACCTGCTCAACAGACACTGATACGAGATTTTTTCAAAAGCCTCATGTTTACGTAATCGCCACGATGTAACCTGCAAGGAAGCTGAACTCTCTGCAACAACACGTGTATGCCCTTCATCTTCTCGTAATGAAAAAACCAATTACATCAGAAGGTACATAAAAAAAAAATTACATCAAAGTCAATGAGTACGAAGTTAGAGGTTCACCAACTCAGTCCGTGACTTCGAGCCCGCAGTGCAGTCCTTTGTAGCCGCTTGCCCCTTGGTGCAGGTACTAAGAACCAAGACCTACGCGGCCGTTCTTCATTCCCCTGATATTATTTACCTGGCCAAATTTGTGCCACTGATCTTAATTTACTTACCAAGGCTTCTGAAACTCCAGAATACAGACTAGTTTGAGTGGACGGTGTGAAAATGCTGCTACTGAGAGGAATTTACCTAAACTTGTCACCCTTCAAATCCCTAATTCCTGCCATTCCTTTCGTATCCTGCTCTGTTGAGCATCATCTCCAGCAGTGCCGTGTTGCTATGTCTAGTTGATATGTAATTGCACATTAAAGGAAGACACTTCTTGTTTTCATGACTTTCTATGACTGTAATAATGTAGTCGCTACAGCTCAAATCTGTAAGTAGGAAAGGCAGCTTCTGCAGTATGTGACAAATATAACTCAGAATTTTCAAACTTGTGTAATCTTTAAAAAGGTCTGGGAAAGTTAGCAAACCAGTTTAGAGCTTCCTCTTGCATCTGTTCAAATTCGAATAATTACTCCTAAAAGGGATGTCCTTTTAACAAAGACAGGCATCTAATTAATAAACGTAGAATAAACATAGCACTGACCATGATGCATCAGTCCAACACGTGAAAACCTAATGAAAGCACGTTAAAAGGGGTTTATTGTAGTTTTTCAAGCCCTCAAACGTTCGGTTTAAGCAAAATTACTTTGTTTTCTTACATCTGTCTTTAATAAAGCACTAAGATGGCTGCCAAGCAGTAGCTTTGTCTTTATCCAGCTGGATACACCTGAGCTTTCTTAGCTGGAGAAAAAATCCTTCTCATCAAATGAACCAAAATTGAGCGAAATGTGCGTATTTGGCACTATAAATCAAAATGTCCCCGTACAGATGTTCTCAGCCTAGAGGCAAAAATGCAAAGGACCTTGTTTCCAGAAGGAGCTTTCAGCAATACCCGAAAATGTTCAGAGATGCTTTACGACTCCATATTACAATATTAGCACAATACTGTAAAATGTAGATGAGTGACTTGCTCATTATGCTGTTCTAACACATGCGATATAATGGTAAGCTTCAGAGACAGTAATCAGTAGAGTGCCAATATGCAGAAATCCCAGCCTTCTCCAACAGAGATCTGGGGGGAAGAGGTCGTACGGAACGAGCTTGCTGTTTAAAACAAGGAAAAATATCTCCAACCCTTTAGAGCACCTGTTGGCATCAGGCAGAGCTTTTCTGAGGATGAAAAGTGCTATTATCCCACTTTGCAAATGGGGAAGTCGGGCTGCAAATGAGGTGGCCTTCCACGCAATAACAGCTGGAGGAGACTGGGGAGGTTTTGGGTTCTTGCCTCCTCTGACCCCAGACTGCTGTGGACCCCTGAAAACAGGGAGAGAGAGAGAGATTCTCAGGTTTTTGTACTACATTACAGTTTTCTTGCAGTGACACGTGTCTGCATTTGGGCTTTGGAAGGGAAGATCTCGCCTGGCATTTTTCCCATGGGATGCTTTGTGCTATGACAGCTCCCAGAAGCTAAAACCAAGGGATGTTGTCTCACTGCAATTTCACCTCGAGAAGGTGACTCCTGCTCCAAATGAGCAAGTTGTGATTTTAGGGATATGAGGTCGGTTCTCTAGACTTGCAGAGAGATGCAGAGCTGGGCCAGGCTTCACACATGAAGCTAAGTGTGAATGACAGGGTATGACAAAATGTAACGGTAGTTTTGCATTATTTAACTTGTCCTAAATAAAGATTCTGTATTTGATTTCTGTGTCCGAATGAAGTGGCTCATGTCAGATTCTGTCGGGAGAAGTGTGTGACCAAAGAAGTTTGCGGTCACTGGCAACAAGCTTAAAAGGACCCCTCTTTTTAGCCCCATATATTCACACAGAATAGACTTTGAAAAGAAACCTTTTTTTAATCATTCCTTTGGAAAAGCTAATAAATACCTAAATAGAAGACTTGTCCTTTTATAGTGAAGAATTGCTGAGCTGAAAGTGGGCAGTGAAATTGGCCATTTATGGAAAGAAGTTTTTTATTGTGTTTTATGTATAAACCGTAGAATAAGCTTAACTGTGGTATTGCTTGCCAGTTACCTGGGAATAAAAATGGAAGAAATTGAAGAGAGTAAGAAATTGTGGTAGGTAAGAGACTTAAATGAAGTTTTGGCGTTGCAAATACCCTTAAAATATTTACGTGTTTCTTGAGACATATTTCTTGATACTGTCTCACTTAGCATTTTCTGAAATAGCGTGAGACCTTTGAAAGTAATATTTCCAAATATGGATGGGAGACTTCTATGCACTTGAATCATATTTAGACCCGGGCCCCGTGTTTGGGACGTGTGAATTTAGTGCTCGACTTGTGCAGAAAACTGCAGTGAGCAGAACAGCGTACGTGAGTTCTGCAGAGCTGAATGCCTCCTGCCTTGTGACAGCCAACATCTTAAAGTTTACGAAGCGCAGCTCCCTCTCCTCACCTCTCAAGCAAATGAATTGCCAAACCCTGGGAGCCAGAGCGGAAAAAAAACCCAAACCGAAGTGCTGCTCAGTCTGACCACTGCTACCTTGGCAGCCAGGAGAACAGATTACAAAAAAAGCTCTGGAAAAGCCAGTTATTGTGGGGAGTCTTGGCAGCTGTGTTCTGTTAACAGCATTAAAACGAATTGCTTTCCTCTTATTCCTTCTAAAACGTGGACGTCCTGGGGCACGGATGGATTCCACCTATGTGCTAATATGGGGGACAGCAAAATGGGACCCCAGTGTTGGTTTGAAACGTGGACTGCTACTGAAATGCATTAGTGCTGAAAGAGCTACCAGAACCTTTGGAGTAGTATTTTTCTTTTTATTTATGGCTCGGTCTTAAAAAATGAAAAGCAATTTTCCATATTTCTCAAGTCTCCATTGCTTTGATAGACTTCTTTCATTTGAATCCTGAAATAGCTCAGTTCTACTTTATATTGATGTCTGCCTGCCTTCTTTGGTTATAATAAATAATTTTTCAAATAGCCGTGGGCTGAAAGCTCTTTAAACTGGAGTGACTCTAAGAGTTCTCTATAAATAGCTTTCGGTACAGCATGTGGGCCTTGGAAAATAAGCTCTTTTCTGTTATATGGTCTGAGCTGACCAAAATTGCAAATTGGCATACATACAGCCTTGATGGAGGGCTAGCCTACATCAAGAGTAATATAATCTAAGGCAATTGATACGCATTCTGAACTGCAGAAATTGAACTGTGGCCATATTAGGTATTAATTACATTCATTGACACAAAATGCAAGTCAGTGCTCAGGTGAGGGGGAGAGAAAGGGACTACATCCAACTGCACAGCTATCCCTGCAAAGCTGTTTTTCTTTTGCTTTCATTTAGTGAGTTTAAATTTGATAGCTCTAAGATGGACAGCTTTCCTACTGATACTTAAATAGAAAAGAAAACCAAGCTATTTTACTGAAAGGAGATATGCACCTGATCGCCTTTCCTGACTCCTAGTTTTCATTTCATTCCTGCTGCACTGTGTGTTCTTCTCCTTTTTGGGTAGCTGCTAGCTTGGAATGGTTCTGGCTGAGTAATTATTAAATCGGATTTCTGCCTTGCCCGGTTTGAACATAAATCTCTTAGTGCAATTCATGGATTGCACTAGCTGCTCACTTCACATCTTGCCAAATGGACTTGTTTGCCTCCAGTCTTATGTAACCTCCCCTCTAGCAGGGCTGACCATCCATCCCAATATAACCCGAACCAAAACCGAATGGAAGAAAAGAGAAAGTACAGTCAGTGAAGATGTCAGAAAGACACTGAGGCAATCAATCTAGATCTGGGAGTCTCGAATCCGAGGTGACATATCTAACAGCTTAACACAGGACGTGGTACGGCTTATTGCCTGGCATAGCTCTTACTTTGGGAGTATTAGAAACACTTCATGTTTTCCTAGTGGGTTTCGCAAAGCAACCCACGATTGTGTTGGGACGCAAGACAAAGATCTCTAATAGAGATTGCTTTTATTCTGCAGCCCCCTCCATCAGCTTGCACCCCTGAAACCGAAAAGCAAACTCTTCCCTCTCAACCGTCTCTGGCACACTCTGAATACGTGTTGGCTTGTGGCCGAGATGTGGCACCGAAGGAGCGTAACAGGCTCCACATGACAGCGTTTGTTCCTGCACACCTACGGTTCTTCATCTGGGGCAAGAAACACAGCTCTCGTTTCTCAAGTTTTGGAGAGTATTGCCAGTCTTAATAAAAGATTGCCTAAGAGGTCTTGGTATTTTGAACAGTCGTTAGAGGAGTGTAAATGAGTAGCGGTGAAAAAGATGGAGAGAGATATTTGCAAGACACAAATAGAAATCAGCTGCTTAATGCTCTTTGCTTGCCAGTGATTATTATGTACCGGTTCCGTGTTATTTTGATAATCCTCCCCCAGTGACTAAAGTGAAACTGGTAAGCTTGGTAGTTTGAATGTAATGCTTTGTTTAAAAAATGGAGGGGGAAAGGGAAAGAAGTCAAAATCCAATATAAACATGCATTCTAAATAAGATCAAAAAAGAAAGTCTGGAACGTGAGATTTTCTTTTGTGTTAAATGTATGCTATTTTAAAAACCCACATATTGTGCTAGTGTGAGAGCCAGGAAATGAGAATGACCAAAGTCACAAACTTAATATAACAGACCAAGCTACAACCTGGTAGAAAATGTATATGGCACAAATGAGTGTCCGGGAACATGAATGTAAAAAGTTTTCCAAGATGTTGAGTGTTCAGGCTTGCATTTCTCTCATTTCTTTCGAGTCTTTGCTACAAGACATTATTACAACAGAGCTGTGAGAAGCTGAGAGCTGATAAGGTGCTGACACTGATACTGTGGTCACGAGGGGTTTTTTCTTAACAACATGAAAAATACTTGTAATTCAGCCCAAAGTCTTGCAGGGTTTAATTATAGGTAGTTTTGAAGTTATGCAAAACATGACTTGACTTGTACACATTGACTTCAGTACAGAATTTTTTGTTTAAAATGAATTTCGTACACAAGACTAAAAGTCAAAAGTTGTTATTCCAAGGAGAAATGCAGCAGCTCTTCGGGAAGCTGGTGTAAAATACCCTCTAAGTGCTGCTGAGGTGGTAAGTAGGTTTTGTGCCGGTTGCTTGCAGGCGGTTAAATTCCACCAGAGACATCGTGTGTGATACTGTCCTAAAGACATAGGTGTACTCAGCTTTCTAATGTGATATTAAACTGTATTTTCAGAATAATGTTCCAATTACTAATTTAACTGTCCTTAGCAGTTGTGTGTTACCTGGAGGATGAAATTGGTTTAATCCCGTGACTCTTGCACATACCTTCATTTCTGAGGAATGCCGTTGGGGTGTGCAGGGCTGAGGTTATCGGGAAGGTGGACATGTCACCAGTAACTGAAGGAGCTGCGTGTTCTGTGACGGAGATTTGGGAGGAGAGAGCTGTGGGTGTTTTTTTTAAAATCAACCGACCCCTTCTAAAGGCTAAACCTGAAGCTGTGGTACCTGCTGGAGCACCAAGTGGATGTGCAATCATTTCCTTTTTGAGGAAAAATAGAGAAAAGCTGTTGCTGCACCTTAATATAGAGCTGCAACAGATAAAAGCAGATAGAGAATGTGTTAACTAGATCCTAAATCTTAAAATACTTCGAGAGTTAGGTAATGAAATAAAGGAGTCAACAAGAAATACTTCATTTAAATTGCTAACCTTTTGTTTTGCTGGGTAAACCAGATGCTGTGTGTTTTGGAAGGAAGCGCTTGCAATGTTCTCCTGAGCACCAGGACGCCCACCGCAGCGGAGAGTGCTGCGTTGGGTGCGTGGCGGCTGGCCGTGCTTCCCAGTTTTCCCCCTTTCTGGGGTGCAGTTGTGGAGTCGTGCGCTGCGGTCAGAATCGGTGCGCTGCAGTCCGTGTGGCTCGTGTTTGAAAAACAAAATTGAGGATTGGACTTGGTTCATAACTAGAAGCATGGTTTCATTGCCTGTAGTGAGGGTGTCATGTAAACAGAAGAAGGAAAATACGTAGTCTAAGGATTGGCATGACCTCCCATAGGTCTGAGCTCTCTGTTAAGAGCCCTATTCCTAGCTAGAAGATGTTTTCTTACAGACAGTGGGTGCTTTTTCCACTGAGCAGCACCATGAGCAGCCTAGAGATGGGAAAGAAAAACGATGAAGAATATAGCAGTCACTTGGGGGATCCATTTTCAAAGTAAAACTGGTAGTTCCAAGGTTTCAGAGTTAATGTATTCATTTCTTATAGCATACTGTATTTTATATTCTAAGGACCCTCTCGATTTTGATTAAAACTAGTTTGACCAGTTAAATGGGCATTAAAGTAATACAGTTTTTTTTAAGTGTGGAGTGTTAAACAGATATAATGTAAATGTAGATCCTCATAAGCAATTGTCTCCAGTGACAGTTCCCTGGTTAAATACCCTAAGGCCTTTTTCAAAAAGTGAATGTGGCTCTCCATGTCCTTGTTAAGGAAAAGGCAGGTAAGTTTACTGTTCATGCAAACAGTAACTGAGAACCTTTGCTATTGAAGAAAACATGTAAATGAGGGTTGTACAGTAATTTCTTTTTTTTTTTTTGGTATAGAAAGCATGAATTTGAAATCTCTTCATGTGCCTCATTCTGTATGTTCTTTGTTCAGGATGAGGCTAGAGAAATACAAGCTATAAGTGCTAAGCTTGAAAAAATGCCCTTTCCCAGTGTGCAGTCCCTGCAGGAATGAGGTCTTCCCACATCTCCTCTTCACTAAGAGTGTAGTGTGGAGGAGGCTAATTCGTTTTTGTTTCTTACTAGCATCTGACTCTTACATTTTTGGAGTGTCTCTTTTGGAGGCACCCCAAACAGTTCAGGGGTCTGCAAGCCAAGCGTATTTGTGGTATTGAGATCTATGATAGAGGTAGCGCTGGAGGGACGAAATTCAAGCAAAATGCGAATTAGAAGGAAATGGTCCCATTATCTAGGCTTTCACCACCTTGCCTGTTTTTGTAATTAGACGTGGTGGTGGTGTCTTAAGTATTTGAGGGAGGCAAAAAGTGGCTGGCCATAATTGGAATAAAATGTGTGGAATCTCGCCTCTCCCTTGGCTGTGCATGTTCCTGGGACCTGAACAGTTTGAAAGATGTGGGTAATAACCACTTCTGAAATTTGCATCATTTCCTATATAGGAGCTTAATTCTAGGATACAGATTAGAAAGCTTTGGCTAGTGTAAAATATTTATTAAACTGCTTCCTGGGGAGTCATGCACAAACCCCAAAGTGATGTGGCAACTTAGAAAGAATAAGGAGGCGGCACATGCTTATATTTTTGGCTTAGTCTTTCAGGTTATTTTGAAGCCTGCAAACTTTTTCTACAAGAGGCGTTCTCATAAAATTAATCTCAGGCTCTGCAAAACAGGTGTTTACAGCAGAGTTTCCCCTTCCAACCGTGTGCCTAACAATAGTGTGATTAAGATCTCAGTCTGGGGCAGGCTGACTTTTGGCTGCATGTGTGTACCTGCATGAGCATGTCTTTAATTATTTGACAAAAAGAACGTATGCAGTTAATCTGAATATAGGAGAAATGCTTTGAGCATGAGCTGGATCTCAAGTCTGTAGGAAGGCTGGTAGGCTGAACGGGGCAGATGAGGCAAATAGAAATTGATGGCAGCGTTTTTAATTTAAGCAATCAGAGCATTGGATGCACTGAACGCAAGGCTGAGCAACACATGCACTGCGCTGTGAAAATAACCTATTTTATGCTTCTTCTGTCTTGCTCGGTTTTTAACATGGCTTGTGTTTCTCTTATAAACAACGCAAAACAGCCTTGCAGGAGCTGCCAGGGATGAAACCGGAGGCACTGGCAGTTGTATCTACGCTGCTGGGCAAGGTAGTGTTGTGTTGGATCACTGAAAAAAACCCCAGTTGTGGCAAAACGGTGTGATTCTGATTGGAAACCAGCAATAAGAAGGTATCAAATAACGCTAACACTAAAATGGATCAGCTGTAGACAGTCATCTAAGGAGAATAGGGGTGATGTTATTTCTATCCGTATCAGCTTGTCTAATAATAAAAGGTGTTATCTCTGCCTGCAAAGCACAGCCTGGGAGTTTGCACTCAGCAGAGCGTTTCTTCCACGCTGCTCGTAGATTCGGGGAGGCAAGACCGGTCCATGTTCCGCTCATGTTTTCTGCAAGATGGCTTTTCGTAGCTGGAGAAGCTCAGGGTGTATCGGCTTAAAGCGATGAGGTGCGTCGCATTCGGCAGCACGCTCCCACCGCGCGGCTCTGCAGCGCACGGCTCACTACTTCACTACAGTGGCTTTACTACAGGGTGACACGCACAGAGACTGCATCAGGCAGTACCGAGGTGTAGTTGTTTCCGCGGACTTTCCTCCGGCTAAAGTAGTGCTGGTGTCTGACCAAGGTCAGACTGGGTACTGGATCTTCAGTCACTACATGTCTCCAGGTTCTTCAGCTGCACAGTCCTCTGACGCAAGTCCAAAGTCTTCGATAGTTGCTTTCGATGTAACCCACAAAATCCTCATCACTTTTTGAGCAAATGATGGAAAAATTTTATTTTTGTTCAGGAATCCTGCCTAGCTAGCTAGCTTTTTTCCACACAGGCTGCAAAGACGAATTACACGTGCAAAGTACTTTTGGTTTCAGGTTGATGCTAAACAGATTGATAAATTTGGCAAAACCTTTGCCTTTGATGAAACTGCTGGTCTTCATTCTTGTTCTGTTCTTGGAAAAATAGGTTCCTAATTGATGAATTAATACATACCTTAGAGCTCAAGTATTTCACATGAATCTTAGTGATATTTCAACTTTTTGATTTCCTTTCAAAATAATTGTCAGGAGATTATTAACTTTTCTGATAACTTGCTGTATTATTAGTACCTTATGCTTCTCAGATGAAGCAGCTACTGAAGTACAAGTTCTTAAATAGCCAGGCACAATTTTATATCAGCCTGCAGTGTGCTTAAATTATTATTACTCTCATAATTGGAGTCTATTATCAATGATCATAATTCAGATATATTAATGACAAATGGCCCATATTAAAAAAAGCACATCATCCTTCCATTTTTGTGTGGTGTACGTGTCCCCAGGAATTTTAAAATAATATAAAAATTGAAGTTCGTCTTCCTTCTTTTTTTTAAGGAAATTTGCATCAAAAGTATTCTACTTCTCACCAGAAGAAAGTAGAACTGAAATCTGGCTGAGAATGAAACCCTTAGACTTGGCAATATTACTTCTTGGAATTCCTTTATTGGCTGCATATTAAAAGAAAACAGGACAGTACCAAAACTGGAATTGGCTTCTTTTAAAGATCAAGGTTAGAAAATCAAGTTAGTACAATTTGTGTTTTAAGCATTCACTGTTCTGTTATTCTCTACTCCTTCACTAAATCTTGAGATTCATGAGGCTTTGGAGGAAGGAAAGGAGGCACAGTGGTTACAGGACTGCGCACATGCTGGGAGAAGGAGAAAAAATTATCTGTGGTCCGTGAAGCAAACAGCACAAGTGCCAAGCCGAGATGTTTCCACTTTATTATCATGTGTCTCTCAGCAATAAACACACCAGATTGTTCAGTATTAAGGACTCGGCTCGAACAACCGGGGCACGTGGAGACCACAGGCCACGTTTTGCTGTGTGCATCCAATGAACTAGCATCTTATTACCCTCGGATATATGGAATTTCCATGAGCAGGTGTGGCATTGGAGGAGGTGCCCGGCCCCTCGGGGCAGAGCCGTGGGCTACCCCCGGCCATCGCTTGGGAAGGGAGAGGTGGTCAAAATGTGTTTTCCTGCTGCCTCCCTCGCCCAGCACCAACAGCCCGCCTGACTGTAGGAGAGCCGGTTCCCATCGCTGCTCTGAAACGTGAGGAACACGGAACAAGAGGGGAGGGGAAGGGAAGGGAGGGAAGGGAAGGAGACAGAAAGAAAAAAGAGGAAAAGGGGAAGAGAAGAGAAGAGGAGAAAAGGGGAGGAAAAAAGAGAAAAAAAGAAAAAGAAAAAAGAAAAGAGAAAAGAAAAGAAAAAAAAGACAAGAGGAAAGAAAAGGTCACTACTACTGAGGTATGAAGAGGTTCAAACCTGAGTGAGAGCTAGCATTTCTGTTCTATTAATTCCAAAGGAAAATGTGTGAGGATAATTGAGAAAGAACAGAAAAACATGGCTTGGTTGCTAAAAGACGAGGATAGCGAGTCAAATTCTATCTAGGTGTATGCTACAGACATCTTCTAACATTAGCCTGGTAAACCTATTGACCTGGGCTGGTGAGATAGGAGTGTCTCTGAGTGTGTGAGTATGTGTGTGTAAAGGGAAGCATGAAATTGTACTGTGTATTTGAAGAAGTAGTAAGTTCTTTTTTTTCTTTTAGAAAAGTTTCAGAAAATCTTTTGAAAATTGTGTCTGGAAATTCTTTGTTTCCTTAAGTTGCTATATATATGCCTTTGTAAAAACTTGATTTTTTTCTTTTTTTTTTTTTTTTACAGAGGTACAGGGTGAATCAATGAGGTACAGATCTGTAATGGTTTCTTCAAGATCTTTTCATTTATTTTGAGCAGCTGGGGGTGGGGCAGTTTCTGGGATCGGTATTTCCTTTGATTCGGAGTGTTGAAACCCTGCCTTGGGAGGGATGTGCTTTTTACAGCTCTTGTCTGCAGGCGATGTGAGATAACTCGTGCCTGGGAACAGGCTTGTGCAAGGGGTACTTTGGCCTGAGCCACCGCACGTGCCTGCGTTGCGCTGAAGGCAGTGGGATTTCGGGAGATATCTATTGTCTTCCTGAACTGGTTTTTCTGGAGGTGGACTGAGCTCCCCACACTTCGCATGAAGTTGAACAGGAGCTTTGGCAATCGGACTATACAGGTGATATCTGTGTTTTTGTCCTTTCCCCATGCACTGTTCTCTGTACTGAGAATGAGGGGTGACCCCAAGTCCGTTCTTGTAAGAGTCAGACCCTTTCATGGGATGTGAGAGTGTATGCTAAATGAAACGTTTAGAAATTTATAAGCGCATAAGAAATGTAATTGGGCAGACTAATCTTTACTGCCAAAAGACAGAGATACTCAGAGTCTAATTCTAGGGACTTTTTCAATATAGAAGCACAATTTGAAATATAAAACTTTGAAATAATATTTCTTTTCCCAGCCTGTACAAATGTATGCTGCCTGCATTCCAGGGACTCATCTCCATCAGATCAGCTCAGTCTTCAGGTGTAAAACCTGAAATGTTCAGTGACCTCTTCTTCCTGCTGTATTATGGCCTTATGGACATTAACTCTTTTTTTGACACTTATCCCAGAAATTCCTGATTACCACAAATATTCAGTTTTCAAAGTGCTTAACATGCTCTAGGTGACCTGTAGACGTGGTATTTTGTAATACAAATATAGTCAGATTATTTCTTCTATACAATAAGAAAGATACTTGTGCAAGCTCTCTAGTTCTCTTCCTGCTTTCTGCAGGAGGATGGAAACTTCAGGATGAGCACAATAAACAGCAGCTCTTAGAAACTGAAGAAATCCTTGCTCCTGTTGTAGAAGTCCTCCACAGTGCTCTCTGGATCTGTTTCTTCTCCCACGAGAAGAGCAATACAGTCAAAGAATGCTGAGCACGCTGAGAAGCAGAAGTCTATGATAAATTTGAAGCGCTGTGTTGAACCTTGCTCTTCTGAAGCACTGGTCTGCCAACCGGTTCATCCAAGTTGCCTGAAAATAAGTGATATATCGCAACTTCTTGTATAAAATCTGCTTCTAGACTGTCTCTCTCTCGCAACCCTTTTCTGTCCAGTAGCAAAGAGGCACAGCCATCAAATGCTGTGCCATTTTACAGGAATGGTGCTCAGCACCAAAACTTTCAAGGATCTTTATTTTGGACATGCTTGCTACAAAGTGCTTTGCACTCAGCTGGTAGCTGCTAGAGCTAGTTCGAAACCACTGTGCGTCAATGGTATTGCAAATAACTGGAGCCATACTGGGTTTTCACCTGGGTAGTAAAGAGTTGTAGGCAATTTTTTTTTTTTTTCTGGGTCTGTCATTCACAAGGTGGATGCGATGGTTATGGGGTTGGGGAGAGGCAGGGGAAGCGGGAGAGGCTGAGCGATAGAGCCAGGGCCATCAGTCTGGCTGGGACAGACAGGGTATCTCCTTTTTGTTAGACTTTAGTCCTTTGCTGGGGACGGGGGGAGGAGAAAAAAGGTCTGTACTCTTGCAAGTGTTAATATGTAGGTAGTAATACAGAGTGGATTTAACACCATATGAATACGTACCTCAGTGACTTTGGAGACATTTCACTAAGGTTCACTTTCGGGTGGCACCAGGCAGGATTATCCCTGCAAGAATATCCAGCACAGTCACAGAGATGTTTATGTGGCTTGATCTACATGCTACTTCCAGGTTCAGCCGGTTGTAATTTTAAATTACTTTTTAAGGTCTGCTTTGCGTCTGCTGCGCCCTGAGACTCTTTGCACTGGGTGGTTCAGAGCTGTGCTTCAGGCACGGGTAAGGTGGGACAGGGACTAAATCAGCATCTGTTTGAGGCAGCGGAGCCCAGATATGTTATCAGGAGGCTGGGGAGAGGAGGAGGAGTCTTCGTAATCAGATACAGGGGGAAAGGAACAACATAGCATTGCTACCTGCAGGGCTGGGCGATGACCTTGATGGTTGCTGTGCTTTTGCACGATAGCCTGGCATAGCTATTATGATGATGATCTCGGCGACTTTTAAATAGGGAGACATGAGATTCAGTGTCATGAAGAGGGAATGTATTCTGTTATAAAGTAGTTGAAACTACGCTGGAAGGTGGCACTCCATTTGTAAGTGTAAATATTTACTAATAGGGCATAATGATAGTCTCTGCACCTCTTCCCCATCTTCTGCTCCAGTATCTCGAGCCAGCTGGCTGTGATGCAAATTGAGACACAGCGATTTCCCAGCAGACCTCCGAGCAAAGGCAGTGCACGTTTCTTTTCATAGTTTGGGAGCACATTTCTCATATGCGTGCTTTTCTGCTTCTTAGAGGTCCTTCGGCATACACATTCTGTAGCCAGCTGTAGCTGAGGTTAAAAGCTTTTTGTGGAAGAAAATGTAAAATGTGGTGAGTTACTGCGATCCACGAAATAGCAAAATCTGGAAAAATACAGAAGATAGAGCAAATGAAATTAGGCTCACAGTACCTGGGCTTTGTCAGGAAACAAATACAGGCTTAATTAGGGATTGCAAATTAGGATACATACATGACTTTCGTATAAATCTCTGATCCTGCTGACTTGCAAAAGCCCTTTCAAAGTATTTGGTTGTAACTGTACATAAACAATAAGCTGGAGCAATATTTATGGAGTATCAAGAAGCCTGTATATTTGTCAGATAACAAACTAATGTCCATAGCCTGCCCTAAATACCTGAAAAGCTGGTATCTCTGCCACGAAGGTAGAGATTAGATTACTCGGCTGTGGCTGTGTGGAAGTTAATCTTTTTATTGCTGTTCCCCATAAAATTTCAGACAACAAAGTAGTGTTTCAGTAACATTACATTATCATGTTGCAGGGCTGTGTGCTAACCCTTCAACAGTATTTGCAAACTGTTGTTCTTTTTGAGAGCTGAAATCAGAAGGGTCTCTGCTGACTGTAATATCTCATTTTTGCCCAAGACATGTGGAAAGTCTGCTGTTGGGCTGTGCTTGGGCCTTGTACCTGTGTTAGCAGAAAATCGACTGAGAGGCAGCTACTTCTTAGTGGTATTTAAAATTATTTAATATTCAACCTTCTGTGAGCATTCCTATGAATTTTTACTGGTTTGTTTTCACAATTTTGGCAAGTGTGTGAAAAATATAGGGCCTATAAGTCTATCTACCTTTGCAAAACAGAAAATGGGAATGATTCATCTCCCCTGGAGAAGGTCTTACATGTTAGTTTGGCGGTACCTTGAAAAAATCACTTTCTCCTATTTTCAAACAGTGTGAAACGAGAAATTTTTTTTTCCTTAACCTTTCATTGAGTATGAATGATATATTTGTTTTAATGCCGGAAGCATAATTTTTTAGCCAGTCATAGAGGTTTTTGTGTTTGTTAATGACCCGATGCATCTGTAAGTGTCTTCTTCTGTTTTAATAGACAAAGCTGGCTTTGAAGTACTGTGAAACATTTTGTATATTCTTAGTTAAGACTCCCACGTGAAGGGTATATAAATACTGATATGGCTACACATGGGCTCGATCTCTTTTAAACAACTGAACTGTGTACCTGATCGCTTGTCGGGCTTGAAAACCATGAGCAGAGGCTACAACTCACGCACCCCTCTTCCCCCCCCAATTTGTTATTGCGTAATGTCACGTACCACATGGAAGCCTGTAGTCAGAAGGGCCCCTATTTGCTTCTGTCGTCTCACCGAGTGGTCGCGGGCAGGCTTGCTGTGGTTCAGGCTCTGAGTTTCCCACCCTGCTGCTGGGGGGGCTGTGAGAAGTGTGGGAACGGCGTTCCCTGTGGGAGCCGTGGGGTGGGAAGGGGCTGCGGTGGGGGGGGGG
>JANXJC010000029.1:4972491-4995631 GCA_027564655.1 Leptodon cayanensis
AAAGGATGTCCCATCAAGTTGGGAGGGAGGGAGGGGGGAGAATCCAAATAGTATTTTTGTGGGGAAATATCTAATATACTTTCTGCCAACTTGACACAAGTCCTGGATTAAAAAAAAAAAGTAAAATAAATGGATGTCTGAAAGTACAGCACATCTTTTGTATCTGAACTGCTGTAAATGCACTCCACCAATGTATCAAAATCTTCTTTTTGTTCTGTAATGGGGTTTGGGAGTGATGCGTTTGATTCTGCCCACTAGGTTTGTGCCAAGGCAATCAGATCTTTATGAAAGCAGTATTTTCTGTGGTTTTTTTATTTACAGCCTTTCTTATTTTGATATTTTTTTTATGCAGTGGATGAATGCCAACTTTCAGACAAAACCCACTTAGCTGTCCACATATTTCTCAATGCCAATCCTCCAATTCTTCCTCTCCAAATATTTTTTGGGAGTAAAAAGCATTCTCATCCTACTTAGCCTACCTAGATTTCTCATGACGAGTTAATGCATGTCCGTGGTTGGGTGCACCTGTAGTTCTGTTTATTGGTCAGTGGAAATGAAAAAGTCTGCGTTCATTGCAGTTCCAGTTTCTCTTCCATTCTGTGTCACAGACACCAACACACACTCATTGGAAAACAAATGAAAAAAACAAAATGTACAATGGATGCATTGAAATTATATGTAATTGTATAAATGGTGCAACAGTAATAAAAGTTAAATAATTTAAAAAATACAAAAGTGTAAAGACTGATTAAATCTTCACTTTTACCCCTTGGCAACTAGGCGAAGGAGAAGAAGTGTTACAGCTGGGGCTGTTAACTCTCGTATTTATAGCAAAGTAGAGGCAAAGAACCACCAACCTCATGATCCTAGAAACAGGTTGCTGTAAACTCCTACTTCAACAGCCACAAGCATTCACAGGTGAGGTTGGAAGAAATGGCAAATGAACAGCACGTCTCATATATGTTTTATCCCAGGCAAAGTAGAAATGGCTTTTGCCTGCCTTAACATGTGAAAAAAATGCTCTCTTGCTGTTTTAAAGAGCCCGAGGCATGCTGACTGGGTTTTAACTGGGAGTAAGACCGTGGATTCGATAAACTGATCTTTTAAAATGAGGCAATTAAATTTAATCCTAGTCCTCTTAAAATATTCCCAGTGCTGATCCGCTTTGTCCTTTTCCCCATTGCCATTGTGCAGGAGATGAACTGCAGCTGCCACAAAAGGCCAATTCTGGGTATTTCAAATATGGGTAACCTTGTGTAGCTGAGCAGAGTTTAGACTAGCTTAAACAACATTTTTCAATAGTTTTGTCTGTTTGCCCCATTTTTATTCAGCAGAACTGCTGAATAATTGCAGTTTCTGCTGAGTGGTGTCCTTGCTGGATAGAGACAACTATTTCAGTGCAGAGCCCAGGATTCACAAAACTGGTTAAAGAAGCATATTTGGTCTGCCCATTAATAAGCTCTTAGGCTGAGCAGAAATTCCTAGAGGAGTGGGCAATGGTAAATAGAAACACCGCTTGTACACGTACCAAAGGGATGAGTGGACTTGTATTTAGTAAATAAGGGAAACGGTGTTTTAAAATGATATAAATTATTTCACATACTCTCTCTTCATGCAGTGAGGATGATTCACTCTACAGATTTCCATAATTCTTGTCTTTTATTTTATTCAGAAGTACAAGGTTCCTATACCGTGCTGGGGATACTGATGTGCAGTTGTGCACCCGTGGAAAGCTTACTGGAACAGGCAGGAGTAGTTCTGTCGGGTTTAGATCAGGTCGTTCACTTCCATGAATCTTGCACCACCATCAAGCTTTTGCATCCTTAATGTGAAGGAGCCAATTTCA
Source organism: Leptodon cayanensis (assembly GCA_027564655.1). Taxonomy (NCBI): domain Eukaryota; kingdom Metazoa; phylum Chordata; class Aves; order Accipitriformes; family Accipitridae; genus Leptodon; species Leptodon cayanensis. The sequence continues at coordinate 4,974,338 of JANXJC010000029.1, forward strand.
TGCATAACATGTCAAAATAAAGTGGATTCTTTTGCACAGAGAAAGGTCAGCTAAGTACTCTGGCTTAAAAAGACGGCAGGCTTTTTTAGATTCAATAGCTGAAGCACTGCAAGGCACCAGGCAGATAACACATTTGCCATAGTTTACCAAGATTTGTGCCTATATAGCTGTCACAATCTACAGCATCTTTGTGTGGCCAAGTTTGTGGCTTTCCTGCAAATCTGCAAGAGCCTTCTGCCATTGTTTCCCGGTGTAGATGTGTCCTGGAAAGGGAGAAATTCCATCCAACTCCCCCGTGGGGATGAGTCCAGGACTGAGAGGAGGACAGCAGGGATCCCGCAGTACTTTGTGGTGCCGTAGTCCTGGACCGACCCGAAGCCGATGGGACTAAATCTGTGCTCTGCCTTTGGGCTGGAAGAGGCTGCCAATGGACAGTAGGTATGTAACTTGTTTACTGGGAGGGTATGCGAATGTGCCTACTAACTATATCACACCTTGGCTGGTATCACACCCATTCACTTTCAATATAATGTTCAAAATAGCCCTTAATCTCTTTTACTAAAATAGTTTGACAACCAACACATGCCTTGTCTTCCCCTGAGCTTGCCTCAGCTGGCATACTTAAAGTTGGTGAGAAGATCTCGAATGCAGTCTTACTTTAATTCTTTGAGGCAATTAAAAATACGCCTGTGCTCCACAGCTGTATCCAAACCCAGCAGCCTCTGCAGCAGTTGACTGCAAACTCGTAACACACGTGCTGCAGTTCTCACAACCCGCTTGCTGACGGTAGTTTCTTCCTGATAGCGTCGACGGTGCAAGGCGATGTTGTGCTCCACATGGCTGGAAATCGCTAGTATACAGGCAAAGAAATAGGCACTTGTGTTTGGGAAGCTGAGAGGCAGTGCAGTCAAAGATGGATGCACTTAAATAAGTTCTCAATATTCTCAAAAAATAAAAAGGAAAGTTGCCATACAATGTTTTTAATTCTTTTATTAATAGAGGGGGCTGCAAAATTAGCCGTGTCATAGTAGTGAAAATGCTTAGTCTGTAACTAGTAGTGCCAAGGCATTCTGGCTTAGGACATTGCTGGACAGTACTGCTATTCTATACCTACATATGCAAGGAAAGGAATCATCTCTGTTCAAAGAGCTCATGAACTAAGTGTATATGGTTAAGAGAAATGTGAAGCATGTTGCTTGCCTGAAGTGGCACGAGAAGAGGTTAGAGCCTACAGCTCTGCTTTTCTTCACCTCAGTCCAGTGCCTCATCTCCAAGATCCTCTTTTTCTGAGTTATAATCACTCTTTAATAACAGTAAAAAAGTATGCTAAGGGTAGAGAGCTAACAGGCATGTTAATGCTTTGAGCGTAAGCACGTTGCAGATAACCTCAAAGGACCCAGCCCTTTTGTGAAAGCGTGCCAAAGGAATGGAGAAATTCAACCCTGGGAAAGAACCTTTGCTATTGTTTAGAGCCCCTACAGAGAGATGTTTGCAAGGTCTCCCTTGTGTTGCTTTGGAGATTGTCAAGAATCTGCTGCTCTCCCTTCGACAACAGGAAGGTCAGTGCCATTGGCTTTGCTCACACTTTGCTTGCACTTTCACAGCAAGGAGAAATGCAGCTGCTGTTAAACGTACGGCAACTTAACCTGTCTTTTTTTTTTTTTTTAACCGTACTTGAAATGTGCCTGCTGGTATTTTTCTAATGACATTTTGAGATGGAAAACCAACTAAAGTTATGTTAAAATATTCATAACGAAATAGCTTCCTAGGAGCAATGCTGACCACTTGCCCTGTAGCTGGTTTCTGTACACTTACTTGTGTGTCTGTACAGGATAGACACTTCCATGAAGAAACAGTAAAATAAAACATTATAGGATATGTCGGTGTCTTATGTGACAGCACTTCTAGGCATGTGACTGTGTGACTGCCAGTACCTGAACAGTCAATGACTCCCAAATTTCTGCTGGCACTTCCTTTATCCCAGCACTTAATTAGAAGGTCTATCCCTTCTCTGTCTCACCTAATGATTGCCGTCGCTGGATCAGCTTGAACCCCAGCTTGGTTCTACTGAGCTGAGCCTGAAGCAGTGGGTGAATCAAGCCCTCGGTCTTGCTTCAGGAGCTTCTTCTCATTAGATTGCATTTCTGTGACTTTATCCTTATTTAGCCAAACTGGGGAGTGTGGCAAGAAATACCTCAGATTTGTTGCCAGCGCTGCAGAAGGCATTTTCTCACAGTACATTTCCTCAGTACATCTACTGCTATACTTTCATTGTTGTCTCCTCGCACTAAATTCATAGTCTTTAAGGCCCCTTTTAAAAGATTTTTAAGGTGCTAATACTTGGTTTGCTTTTTTTTTTGGGGGGGAGGGGGTCACATATTTTTTTCTGCACCAAACTCTCCACATTTATCCTGAGTCTGATTTGGTTGACTTTCTGCCTTTAAATTACTCTTTTTTTTTTTTTAATCCTGTTTTATATTTAACCTCCCTACCATATTTCATGCAATATGAATGCATATCAGCTGTTAAGCAGTCAGATTTGGAAACCGTGGCCCTCCAGTCATGGGAGAAACACGGCACAAGAAACAGCAGCATACGTGTGTTTTCCTTCACTGCTGTGAAACAGTCTTCTCCGGGACTGGCAGAGCTTTGCTTGCTGCATTTATCATGGTGGGGTCAAGATCTGGCCACAGGGTCGGATAGGCAGCAGGAGGTATTTTTAGTTTTGTTTTTTTGGATTTTTTGTTGTTGTTGTTGTTGTTGGGGGGAGAGAAGGAGTGGATGCTTCAAAATATGGCCACAGGAGTTGGGACACAGGGCATATGACACAATCTTTTTGTTTGCCGGAGACAATACTGTTGTATGTTAACTGGCTGCCATGGGGTTACCAAGTCTCTCCAACTTGTCAGGACACTTGTCTCTCTTTTGGCATATTTGCCTGTGTAGGCAATAAATATTAATTCCAGCTCATACTCTCATGGCTGTTTAAATGTATTGCTTCTATCTTTAGCTTGTCTTCCCTCCACAACATAATCTTGCATCTCTGAGAGTCTCCCATAGCGTCAGGAGGCTGACTGAGCTTCTTGATGGCTTGGCTTGATCAAGATGACTTTTTTTGAGATTGTTCAGTCAAGTGAGGTGCAGATTTGATTGAGTTACAACTTTGTTTCACTTACGAAGCAAAAGTTCAAAGGCTTTACATGATGTTCCTGATGAGGGTGATGTGAAATCTTCCTGCAAGCCCTACCAGTCTGTTATTTGAAACGTCATCACGTTGCTGCAAAATGAGTAACTTGCTAAACATCACTGCTGTTGCAGCTGGCCACCAATTTTAGATTAGTGCTTGGTGAAGTTCAACATTCAGTCGCACTTGAGAATTAAACAACTCGTACTGGGCTCAATACAAGGACAGATTAGAGCTGTTCACATTAGGAGGTAGAAAGGTAATAGAATTCAATTCTTTTTCCTCCATTCAGTTCCATCCAGTTCAGAAAACCAGTGAGAACCAGGAGTCTGTCCCTAGATGGTCTTTTCACGTCAGGAATGGGGCAAAGCTCGTAGCAGCCAGACTGTAAGTCATACTAGCCAAAGAATGGGCTTTAAAACTTAACAGTTAGTACTTTAAACCTTAAACCTGAATAGTAGGTGTTTTAATCACAGGCTACACAGCCCCCCAGAGAAGCTGGGCTACTAGAGATACCCAGTGTGGCAGGAAGCCAGCAACTGAGCTCCTGTTAAATTTATTCCAGTGGCTCTCATTTTTAGCACTCCTTTTCCCCTATCCCTCTTTTATTGGCTTTCTACCAGTTTTAAGTTTATTATGTGTTAATGAGAATAGTATGCTGTAATGACAGACCATACTGATGCTCCATTAATAGCATTTTTCTGGCTTTTATTTTTTTTTTTGTAGAGTTCTGGCATTACTTGCAGGATTCTGGACTGGATCCGTAAAAACTTATATGTTTACCAAGTAGAATATGAGTTGATCTGGTAGAAAGGAGAAGCTGAAAAAATAATTATACCATTGGACATGGGCGCAAGCCTGAAAAAGCAAACTCTTTATTCTGCAATGGTCTGGGATTCTGAAATGGCTCACTGTAAGCTAAAAGACCCTATGGAGATTTCAAAAGATATCACATGTCAGTATGCTGAATACATTGTTGGTTTAAGCTCTGCTGCTCTGTCCAATTATCTGAACTTTGTCAGCTGCACTTCATTTTTTTATTTTTAAATAAAAGACAGCATTCCCAAGCTGGCATTTTTGTTTCAAAAGGCGAACAACAGTAGCTCGTAATGAGTATGTTGCAAAGGAGAATTTCAATCCCATTAAACCTTGAATAACCTTTCCCTGTAGAAGAAACTCTAACATTACTTAGGAATCTTTTCCAACATTTTATTTAAAAGGAAAAGTTTCCTGATAACCAGTTTTTCAAGGACATATTCATAAAAGCATACTTTAATAGCATAACTGTTGATGATAAGCTAAACGGACATTCTTATGGAGTCTGGCCATGCATCGCAGGCTAAGGAAAGAAAACCTGGAACATGGGAGGCCAGTTCATCAGCTAGCAAAATTATTGATTCAGGTCCACTGAACTGTATGAAAATTGTTTCATTTGCAGTTATTCCATATAGATCTGAAAAAAATTTTTAGCAATAGAATGTCATGTTATAGTAGGTAGCATTGAATGATTGGATATGAGAGAATTAAGCTGTTGACCTTAGTGGTAACCTAATAACAGACGGATCTGAGTTTGCATTGAAGCAGCGTATGAGTACTAATTAGGAGCGTAATGTAAGTTCTGAAATAGTAAATTAAAAGGATTTATTCAAGACTTTAGGTAAACGATTTTTATGAATGTTTCACAGTGTTTCTGTGGGACAAGGGGCACAACATAAGGATCAGTGTATTTCTACATATGCATGTAAAAATGGAGAAGAAAAATTAATGATAGAAGGGAGGAGTGGTATATACTTTCTAATAAGTGTTAAATTTAACTGGTGCATCATGCTGCACTTAAATATCTTGGGCTTGAATTTTGACCTGTACCATACTTTGGTGTTCTAGCTTAGCTGTATCACACACACGTTGGACCAGACTTTTGGGTGAGATTTGAACAGCAGCTCTGTTTTCACTGCACTGCCGCTATTTTTGTAGCCATACCTGACCTAATTTTATTCCAATTTTTCTAGTTTAATCTTCCAGGACCAACACGGCTTCGTTAGAGGGGATCTGAATAGGTGATAATCCAAACTCAGATAAGTCTTTACCATCCAGACGGAGCTCTGTGTTGCATCTGAGCTTGTTACCTCTGGCTTTGATGTGTCCATACCAATGGCAAGGACTGGGAAAGCTGTCAGTGGGTTTTAATGTGCATTGGGTGCCCCACGTCCCACTGACACGCTCTCTTCCCCTGCTCAAAAAGTGAGGGCAGCTGAAACATTCTAGCACGCTGAGCTGGAGAGTGCTTCTGTGGGTCTCAAAAGAAGGGCTGAAAACTTGAAACAAAGCTGTACAGTTCCTTGGTCAGGATAAGGAGGGAATGGAAAAGAAGAGTTTGAAAGTATGATAGCTGGCATAAAAATGACCTTTAACTTCATGGTAGAATTAAGGTGGCAAAGACACAGGCTGTGTCCCAAGAAGAGCAGCACCTTACAACTGGGATGACATACAGTATTGTAGAGGAGGAAGCCGAGTATGAAAATGTAGCTGCCATGAGAACAAATATTGCTTTTAGGCAAAAACAAAACTTGTGATGATTACCAAACATGTAGTTTGGTAGAAAGACATGTCTACTGTTGCAGTCATTTTTAGAGATGGGATCATATTTGAAACCTATTTAAAGAGATTTTTTTGTGTGATGCTTATGTTTCTGACACTTAATTTAGATTACAAATACAAGAAAATACATTTTGGTATACTGAACAACATTTTGCAACAGCATAAGCAAAGCCTTTCTACAGCATGATATAAGAGTCTAAAAAGAAATGAACCATGATGTTGGTGAAGTACAGGTTCCTAGCTAGCACCCCAAATACATGCGGTGTTTCTAATGAAAATGAGAGGATGAGGTGGAAGCTGCGGCCACAGTTTTACACAGTGATCAGAGCTCATTTTCAGTGACTGAAAAGTCCTGGTTTAGTGATGGTATCATGAGATACCGTCACATCTGATGATACTATCAAACAGATCCAACTGCAATCAATTCTAGTCATAATGCTTCAGCATATTTAGGACTTTTTTGAAGGAGGAACTTCTATGAGAATGGCTGTTTCCATTGATTTTATAACCTTGCTGTCCAGCTTGAAAATCCCAGAATTAGTTTGATAGCGACGAAAGTAAGAATCAGTCTATGTGTTGCAAGTCAGTGACAGAGTAGGTGTAGGTAGAGGAGAAGACTAAAAAACACATTACAAGGTCAGAGAAGCTTTTGGGAGGGAGTCAGTCACAGGGGGCATGTCAGGAGAAGACTGCAGTCAGTGTGCAAGGCCAGGATACTGATTTTCAGAGCACCACTTTGAATGGGTATGGAGACAAGACACAAGCTGAGAGTCTGGACTAGATAGAACGGGTTCCAGGCCAGAGACGTTACGCAAAAAGAAAGTAGAGGGGTTTTGTCTGCATGTGAAAGCCCAAAGTCATACACTGCTGTTCTTTTCCCTTTCACTCCAGCTCTCCTGCATTGATATTTACTTCCTCCTGCAGGCTTAACCTTTCCCTCAAGGATTTCTTTCTTGCCCCCAAGGTATGCTTTAGTCAACCCGCAAGACTTTCCTAAAGTGGCCAAAGCACCCATATAAAAGGAACGTGACACATACCACGTGTCTTCCAGAGAGCTCCTGTGCTTCTGGAGAGGCTTCATGTACAGCCTTGCCCCTCAAAGCATCTTGTATGAAACAAAGACGTACCAGCTCGCCTGGTATCTGGAACCATCGCGTGCCTCACCCTGTCACCGTGGAGATTTTCTCCACTGTTTTATCACTCTGTCGATACAGGCAGGTGTAGCGCTTTAGCACTTATCTGAAACAACAACGGTCCTGTTAATCCAGAGAGAGCTTGTTACGAGCAACTTCTCCGTCTGCCTTGTGCGCTGCCAGGGCTGACCTGACTGCGCGGGCGAGGAGAGCTGCCCACCGTTAGCCCACCGTCTTTTGCTGAAAAGATTGTCTTGGAGGACAATAAATCACCTGGGGAGGCTGTGGAACTACCTTGGGGCAGCTTGAGGATGGGGAGGGGAATGATTTGTCCGGAATTATGTGGGTACGGTTGCATGTCCCTTAGGGCAGGGGAATGGGAAGCCCTAAAAGACTTTGAAAGTCAAAGTCTTCCAAGTTTTCTATGGTTCTGCGATAAACAAAGGTTGTCTCAGTGAGAACTGTTTTTCTTCACCTGAATAAAAGCTAGACTATATTTGCTTTCATGGAATAATAAATCACTCTACATTGCCTTCAGCAGGACTAAGGGCAGTACAAGGTGCTGTTCAGTCTTAAATAAATCCCTCAGTGCTGTACTTCAATAGCTACAGACTGTTACTCTGGGATACTGAGTATCCCCTTTTTAAATGGATTTTTGAAGTGTTGTCTGAATGCCCGGAATGAAATGTTTCTCAATTTTACTTTACTTTTTTCCCCCGCTCTTACATGATCTCATTCCAGTCATTCTTTTGTCCACCAGGCCATCAATAGGCAAAACTCTTTACTTTTTCCTGTATACATCAATCAAACCACAAATGAGAAACAATAGCATGTGTTTTGGTCACAACCTTCCCTTGGATATATTTTTGCAGCACTTCAGTCCATGTCTTAGCCTGCTATAGGCAAGGACCACGTTGCTATTTCAACTGGGCAAAATCATCAGTTGTTATAAATTGACTTGGGGATATACAGATGTCCAGCAGTGGTGAGAATTTTCTCATCTTTGTGTGCTTTATTTAAAAGTGCAATTCACAATGGATCTCTGATGAAAAGTGCTAGTAACCCTGTGAGCTCTTAGAGTGCTGCCTGTGCAAAACTGGGTGAGGCTTTCTTTTAAGAAGTACTTCTGCTGATTTGGCAGAATTGGACCAGCAAATTGTAGTGATGAACTGGATTAAAATGACCTGGAAAAGCCCTGCCTCATGTACAGTGCTGACTGCTGAGCAATCATCGCTGTTCTGTGCTTTTCCCTTTGTGCTGGCCTGTGCATAGATATACTAGTACTGAGTTAATTCGGAGCTGGGATAGGCATAGGGGAAACCACAAAATTTTAAACTCCCCTTTTTTTTATCCTGAAGAGAAAATGGTCTTCTAAGCTTTTCATTTTTGTTGTTGGCAGGGAGCAATGAGATTAGACACTGAAGCTAGGTCAGACTTTCTCAAGTCCTTGTGCATGTCCACGCAGCCGCGTTCGGGCACTAGAAGCTGCTCAGAAGTGACTCAGCCATATGCGTAAGAGTAATTAGATCCATTTGAAACTCAGGAACTAACAATTTTGAGGATTCTTTCAAACTCTTTCCAGTTGAAAGTTCCATGGGTTTGTCTCACTCTGTACTCTGTCTTTACTCCTGGCATCTATTAACACCTAATCCTCAGAGTAAATGATCTGCAAAAACTGCTGGGTTTTATGTCAAAAGGCTTGGAAACCACAACAGTTTCCATGCTTCCCCCACACCTCCCATCTTAGTTTGGCCAAATTAATCCAAATTTCAGCGAACTTAAGGACCAGACTGTAGGTACAGCTTCCCTTGACTTTAGCCAGGATAATCATGCTGTTAAAATAATCATTAAAGCTATTAAAATTAAGGAAAAAAGAAAACGAAAATTTGTTCAACTGGAACAACTGCAAGTAGGCAAGATGCTTGAGCATCTTTTCCATAATAAAAACTGGAACTGCTGAGTAATCAGCTATGCCCTTCCACAAAATCTGGACTGTTTATTCATGGGTGGTTCCCAAAGATTCAACTCACCTGGTATCAGAAAACAATGGGTGTTTTACCCTGTTACCACACAGATTTTCTCCGCTCTTTTATCACTATGCAGATACAAGTGGGTGTGTAGTGTTTTAGTACTTGCCTGTCTCTATCTATAATGCTCCCCCAGAGTCGCTAGTCTTTATTGAACAGCTTTATCTTTTTCAAATAAGAAACATATTTCTTACAGAGTGTACAATTGGACCCGTTACAAGAAGTTACTGAATAACTAAGGGAGAGCTGCGTTCCCTGAGCCGTTGTATCAGACCCATTGCATACAGCTGTTACAGTGGGCCCAGTCATTCTGCATAGTCCGTGCAACTGGAGTCCAGTGGTGCCACATGGTAAGACATACCACTCCTGCTATGGCTTATAACCCAGACAATCACAGATATCCCTACTCTGTTATGACTTTATGAGATATTTTTCCACCCTGGGACAAAGACAAAACAATTTTTAAAAACTTGCTTCCCTGGATTTGCTTAGTTTTAAGGTTGTTGCCTAAGAGGATAATCAGAACAGCTCCCAAGAGCTGCTGGAGTCTTGAGGGCAGGGAGTGGAAAGTTAGGAAGAAAAAAATTTTTTTTTTTTATTAATTTCTTCTTATGCAACATTTGGCAGTTTCCTTACTAACATATATTCTTCTTAGGAGATCAGTTTTATTTTTTTAAGTTTTTAGAGCCTGAAGCTTTCTGTAGATGTTCTTAAATGCATGATCTACTCTTAATGAAGGGAAAAATAATATAAAAGGTTAAAAAAATGCCCTCAATCTGAAACAAAGCTTCAAATTAGTCTGAAACAGTCGCACCTAGTTCAGGCTTCGCGTGCATAAGCAGTAATGCAGCAGGTAAAGAAGCAGTGTGCTTTACAGAGTGACAGTCTAATTCACTTTGGTTTTGGAAAGCCAAACTGAAAACAACACAGCCTTGTCCTGGACAAGATATGTATGCTGTTTATTATTAACTGCTGTTCTGAAATTAGGCATGTGCTAGTTACCCATGTAGCCCACCCTTGCCCCCACCTTCCCTGTCTGTGAGAGTCAAGGGGAGTTCTTGGTTTGCAGCCAAGCATCGTAGTCTGGCCAGGCAGTGTTGTCTGAGGGAGAAAAAAAGTGACGTGCTTGCTCTGGTGTGACGATTAGTATAGCTTGCTGATAAAACAGGGAGAGAAATGCTGCTGGTGAGATGTTAAGCTTAAAAGCTTATGTTTTCATGTATTCGTTATAATACCAACTCTATTAAATTATCTGAAAGTATAAGGATTTATTAAACTTCTGTGTACAATGCTGTTCCAACTGGGTATTTTGGTAAGCTGCCTTTATGTAGATATCTGTACAACATAAGCTAATGCTCTACTAAGAAGGAAAATGTTTGGGATTATCCTGGAATGATGAAGAGGCGTTGTGTGAAATACAGTAGTATAAATTACTGTCTACTGGTTTAATTAGTCTATGGGGGGGTCTATGTTGCCAGAGAAGCACCTTGGAAACAGCCAGTGAGGGGATTTAAAAGCACCCACTAAACTTAAGAGACCAGGGAAACACGAAGGGTGGAAGCTCTCTCTGCTTTCTCCTATTCGTTTTCTCTCTCCGCTTGTAGACTCTGCAGTTTTTGGCACTTCTCCCCTTTGTAATATTTCTGTGATCCCCCGCTGGTGGACACTGCTGACATAGGGTAAGGACAGAGTCTCTGCTGTGCACCTTTGCTTTGCTCTGTAGCTCTCCTGACCAGCAGTTCTTTTTAAGAAGCTATCAAGTGTACTCTAAAACAATGATCTACATTTTTCCTCTTACTCACCAGCCTCCTACTTTTCCCTCTTCTCCAGGTATTGCAGTAACGATCTGAGAGAGAGATGTCTCTGTGTTTTTCTTTGTTTGTTTTTAAGGTTTTCTTCTCCTCTCTCTTTTTTTTTTCTTCTTCAAAATCTTGATGGAAAGAACATGATCGCTTTCCCTTTGGGGAACAAAGATCCCAATTAATCTGTTATTTTTCTCATGGAGTAAAAGAAGTCACTGAACTTACATGCTCCAATAACCTCTCTACTTTGTCTGTGTTTATCCTAGCAAGTACTGCTTCACATGGTAAAAAAAAAAAAAAAAAAAGAATAAATATCCTAGTCCTGTTCTGAATGAAATTGCGGGAAGTTTTGCTTTGACGGGTAATGATTGAAGAACAAGGTCCTTGCAAAACAAGGATCGGGTTCTGCACCACACTGAAGGAACTAATTACATCACCACTGATTTTAGTGTGGGGGAAGACAAGTTCAAAGTAGTATCAACAGGTGATTTTCAAATCAACATTTTCTCAGATTTTCTCTTTGACTTGGAAGAACCATTGATGTGAACAAACAGGCAGGCAGAGAAGAGGAGCAGGAAAAAGTGCCTGAAAAAGGTGACTGATAAAGATTTTCCTTTTTTTTTCTTCTCAGGAAAAACACACTTTGGATCCTTGTTATGGTGAAAGGCCAATCTAAAGCCAGTACAGTAACTACCCAAGCACAGAAATAGAGACTTAAATTCCCATGAAGAAAGTTCAGTCCCCTCATCTTTCACATAGAGCTCACTGTGTAAATGTAGCCTTTCTTTTTTATTGCTACCTTTCTCTCTTTCTCACTTTCTTTTCTATTTTCTTTCTGCCACTAAGCTTTATATAATATTCCAGGTGTGGAAAACACTTTGTAACTCAGCTGTCACTCAAAATAAACACAGTCCTTCACATCTGCATTTGTAAACATGGGGGAAAGGCTTCTCATACGAATAACTGGTAAGAAATATTTGAGTCCTTCCCTTGCGAGGGTGGTGGGGTAAGAACAGGATGCACTCTGGAGAGCCAAGATATTTCAGGGGAAGCAGTGTTTGGATGCCAAGCTCCGTACCAAACCAGGACTGCCCAGCAGCTCATACTGGCTGCCCCAGGCATGATCCAGCAAGGGCAATGCCCTTGTCCCCAGGAACTTGACATTTTGGTGCAGCCTCGGGCAGCTATGTGCAGCGGCTTCAGTGGTGTCTTGCTTCTCCCTCAATCATGGAATCATTTAGGTTGGAAAAGACCTTCAAGATCATCGAGTCCAAACGGCTTCTGGAGATGGGGGCAAGAGGCCCCTTAGTCCCTGTGGTCAATCTGTGCCTGGATCTGAAAGACATGCCGTGCCCTGGGTACTCTGATGGCCTAGTAACTGCGAAATCTCCAAGTGATAAATTTGAACTGTCATTAAATTTTGTCCTGATCCCTCTAGCAGGTATATCCTATGACTCAAACTGTTTGAGAAGCTCAGACTTCCTCCTACACCTTCTTGGGTGCCAGCTCCCCATCTCCACCATCTAAACGTCAAGCACCCTCCTAACAGCTTCAATGAGAAGACAGCAAGAAAGTAGAGAGGCTTTTTGAAAATTCAGGAACCACAAAAAATAAATGGAATACATTATCTTAATAAAACAGAGCCTTCTTTTTATTCAGTTCCTATTATTCAATTTCATATTCAACTGAACACCTCTCCAGCTGCATTGAACCAGTATAGCTTTGGTGGTCTTAAAATTTCTTAAGATTTGACTCTCAATTTTCATATGTAATGAAGCTGCCACAAAATGAACACAATGCCCAAAACCAGAGCCCTTCTCTGCAGAATTTAGCTTAGCTTGTCACATTGCATACAAAGTCCATTTATTTAACTGCAAATTTATTTAAGGAGGAATTTAGTAGTGTTTCTAAGTTGCTTCAAACATGCAAGCCAAGGTGAAAGTGCCACGGGTACTTGTACTTACTAATAAACAGAATGGTCATAGTATAAATCGCCAAGTCTGAGGTGAACTATGATTAGCTGTGAGCTCCCATTTAAGATGAATATCTGATGCACTGTAACTTGGAAGATTCATTTATGCAAGTTGAGTGAGTACTGTGTTCTGATACTGGTTGTATACATAAATGTAGAAGTATTTGTAATGAAGGAGGATGTTGAAAAGTGGATTTCCATGTTTGCTAGTAGAAGGCTGGAGGGAGAAGTAAGTATAAAAAGCTATATCATCTAGAAGTATTCTAGAAGATGTCAACAGAAAAATGGAATTTTGCTTCTATGGAAAATTGAACATTTAGAAATTTGGTTTTAATCTGAACTGAAAATGTTTCTATTTTAAAATTTCCAAATGAACCCAAACTTATGAAAGTTGTAATTCTGAAAAAGAAAAACATTTTGTTAACTATTTAAACCGTTAGAATATTGTAAATATGTACAACAGTGTGTGTTTGTATTCTGTGTTTTTACACGTATATAGTATTTGTAACGAATGTATGTCCTGAATATTTGTATAAAAATACTAACATAACCTCAAAATTATAAAGCTGCAATGACATTTACCAGCCCTAAAGTTGTATATTAGACCTGAAACTATTTGGTTTTACGTTTCTCATAGGAGGAAACGAATGGGTTTGAAATGCTTCAGTTTTGACAAGAGTGCATTCAAAGCTGTGCTGAAAAACTCTTCTGGTCTTTCAGGAAGGCCTTAAAAATTTTATGTTTCTCTGTTGAGAGGAGACAGTGTAAAAAAACCTGAAGAACACATGTCAGAGCAAGAACCGAAGTTTGGCAGGAGAAGAGCTGAACTTCACACACTCAATACCTCCCAGGAATCGGCTGGGAGCCCACTGAAGTCAATGGGAATTTTTGACTGGCTTCAGTGTGCATTGGCTCAGACCCAAAAGGACTCTATTCAGCAAAATACTTAGGTGGATTTTACTTCAGGCACGAGCTTAATGAGACTTTAGCAGGTACTTAAAAGTCATGCACACTTGCATTTTTTGGAATGCACACTCGAATTTTTTGAATTCACCGAGATCTCTACCATGTGAATTGTTGCAATGTAATAAGAAAAATCTTGAAGCAGATTTAGTTGTCTAAATACACAACGAAATGAAAGTTCAAGAGGAGATGCTGGGCTACGCTCTCTCAAAGGGACCACAAAAAAGACAACTATTTCAGAATGGGAAGTGAGAAAAAGCAGACGTTATAACCAGGGGATATTCCAAGTTTTAAATACTAGGCCAAATTCACACTGTGGTAGGATTGAAAGATCAAAGCCAAAGGTAGTATAAATTGGCATATCAGTCATTCAGAATAAAGATTTGGTTCATAGTGTCCCTGCCCCAGAAGGGAAAAGAAACGTGAAACAGCATTTAATAAAATTTTTTGTTGCTGGATTCTAGTCACTCCAGTGCCAGTGCCCACTTCACCTACAGTAGAGCTATTTGTAAGTGAGAAACAGATTATGTTTTTTTTATTTTAAAAATAGGAGTAGAAGAACTGCTTAAATACCTTCAGAAATAAAAATGCAGCTTAAAATGCAGCCCTACAGATTTCAGCAGCTAGGAGCTATTGAAATAAGATTGAAATTTTCAGAAAGAACATTTCCTTTTTTACATCAAAGAAAAGATGTTCTTGGGGAGTGGGGGGAGAAGAGTAGATATGAAGTTGGTAATAGGTCAAGATGGGCTAGAATCTAAATCCCAAATCTGGATCTAGACAGGCTTCAGAATTCAAACCTCAAATCTGAGGTCTGAAGGCACAGCATTTGAGTAAGTTTGGACTTACATTTGGCACTAGAAGTGATATTCTGATAGGATATTTTTCATTTGCTTTCAGCAAGGGTGGTCCTTGCATGTCTCTCGATAAACTGGAACCCTTAAGTTGGTGTATTGTACTTCTGTTTTTATTTTAGCCATTTTACAGTGATTCAGTTATGTGGACCTGACTTACCGTTCTGATGCAGACACATCTGACATGCAGCGGAAACAACCACAAATATACGCTGAGTTCTTTCAATACCACATTAGAGAGTCCTGCAAGTGTAGTCACCACGTTAGCATCCTGCTTATCTAGTAACCAAACCACTTGTGCAATTTTATCGCAGCACTCAGAAGGAGTCACCGGCCACCCCTGGGTGATGCTTCCATCAGAAGCCTTGTCATTTTCTGGAATGACGGCCCAGCAGCGTGAAACCTGAGAAACACTAATCCCCTAATCAGGGTAATCGGAAAGCCCAGCCCTCGCGAGCCCACGTTCTGAGGTCAGGTGACTCACATAAAAGCAATCCAGGCCGGTCATGAGACAAAGTTTTTTGTAGCCACATCAGCTTTCCAGCATTTGCTGCAGCTCCCAAGTCTGGCTTGTGCTCGTTGTGTTATTCGCCAGATTTATTAATGCATTGTTGTGCGTTTTAAATTACAGCCCTTAGCGATCGTGTTCATACAGATCTCCCGGCGGCAGGCAGCAGAGAAGTCTTCGGAGCAGAAATGAGCACATACAGCGGCTGCTCTCTGCAGGATACTGCTCACTTAAACCAGCTCTATTTTAAGTTTAAAACTTTTAGGAAGTTAGCTAGTTTCTCCCTTTCATTTTCCATTTCACAAGCCTATACTGCAGTTCTGGCATGTGTCTTTAACCCTCAGGAAACCGCTGCGGGGACCGAGACATTCTTCCAGGCTGGGCTTCTGCCTTGCTTTCTTTTACCTCAAACCATTTCCTACGCTTGAATGTTCTGGTTGAAAGGTTTAGCTCTTAAGCATGGGCTGAGCTATTTACTTCAGAGATTCCAAATCAGGAATTTTAATCACGTTGATTATATCAGATTTCATTTAGGAAGGGCACTGGATCTTACTTCTTACTCCTGAATTTAACTGTGGCAGCTTAAGACATGGCTGGTTTCATCCGTCCACGCTTTCTCTCCGCTCTCTCTTTTGTCCTCTTCTCCCGCTTGTGGCAGCAAGGCAAGCGTGACTTGTGTGTTGGCATGGTTGTGTGTTAGATGATGGATTTACCACTCTTGACCACAGTCCTGTGTGTTTAAATCGTTGAGGAAGTTGTGTGCAAGGTATGAGGCTGGGGAAGCTCAGGCATGGATGTATAATTCCCCTGCTGTTCCTTTGCTGGGGGACCACGGTGACTTACACTGCTCCAGATGAATCACCACCGCTTGACGCTCAGAACCCTTTGAGTTATATTTATTTAAAGAGGCTGAGCGAAACTAAGGATATCAATAGTTCCCCCAGGAAAAAAGCTATAAGCAATAATAAATAACCGATATCTGTTCCTCCTCTTAGGTCATACACATAAATCCACACACTGACAGTGGAAGTTCTGCATCAGATCAAGGGTGAGTGGCATGTGGACTTCTGGACTGAAAATAAATTAATTTGCAGATGTCCATTGGTGACACAGGCTGGTTTGGGCATAAATAGTGCATCTACTTCTCTGTCCTTCACATACAGGAGAGCGTGGCAGCCACCGTCTCAGGGCGCAGTGACTGAGGCCACTGAACTAATTCCTCGGCTGTAGCTGGGCTTTCCAGAACAACCCCGAAGAACCAGGAGAGGGACGCCATGAGGTTTCCTATCCTGTGTGAAAGGAGAAAGGGGATTTTCGTCTCTGGGACAATGGAGAGGCAAATTTTGAAAGCACAGCAGTTACTAGTTCTAGTTACTGGTACTTTCTTTAATGAATAAATGAATAATGGTCAAAGAAAAGCAGGAGAGGAAGCAGCATCCATGGCTCAACTGATGTGCTGCATCTTTCAGATAGTCATTATGCTGGACTTCCCCATCCCACAGAAATGTGACTTGGAAACTTTACCAAACCTCCTAACTGGTGCACTTTTGGGAAATAATGCTTCAACTGGGCACAGCATAAAAAGAAGGAATGAGGAGGCTTTCAATGAGAACTCTTCTCAAGAAAGCTTTTCCTGGGTTTTACCAGTTTCATTAGCTCTGAGACTTGAGATACAGAAAAGTTTTCCATCTACTAGAAGCAGACTTTTTGTGATGAGAAGTTTGCATTTCACATGCTAAGTTTGAGATGTAAAAGATGCCACTGTTACGATGGTTGCGTATTTACCTGAGGTGTGTTTTTAATTTAGGGATGAAACCTGGGTCTCTTCTTCCTTGGGCCGTCTGTGGATTAAAACACTTCTTGCATATATCTGTCAGTGGTATCTTTTAGGGGTTAGGCTTTGTTTGCGAAAATAATATTTGGACCTGGAATGGGGGAACTAAAGTCTGGATTTTGCTTATGTAACACTAAACCAGCCACAAAAATTACAGTCCCAAATAGTTAAAGTGTCCAATAGGTCCATTATTTTGGCTGCTGTATGGGATCTGAGGGCACCGTTAGCCCTGACTGCCCCTGCCCAGCCTACCCTGGGGCTTTCCCCATGCTGCCGATGGGCCAAGAACCCATTTCAGCTCCTTCCTGACCTACGTCGCAGGTGGCCACTGCGAATTGTTCGGATTTCACGGGGTGCTCCCTGACCTGACTCGACTCATCCCCTTGCCTTCATTAGATGATGACTAGACAGTTGATGGGACCTGTCTCTGTCACTAGCCCAGCCTTGCTCAGGTGCCACAGGCTGGTTCCTTCTCAGCAAGGGCATGGCCAATGTTCGGGTCACCTGCAGCTGCCAGCTTGTCCCCCTCTCCCTGCTCCCAGAAGGTCTCACTTTGTCCTGACTCAAAGCCAGACGGTTTCACAGAGTTTTCTGTGCTCACTGATATTCTCTATCAGTCGCCATAAAACTGAGTGGGCCTCACGTCGAGATTTTGGTAAGAGCGTCTTTATGATTATGAGTGGAAAGGCGTAGATTCTGTTTACTTCTACATGGCGCACTGACGTTTCTATCTTTTTAGCTCAAGAAGTAAACAGAACTAGTGCAGAGTGTGATCCTAAAAGCTGAATTTGAGTTTGGAATGTGTCATTTCATATTAAACACAGTATCTGTATCTATAAAATGACATTTAAGCATGTTTTCTAAGCACAGAATTATCTTTCCTCATTATGGTCATACTACAGCACCCTTTCAAAATCTGAAGCCAGCTTCAGAATGTCTCAGTCTTCAGAGTTTTGCACACACTTGGTGCGTGGCTTTGAAAGGCACTTTCCTGCTCTCTGTTGAGGTTATAATGCAACCAAGAAACAGCGCAGGTTGAAGAAAAGAGACCAAAGAACAATTGTACTTCAAAGGAAATTTGAAAAACAATCACCCTGCAAGCTCTATAGCAATACTTACATGAAAACTGAGAAAAAGCCCTTTCAGATTTCTCTTTCAGCACGCTTAACAACATGGTTAAATATGGGATTGCCAAAACTAAATTAAGGACTCCTGATGGTACTTATCTCACAAGGAACAGCTTGAAATTCACAGCACCTGGAGGCTGTTGTTTTCATGCTGTTTTGTAAATGACACCATGGGAAAGTGCTAAGCTCTCTTCTGGAAATGGAGCTGTGGTAAGGAACTATTTGGAATTAGTTTGGAAAAAAGTTATCAGCAGTAGGTGGCTGGTTGATAAATGGGTTTTTTTTTTCAGAGTTCTATAACTTGGGATGTACCTGTGCTGCACTGAGAACACAAAGTGCTATCCTATAGTTACATACCCTAGCTAGTGCTAGAAATTCAGGGCTGGGATCAATCTATCTGTAAGCCAACTATGGGCTAATTGTATTTGCTTTTTTGGCAGGTCAGTTACCCAGTCCAGTGTTGCCATGGTCTGCCTGTTACCTGCCCCTAAACCGCTGAATTTAAATGCTACTTCTCTGTCACAACCATTTTGTGACTGCAGTCCTTACTGTCCTTGGCCCAAATTTGGTTCCCAAATGTACAAGTGCAACTCTACGATACATTAGCTGAAATCAATCAAGTCTCTCTCAATTTGTAGCAACTGAAAGCTGAATTTAACCAATATACTCTCCTGACCCTCTAAATGGCTGCATCTTTACTGATCAAATGCAGTGCTGCTGTGCTAGTTTGAGCCAGCAGAGAATTTAGCTATGTATCAGAAAATCAATTAAGTGAAGCCTTCAAATAATCTGAGCTAACCTCTCAGCTTGACAAGCACACGGAAACATGTATCAACACTGTTATAATAATCATGAAAAAATATGAAAGTGGATCTGAAGCTGCGTCTGTTGTATATGTACACTATTACTTTGGGAATAGAAAAGAATCTCTGTGTAAGACTGCATTCTTCTAAGCAAATTAATTTAACTCCAGGGACTATCATATGAAAAAGATCTATCTCATTGTGATCTGTCTCTCTGATGTGGCAGCTTTGAGACTCTGGATTAATCAGACCTCTTTGACTCCTTTTTGCTGAGCGATTAATATACAACAGAGGAATATTTAAATGTCTGAGAGTAGACATATAGGAATAGGAATATGTAGGCCTGCCTAAGAAGGAGGAATACAGAGACTCTCATTTTAAAGATGGCAAACATCTTGCCAAAGGCAGCTGTCTCAGGATAAGGCGAAAGTTAGGGAGTACAGGAGTCTGCTCAGATTTAAATTAGGAGTAGCTGTAGAGAAGTGCAAAGTCATTAAGTGCAATATCAGGCTCACAATCTCCAGTTATCTCACACCATCACTCAAAGGGTGGTGGTATCTTCTTCAGTAAAGCCCATTGCAGTCCTTGTATTGCTTTCAGCTAGCAGCTTCCATCTTTAACTCACATGCTAATTGTTAGTCCTATAATGAAGCTCACGTGTTTTCTTCTTACTGAGAGTAAAAGAGGAAGTGTTTTTACTGTGGAGGGTGAGTGACAATAATGCTTTGCTTGATTGAATGGTGTTTCAGGAAGGGGCTGAGAAAGCTTTGAGAGGCTTTTGCTATAGTGCTTCCTGAGATTAGATTTACTGTATTCTTCTGACTGCAGTGATATAATTAGATAGATCTTTATTATACAGAGAGACAAGTAAAACCCAAATTCAACTAAATAAAGTCTTTTGCTGGTAAGTGCCTGGCTCATCATCTCTTTATTAGCTACCTGCCTGGAGTTCTGCTTCTCCAAATGGCTGTTTGCCAGTAAACAACTGACTTTTAGGGTCCAGAGAATGAGGATGGTGTAGGATAAAGGTGCCTCACTTGGGTGGCTTAGGTTCTGGGCAAAGGTCCTATGGTAAAACCTAGAGCTCCCTGTGTAATTTCTGTAGCCAAAGGCTGCCAACTGCAACATGGATATCCAGTGATTTATTCCTTTCTTCTTCCCTCTTGCCAGGATTACAGTCTCAGCTGATGAAGTGATAGTTATATACATAAGCAGATCTTCATATGCACCCTTCTTCTATGGCCTATTTCTGTATCTGATGAAGTCAGAGGGAAATTTTCCACTGAATTTGTTGATGCAGAATAAAGTCTTAGGTGGGGGTTTTTGGAGTGGGGTTTTTTGTTGGGTTTTTTAAAAATCTACATAGCAGAGAGGTTGGTCTTCAGACGTGCCAAGTCAGAGCAAGGTTCCCCTATTTTTCCCTTTCCTGAAGTGTTACAACAAAGCTGACAAGTTGAGGAGGAATATTTTCTTCCAGCATACCCAGTCACATCAGATTGTAAAGGATGTGAAATAGAAAATTGATTTAGAAATGAGTAAACTGATAACGTGATTATAGCATGCATTTCTGAAAGAAAACAGCTGGTGAATTTCATACAGAGTCCCCCCCATGCTGTGAAATAGCAAAACAACACATTCCAACAGTAAGATAAAGCTAAGGACTTTCAGGGTGGCAGTCTATATAATGTATTCAAATGATCTTGCTGTTGATTCAGAAAATCCTATGTGATCAAAATCTTCCTCTCTCCCTTGTGGTTGTAGTTTAACACTTTCGAAGAGCAAATTACCTGGTAACAAGATTTGTGAAAAAGATTGAGAAGAACGTATGGCAGACCTGGAGACCAGTCCTGAGTAGAGTATGGGCCATTTGACAGATGGAACTGAGGGCCATTTCTTATTTTTTTTAGAAAAAAACACCGAAGAAGGATAGTTAGATTCTCAGTTCCCAGCAAAATCAATTCTGTGGAAGTTAGGCACCTAAATTCCTGTAAAACTCTAGGTCAGAAGGACTGTGCTGTTCGTTTGAAAGTGTGCGTATTGCGTTTGCGTGGCAAGGTTTTGGTAGTGGGGTGGCTACAGGCGCGGCTTCTGTGAGAAGATGCCAGAAGCTTCCCCCATGCCCAACAGAGCCAATGCCAGCCGGCTCCGAGATGGAGCCGCCGCTGGCCAAGGCTGAGCCCATCAGCGATGGTGGTGGCGCTTCTGGGATAGTATATTTAAGAAGGGATTAAAAGAAAAAAAACTGTGCAACTGCAGCCAGAGAGAGGAGTGAGAAAATGTAAGAGAAAGAGCCCTGCAGACCCCCAGGTCGGTGCAGAAGGAGGGGAGGAGATGCTCCAGGCGCTGGAGCAGAGATTCCCCTGCAGCCCGTGGTGATGAAGACGCTGGTGAGGCAGGCTGTCCCCCTGCAGTCCAGGGAGGTCCACGGTGGAGCAGATATCCACCTGCAGCCCGGGGAGAGAGGACCCCACGCCGGAGCAGGGGGATGC
>JANXJC010000029.1:4995731-5006891 GCA_027564655.1 Leptodon cayanensis
GGAGGGCTAGGGGACGGTGTTTCTTAAGATTCGGTTTTATTTCTCCTTATCCTACTCTGATTGGTAACAAATTAAATTAATTTTCCCCAAGTTGAGTCTGTTTTGCCCATGATAGTAGTTGGTGAGTGATCTCTCCCTGCCCTTATCTCGACCCACGAGCCTTTCATTCTATTTTCTCTCCCCTGTCCAGCTGAGGAGAGGAGTGATAGAGTGGCTTTGGTGGGCATCTGGGATCCAGCCAAGGTCAACCCAACACAGTGTGCAACCTGGGAGATCTGCGGCCGCCTTTAGATACCCTCCTGAAAGCAGCTCCTCTGCTCAGAGCATAGCTCTCATGGCCCTCAGTCTGCATAAAGTGCTTAGCATCCTGCAGATCGCAGCCTGGGAGTGGAGAATCAAATCAGTTTGGGAATTGATATTTAAAAGGCTCTGTGCACTGATTGTTGTGGAAAAAAGTTTGGCTCCGTGGTATATTCAGCGTCACAGAAAATATCCAGGGCAGAGGGAGAATCTTGCTTTTATCTCTCAGCTCTGCAACTCCTTGCTGCTCATTTACTTTCTTATCGCAGCACCCCACACCTCCAGCATCTGTACCAGTTTTGCATCTCAGTTTCTGCTTTTCTTACTTGCACCTAAACAGTCTGCTTCTTCTTCCATCTCTGTCGCCTGGGTGTTGTTAGAGCAGCCGCTGAGTCGTTCTGTCACTGCAGCAGGTACTACGGCATGTCAGATGCAATTCCAGGAAAAGTCCCATTCATCCCTCAGGCTCAGTGGAGATCTGAGCAAAGAAGAGAGAGTTTTCTAAGAGTTTTGCTGTCAAACCACCGAGCAGGTACAGACTGAAATATTCAGGGGCCTATAAACTAGTTTGAGTGGACATTCATCAGGACAAAAAGACAGTACTGGGATTATCCATCTGCCAGATCTGAAGCTCCTGCTCAAAAGCACAGAGGAGCCCTAGCAAATACCCTTAGAGTGTTCTAACATAGTGGTTCCTCTATGTTGTTTTATTTCTGAGGAAATTGCTCATGTGCTTCTGAAAAACAAGAATGTGAAATGCTTCGGTCTAACCAGGTAAAGTTTGGAAGACGTGTAAAGAATTGTAGGAAAACCTTATACTAGAAAGGGCAGAAAAAATACTTGAGTCCTTGCTTTGCAGAGAGGAAAATCTCCTGACTATTACATCTTCAGATTTCCACAAGTTCTGGTTTTCTCTTTTTTTTTTCTTTTTTTTTTTCTTTTTTTCTTTTTTTCTTTTAGTATTTACTCACTAAGGAAATGGAACGTGAGGACTACCTGCCACCTGGTTTGCAGATATATATGTGAACACATGCATTTCGTATAAAAGTCAATAGATCTGTGCAGATGCACATATGTACACATATTTATATATTCAAAGTAATTTCCGTAGCAAGGTATAATTGTTTGGGATAGTTTTCTGCATTAAACAGCCTTACCAGAAGGAAACTCAGTTGTATTAGCTGTGTCTACAGACAGCCGTCTTTTTAATGAAGTAAATGTATCTCTCACAACAGATTAAAGTCAAATATGATACTCAAGAGTCTCATTCTCTGCTAACAGTTAAGCATTCCAATGTGAAGCAATTTCCAAAACACTGGCATATGCAGTAGAGTCTTTCTTTGAAGTTAGCTAATGTTTTAGCTCTAATTGGACATTAGAGCATTAGGACTATTTTGTGGTTTAAATGGTCTCATCAATATGTTCACTCTCTGGCAGGAAAATAATACTGGTAGAATTAGAACACCAGATCAGCCTGAAAAATGCTTACAACCTTGCTTTGGACAAAGAGAAAAGAAACACCTGAAATATCCAGATCATTCCGTTATTTTTTCCAGCTTTCTTCACCAGTTCCTACAGTTCTGTTGTTGCTGTTGTTTTCTTACAGGATATTAATAAATAGAACAAGAAATTTAATTGTGTTTATAGTTTTAGGTGCTGTGCTACATAATTATATCTTCTAGTCTTTCTGTGATGAAGTATTTGCCAGCAAATTCCAAGTAAGCCTCAGTTTCATAGTTATCTGTGTTTTGTAAGAACTATCTTTGGATTAATGGTCAGCTCAAAAGCTTTTCAAAACTTTGAATGGACTGTCGGGACTATCTCGTCTGATCTCTTACTCAGCCCGAGCCAAAAAATTTCACCTGGTGCTATGTGCAATGCTCTAGGATGAAAAACACATTCTTCTATGCCAAATGTGATTTAAATTAATTAAAACCCCCTTCATATATTAATGCTGACTGAAGATAGTTGTTCCAAGTGTGTGTATGGGTCAACAACTCTTCACTTCTGCCAGCTCAGCAGGAATCCCATCAGAACTTCTGGCAGGTGTTTCTGCCTTCTCCAGGGAGCCCTCAGAAACCTCCACAGGGACACGCGGGACTGCAGTGTACCCACCTCCCTTCCCATCATAAGGCCTGGAAGAAAGTACTTGCTGTCGGTCACCTGCTAGTGAGTGACAGGGAAGTCTTGGTGGGACAGGAGTGAGCAGAAGTGGTTTCTCATAACCCACGAGCCCTTGTTGTGCTGCTCGTGTTTATGGGGGAAACCCAATCTTTTGAAGGAACATCAAAGTGAGAAATGACAGAGCAATCTACCAAGTTATTTAAGGTATTTGAATGGGTTTCTGGAAAAAAAGGAGAAAAGCAATTCTTGACTCAATATGAAATGTAAATAATTGCTTCTCAAATGATCATGTTTCTTCTGGGAAAGGGGGTGGGGGAAGGTTAGTGTTTTTCATTTACCTCTCAGCATAAACAGCATGGTTCTTGCTACAGTATGTAGTTAATGTTGTTCAAAGCAAAGCTTTCATTTAGAACGATATTGTATCAGTGATATTATTGACGAAAAAAAACTCTCTGCCACTTGATTGAACAAAATACAGGGGCCTTGAAAGTAATGGGTGAAGTAAACCCATGATTTCATTCCAAAATTTACTTGAGAATTTGTTTTGTTTTCCAAGATACTCATCCTCATTGTAAAATTACATCAGTTGGATTATTATTCCTACGTTAAGTTCTAATATGCAGAACTGCAATGCAGATTTTATTTTCCAAAGATCTTGGAGGTAATTGACTGTTATTAATTTTTCCCCAGGGGAATATTGTTTTTAAAAAATGAATAGAAATATTGCTATTGGTCTTCAGTTACATAAGCAGACTGCCAAATTTTTCTACTTGTGTTCCATTAGTCGAGCTTTAATTTTTTTTATCTTTCTGTAAATCAGTATTTCTTTGATTTTTAAATGAATAAATAACAAGTTGGTTTGTCCTTGGTTTGTTCTCTCCCCCACTATCTTTGTGGATATCCGTGTAAGCCAGCAGGAACAGAAAATCATTTCTATACTGAAAATTAATGAAACTTGCAAATTCCTTCTTTGCTCTGAAGTAATGCTCAGACAATAATCCTAGATAGACACAAGGAAAATGTTTTGCCTTGACTTTGTGCTACATAATAGAATTCTTTTGGGGGAAAGAAATACTTTTTACATTTTCTATCCCTTTGTATTTCCAAATGTTATAACTTTAAAATTTTATTTGTCCACCTCCTCCTTTCAAAACCACAAATTTTGGTTACCAGTATTCAGTATTTAGTGTATTTAGTCACTGCCTTTGTTTCCAGGTGACACAGGTAGTCTGAAAAGATGGAAGTAATTTCTCCAAGTAGAAGAATCTTTGCTCTACTGATCTACACATTTGCTATGGGACAAGAAGAGCAGTTGAAAACAAACTCTTTAACCTACTGGTGATAGGAAATGATGAGAACAAAGAAAAGCGTTTGAATTTCATATTTTGAGGGCGTTCCACTTGCACAATCAAAACACAAAGGGCAGCTGGTTGTTGACAGGCAGGTAAGCCATATTCTTCAAGCCTCATGTTTTGCTTTCCATCATGTCTGTGCTTGGAAGAAGGAAGTAGGAGAAATTTAAGAGTTTGTGGAGGTACCTTGGAAAGAGTGGAGGAAAAAGAAGAGAGGACAGTTCTGTAGGAAATTAAGCTCTCATTACCCATGAACAGTTCTCCAAGCAGCTGAAATCTCAGGTGAAATGTTGCCTCTTTGCTAGCGATTCCTCCCTATATGTGAGAAATGTCTTGTGTGCTGTCAGTGTTCTTTCTATTAGAATATGTTGTTTATTTATACTTTTTTTGAGGAACTCCTCTCAAAAGGCCATCCGACTATCACTAAACCAACTGAGGTCAAACAATTTAGTATGGGAGGAAGCAGTAAATTTTAGGGGCTGTGGATTCCATTTGGGCATATGTTATGGGAAACATAAATAGTAGGATAACAGTAAATAGTAGGATATCATGAGGATCCCAACTCACATGATTATAAAAGCTGCATCAAGACAGTTACAAATCATGCATAGCATTGTCTAATATCTCATTTAGAAATGCAAATTTACAATATTAAGTCTCTTTATTTGCAGCAGCTGCAATTTTTGTTTGTTTCTTTGTTTTGTACACAGCTATTACTGTTCTTTATAAATGTTATCTTGATTTTGGGGCTTTTAATAATTTGCTCAAAGATGGGGAAAATGTGCAATGGAAGATTGGTCTTTGTAACTGCATGAACAAAATCTTGGATCCTTGGAACTTTTAATCCTATCCTCCTGGATCTTACCCCCTTTCTAGAGTCTAAAATCTGTATGTTTAATGTAGTGTAGCAGCCATAAGATCACTTACATTTTTAAGGTGAAAAAATCTCTGGTGTATCAATAGAATATGAAAAATTTTAGAGAGGTGGGTATAATAACTGCTGGTTAAGTATCCAAATAGCATATTTACTCTTTTTCCCTTTTACATTTGCATTAGTTTCTCACAGACTTTGGTAGGGCTTTTGTTGTTGTTCCTACAACCGTTTCAGAAATTTCAAGGAAAGAAAATACACTCCCCCCACACACACCCACCTTGTAATCAAGCTATATTGAATTTCTCAGAATTAAAAAAAAAGGTTTTAATATGTGCAGTGTTTGGCCTTTTAGCAAAACACTTAGATTTTTAATTTTTGACTTGCTTATAAGTTAAAATGTCTATTGGTAAAAAAATATTTTTTAGTAACAGCCACAGCTATGCAGTATATGCAAATTTATGCAAAAGAGATTAATCTTAAGACTCTGCTTCTAAGAGTAATTTGAATGCCTGTAGTCATGACAAGAAGTCACATCAATGTTGTTTGATTTAGAGAACGCCTGTCTCCCTCTTCAGTTATTTGAATTTTCTTTGTGAGCAAGAATTTTTTTGACCTATTGGATAGAGAGAATCACTAATTTTGATGAAAGACATGGGTTTCAGAGGTCAAAGATTTTAACACTGCTCTGTCACTGTAAACATGTTGTTTTGATGTGCATTGCAGATACAATAGTTAAACTCTTTATAGTGATGCCTATAAAGAGATACCTATAAAGCATAGACAAACCTACGTCAAGCCAGGAAATTTGTGGACTATGATGTGGACACATACAATCAAAATAAGTCTATTTAAAAATTAACTAGTTACGCAGTATGAACATATGGGTTCCTTTCCAGACAGGATGCAGAAGTTAAGACTTTTATTTTGTCATGAAGTACAGCTTTTAGTTGATCTCAGGTTTTGTTTTGGTTTATTTTGTCATTGATCTTGCTTTTTGTTGACTTTAGTATGTGAAGCACCCAATTAGTCATGAGCATCTGTTCATGAATGCTCAGCTGCTCTGATATGGCACATTGGCTACAAGTGGCTGCTCTGGTCAGCTCGTTTTTTTTGGCAGACTCTTCAGTTAGGCTGAAGTGTGTGGGCTACCTCATCTCATCAGGGTTCCTACAGGTGGAAAGGGAAGGTGCTGTGATCCTCGAGGTATGGAGGTGAAAGGCAAATTCTGTAAATGACACAGAAGTTGGATGTCCTCTTATCCTGTTTATATGTGACTGTCTGCCGTTTGTTCTTTGCTGAGCCCTGCAGATTACCTCCAGTTTTGGACCAGTGGATTTCTGATGCTGCACATCTCCTCTCCAGCAGATATGAGATCTAATCCTGAGAGAAAATATTTAGGTTCTTTTTTTACCAGAAGTAAAAACCTTGACTTTTTCATTTTCCCCTTCACATCTAATATTGATGTTGATTGGTGTTGCAAAAGTAAATTAGATTGTTGCAAACTTAAACCAGAATTGCACTAGGCTGTAGCTAGTAACAATTCGGTGCTGAATTAAGTTAGTATCAATTACTGTGAACTGTGGCATGAAGGGAAAGCACAGCGTAGAAAGGTGGGAAAACTCATTTATCCCTTCTCTAATTAGGTGATGACAATAGGAAAAAAGTGAAAGAAATGCATTAAAACCAGTTCTATAAGGTTTTAGGATTTCCGTGTCAATATCTTGAGTGTCCACATAGTGATCCAGAGGGATACAATTTTCTTTCACTGAGGTGATCATAGGGTTGTTGCTATGGTATTGTTATTTGAATTTGCTCACCTGTGCTTCTCTGAAGCTGTGGAATTGGCTTATCCCCGCTATTTGAACAAATATTGGGCTGTCATGCGGCAATGAAGAGCAAAATGCTGTGACTGTAAACATTTTAACTGACATTTTTGTCTCCAGTAAAGACTGTTTTCTCATTATACTAGTCTAGATCTTCAGTACTTCTATGGGTTAATTCCACTTTGGTCATTGAACTGAGACCTAGATTTTCCCACAGATATCTTCTGTCCTACTACATACATATTTTATTTTGTTTTAGTTTTGCTCCTGCATTTGGGAAAATTGCAGGAAGTGTTGAACTAAAAGGTACTGGTTCCTTGTATTAGAACTCTACTAAAAATATCTGTCTTCCAGCTAGATTAAAATTTAAGATCAACCTTGTGCCACTCCATAGAATACATGGTGTTCTTCTTGACCCTGGGAACAACTAGCCTGGTTTTAGCTCTTGGTCATCAGAAACATCTCAGTTCTCTGGGTTTTACTGCCAGTTAGACTGAAAAAGGGTAGATCGCTCTAGCGGTAAGTGCTTTTAAATTCCTGAGCATTAACTTATAAACATATGTCAAGCAGACCCATACTAGGAGGTTCAAAACGTAACTTTCCTTGTGTCACTTTCATGGGAGTTAATGAAATGAAACATGAATAACATAACGTGTGCACATACTGAACTCTCAGGTATATTCCTTGAAAATCCATTTCAGATAAATTGACACCAACTCTATCAAGAGTTTATTATTTTGTTTTGGGAATAACATCTTCTATTTCTTGGTAGAAAGCCCTTTTGCTTATTTAGCAAGATGCTGGAAAAACTTCAAATCTTTCTTTTGATGACTGACTGCTGCTTTGCACTTGCTTCATCTTGTGCTGTGATATGTTAGATCTATTTTGTCATCTCTTACTTTTTGGCCCATGTTCTATTCATATTGGACCAGTGAATTCTCTGAAGGGTGCTTATTTTAGAATAGAATAGAATAGAATATTTTTAGTTGGAAGGAACCTACAACGATCATCTTGTCCAATTGCCTGACTGCTTCAGGGCTGACCAAAAGCTAAAGCATGTTATTGAGGGCATTGCCCAAATGCCTCTTTTAAACACTGACAGGCTTGGGACATCGACCACCTCTCTAGGAACCCTCGTGCAGTGTTTGACCACCCTCTCGGTAAAGAAATGCTTCCTCATGTCCAGTCTAAACCTCCCCTGGAGCAGCTTTGAACCATTCCCACGCATCCTATCAGTGGATCCCAGGGAGAAGAGCTCAGCACCTCCCTCTCCCCTTCCCCTCCTCCGGAAGCTGGAGAGAGCAATGAGTCGCCCCGCAGCCTCCTGTTCTCCAAACTAGACTAACCCAGCGTCCTTAGCCGCTCCTCATAGGACATTCTTTCCAGCCAGTTCACCAGTTTTTTTTTCCCTCCTCTGAATGTATTCAAAGACCTCAACATCCTCTTAAATTGTGGGGCCCATTTTCTGTTGTTAGAGCTCTTTGATATCAAGGTTTTGTGTTTAGTTTTTTTTATGGAGTTATAAGCTAACAGTTGCTTTTTTGCCAAAGGGCTAGAAAAACAGTAAAGAGCTTTCCCTCTACTGATCTGATACGTATCTGGGTATCACTGAAGTTGACCATGATAACCACATGGTAAGCATGTGCTCTTACTCTGTAGATTGTCAAAAGGCACCTGTAATGGGGAAGTATTTCAGGAGTATACCTGTGCACCACTCAAAGCAAAGTTATTTGCTTATGAGAAAAAAAAATAATATCCGGCAATTGTGAGCCCATTTTGAGAAATATCTTATTATTAGACAAGATTATAGGAAAGAATTCCATTAACCTTATTTTAGCAAAGAGTAGCCTTCGGAACTTGAGGACGTGTTTGGAAATATATTTTCTGAAAAGTTATCTAGCAGTAGTTCTACTGAGAGGCCAGTTCCAGAGGTATTGTGCTTTTTTTTAATTGGTTCACAGATCTGGATCCTTTTCTTAATCATGACTTTCTGGAGATGTTCCTTCTTATTGGCTAAAGACTAAATGCAAGTGAATTTCAGAAAAACACCTTAACACCTTTTTTCCTGCTATCCATCTCAGTGATGTTGCAGTCTTGCTTGTCAGTGAAAATACAAATTTAATACTGAGTTGTGTCATATAGGAGAACTTGTGAATATAAATCTACTACTTTTCCTGTTGCAGTGGTCTAGCTTGACTTGCCATGAAATTCATTCTGTTACAGAGCATGTGCAGTAAATGTGGTCTCTTTCCTCACCCTGAGAGTTTGCTTTGGATTTTAGTTGTTGTCTTTAACCAGGCCATTTGTCCTGTTTTACACAACCTCTTCTTGCTCGGTGTAAAATTTCTTTCATAATCAGTCTTAAAAATGACTATGGCATGAACTCCCTGTGAACTCCACAAGTTGCCTCCAGCATTTCTTACAGATCAGCCGTGATACATTGGTGCAGTAGGCAGTGAAGAAAAAAATCGATGCTTGGTCAAACACTACCCCTTTTCCTCAATTACATTATTTATTATAGGGGGTATGTCACAAAAGTGTTGGCCCGTGCTTTTTTATGACTGTCTCTTGGAATTCAAGAATGGTGCCATATGATGTTCATCTGAATATCAGGAAACATTTTTTTGCTGTGAGTGTGACCAAGCACTGGCACTGGTTTCCCAGAGAGACTGTGGAGTCCCCATCCTTGGAGATATGCCAAAGCCATCTGGACATGGTCCTGCGTAACCTGCTTGAGCAAGGTGCTGGACCAGATCACCTCCAGCAGTCCCTTCCAACCTCAAGCATTCTGTGATCCTGTGACTTTTTTTTACTTTTTCACCTTTCTTTTGGTAGTAAAAACCATTTTTAACAATTTTTTGGCTTGTTTATTTGACTGGCACTGGAAAAACTGGATTTTGTTGTTTACCTATTTTGAGTTGTGTAATCAGGTGTCTATTGGCTGAAGTGATATTTTTGGGCTATCATAGCTGCTAAAATGTCTCCTTGTCTTGTCTGAGAGGACTACTAGGGCAGTTCATTTAATTTCTAGTGGCCTATGATAATTGAGTAGTTCACAGTGACAGTTTCACTTCCTTTTTTGCTTCAAGGACTGAAGTTCATGTGTACATTATTTTGCAGGTTTTTCTTAATTCCTTTCCTGCATTGTTCTACATATGGCATTTCCTATGCTGCTTGGGACTCGTCTTCCTGACTTTAGCTAGCAAAAGGATATGCCTGTACTCTGAGCTAGCTAGAAGGTTCCTCCTGAAATCGGTAGGAAGAAATAGATGCCTCCAGGACAGTTACCTCATCCAGAGAGCTGTCTATTAACTTTCAGGGCAGAGTAGGCAAGTAGTTCAGAGGACATGTGTAACTTCTGTCTGCCTGCAGTTAGGGGAGAGAAATTCAACTGTAAGCTTCTGTGTGGTCCTTCTCTATTGCTTTTTTTCCAGAGTGGTTCTGATCTCTTAGGAGATTTTCTGTTTTCACTAGCATAGTTATTATGATATGAGAATGTAGGAGGCAATATACTACACATTTGGCTTGTGTGAAGTCCTGCTGTTTTGAGAGACAGGTGATGTTGCTCTGCGAGTGCCCAACACAACAATGTATGTGAACATGTATTCATCTTTGCTCTGGAAGATTTGTTATTGGACTTTTTCCACCCCCTTGCCCTGAAACCAGGGCAGAGCAGTCCCTTAGCCTTCTGTTTTATATTTGCTTCTTATAGAAAGATAGACATCCTTGTAGCTGGCTGAAGATCTCATGTTCTGACTTAATTGCTATTTATTTTGTAGTGTGAGGCTGCTCTGCATAACTTGGTAAGCACATACCTGTCTTGTGTACCATGCATCAAATACATAACATTGCAGATTGAGTACCGGGCAGCAGCCCTTAAAAATGCCCTGTGGTGATGGGTATTTAATTTCTGCCTGCATAGTTCCCTCCCCTTGAACACACAGCTCAAACTTTTCCCACCTGAGTGGTACTGAAAGGTATTCCTTTTCCTCTGGCCTTTCACCCGTAGTGGTAAATAAAACAGGTCTTACAGTGATATTTACAGTGGTAAATAAAACAGGTCTTACCTTCATATGGCTAGACTGTCCTCCTGCTCCCTTCCCACCCCTCGTAAATGGGGTTGCCTGTGCTGCCAGCGAGGAACGCTGACCCTCCTTCTTGTGTGGTTCCCAAAAGGGTCGCTGGGCTGTGTCGGGGAGATGGCGCGTTGCCACGAAGGTGCCCTGGCAGCTCAACAGTTGGGCTATTGTGTGCCAGGGCTCAAGGCTGGCACTTGTGTCCATTGAGGACAAGGTGTCCTCACGCCATTTCACTTGCTAGTACGGGAAGCCGCTGTGCTTAGTGGGTGCAGGAGCTATAACCACTTTTCTTTCGTCTGAACGGTGGCCCAAGCACGGTACCGGTGCCACAGCATGAGGGGGCTGGTGGCTCCCTGGAGCTGGGCGTTAGGAGTGATGGGGACTTGCTGGGGGTGTGATGGCAGGGCCTGGCACCCATGGCCTGTCCCATCTCCCCAGCCAGGAGCAGGGCAGCCGGGGGGGCGCTGGGACAGGCCCAGCCCCAGGCGTCGGACACCATTGTGGGGACAGGGACGGGGACGGGCTGAGGCTGGGCTGGGACATGGGCCTGTGAGTCGGCCTCGCTTGGTGGGACCCACGGCCGGGCCGGGCAGGGCTGTGGGGAGCCG
>JANXJC010000029.1:5006991-5040745 GCA_027564655.1 Leptodon cayanensis
GGGCTGGGACATGGGCCTGTGAGTCGGCCTCGCTTGGTGGGACCCACGGCCGGGCCGGGCAGGGCTGTGGGGAGCCGGAGAGCGGCCCTGCTGCGGCCTCGCTGGGGCAGGGGCTGAGGGCCCCGGGGGGGGGTGACATGGCATCCTGGGCCTTGGGTAGGGTGGGGGGAGTCCTGGGAGCCCCAAGGTAATTTCATTTAATTTCAGATTTCTTTCTGGGCTCCTTCTGGAGGAGAGGTGCGCGGAGCCACGCTTCCCCTCAGCTCCCAGCGCCCGGCTGCTGGGGGGTTTACCACAGCACCCCTCACAGCGGGGCTGGTCCTCAAGGCGGCTGCTGGCGTCCTCTGGGCAGCACGTCTTCCACCTCCCTCCACCACAAACGGGAGTCCAAAGGCTGCTGTCTTGGTGTGGAATCACAGCCGGTTGTGATGTGGGGGAAAATGGTAAAAGGCATGATTTGCTCTTTAATGTTGTAAGTACAAATGAATGATTTTGATCTGTTCCCCTGCCTGTTTCCAGCACTATCTTTTTTCCCCCTTGTACCCCTCTCACCACCACCAGACTGGGAGGCTGTGTGCTCCCAAACCTCTTCTCGTCCCGGCTCAGTCCCTTCACTCTCAGAGACTGGGACTCTCAGAGCCAGAGCCTGCTCTGCTGCATCATGATCTCTTTGGTCCATGGTCCTTCACTGTCTCCTGCTCATTCCTGGATGCTTTCCGAGCTTCCAAGTGAAAGAGCGCAACCTATGCACCGTATAATGTGCACTAATCATTTTCTATGCTGGTGACTGCAAAACAGTTTTATTGCATAGAATTACTGAGATAGCTGTTCTCACTTGGTAACATGTATTGATTTTATTAAGAAGAGTTTTGCTTTAGTGTATCAGGTAATGGTTCTTTAATTGTAAGCAGTTAGATGTAAACTATTTTCTAATTGTTATTTTTCTTTTAATTTTAAATGTGTGTGTTTGGCTTCCTGATACCTATCCTATGCTGCTTTTTGAAATTGTGCTATATAATGTGTGAAACTAAAAGAAAATTAAAAAAGATATTAACATTTTTTTATTGTCTTAAGAGTAGACACCTGAACATTTTTTGTCTCTGAGCAACTCTCGGTTAATGTCTCGCCTTAAAAGTCCAGTCCTTCACTGCATGGATGCAATAATGCAGTGACCACACAGGGTTTGATTTTTATTTGTGTGTTTCTCATAGGAGTTATCTGTAATTTGGTTTAATGTGCTGGGGTTAATAACTCTCTTCCTTTTGCTAAATGTCTCTCTAACGTTTGTACTACCTGAACTTTCACTCTATCTGCTTCTTACTTGATATTCTGCTCTTAATTTACTTGGCCTCATGGTACTGTGATTATATTATCAGGGAATTTAAAATTTGGTTTGATTGTATTATAAAATAATTTAAAATTTGGTTCTGCTGTTTTCCTTTCTCTTCATGCACACTTCTGAAGAGGTCTTTGAGCCTTTCACACACATTGATGCCTACTGTTCATTTGCATTCCATTTCTTATTGTGTTCTGCTGCCTTGTCTTTGCATCTGGTGCTAGTCTGAACTTCACAGTCCATTTATTTTTTGCTGTTTTGCACTGCACTGATGTCACATACATGCGAAGGTCTCTGAGTCACTGCTTACTTTCTCAATATGTGGACATTTTTTTTGTTGTCTGTAATCCTTGGCATAATGACTTGTCTTGTCAGAATTTTTTGCATGTGACCCCATGTAAAAACATTTCATAATTATAATTTGTTTTTTCCACAATAGCCATAGATCTTTGGATTTAGTTCATCTCTTCTGCTTTGTGTTTGTATGCCTTCCTTTGTCGGATTTTCAGTAAATTTTCATGCCTTACTTGCTCTGCCTTCTGAAATACCTTCGTGACTGCTTGGCTTACATTCTCTATTTGGATGTGAGCTTGTTCACTAGCTGTGCACATGTCTTTAGTTCTCTGTACAGTTAATGGGATCTCTAAGCATTCTCATTTGAGTGCCTGGATTTTTGTCCTGTCATTATTCTATCGGAAATTAGTTCAGCCTGTAGAGTTTGGTAATTGCATGAATCAGTCATCTTTGTGTAGTTTGCCAAAGCTCTGACCCATTGTTCTGCAGGTTCTTGATTGATAGAAAAAGGAGTCTTTCATGTAACTGGATTTTTTAATGAAGTAAAATGCTCAGGAGCATTAAGATTTCTCCCTGCCTGCTGCTGACGTAGCGGGATGTCACCGCAGTGTAAGACACCCTTTGCCTGTAACTACTGTAACAGTCTGCTCCTCTTTCTTTGTTTCCTGTTTTCTAGAGCCATGTTGCAATCTGTTGTTTTCGTTCTGTGTCTGTGTAGTTCTATATGTTCTCTCTTTAAATGCTCATCTGCTCAGGCACTGGACTATATTTTCCCTTAGGTTATGATTTTTGTTGTCTGTAAGATCACATTGAATTTTGATCCTGTAATTGTCCATAAGCACAAGCAAAGATGGTCAAAAGAGGACCACATTCATGTTTTGTTCCTTCCTCCACATGTAAGGTCCTCACCACTCTCACATACTCGAGCATTTTGTCTTTGGGAAGAGCTCTATGACATTGTTCTGACAACATTACTCTCACCTTTCTGTCCCCTCCATCTCTTCACTCTGTGCCTGGCCCCTAGTCACTTGTTCCTTAACCCCCTGGCTCTCTGCTGAATCTCTCACAGTTTTGTGTCCTGGTATCTTTGCCCAGTCAGCTCCATGCCCACACACTTCATCAAATCTGTCTCACCTGTCCTTTAGGGCATCTTTTCACTGGTTTGCAGGTTCGCTGCTTTTTAGCCACCTTTTTGCTACTCCTCCTGGCACTGCTTCTTGCCACAGCTACTTGCTTATCTTACCTTTTATTCTTCCTTTGTGTAGGAGTCAAGTAGATTCCTGTTCCTTACTTGGGATCTGGAACATGGGATGGGAAGCTGGTGTGGAAAAGAAGGTGTTGCTTTGTCCCTGGAAAACATGAGTGGAATAGCAGTTTTAACTGTTGAACCATAATTAATCTCTACTGTACATATGCAAAACTGGATGATTCCCCAGCACCAGAAGGCTTGTAGCACAGTCCATTTGAATGCATATTTGCAAAGCACATTTTCCTGATACAAAGACCATTACCTTGTCCCTTTGTAGTTTCTGCTCTAAAACATGTAACTTTCAAAGAAAGAATCACCAGTTTTAGTACTGAAAAAAGCCCATGCTTTCCTTGGGAGTCTTTCAAAAGTGACAGATCTATGGTAAATGGAAAACTGTTCAGAAAAAACCTGGCTGAGCCAGTAAAAAAAGAGAAAATCTTATCTCCAAAACTTAGTGTGTCAAGGTCACAAGTAAAACAGAGCAGAATCTTACAGAGGAATGAAGAAGACAATTATAATAGCAATTGATGATAATAAATTTATTAAACAAAAACTTCAGTCTGAGTTTCGGAAAAAAACTTAAAGTATAGGATCCATTACTTTAGCTGGGGTTGAAATGAGGAAAAGTGTTGTATGGGGGAATAGTGTAATTTAAATCCACCGAATCAGTATGCAAGAAAAAAAAAAGTCATGTCAATAAGAGAGAAGTCATTACTTAAGGAGATAATCTTTCCCCATTAATGAAGGAAACTATATGTGGGCTGGTTGTGCACATGAAGAAAGAAAATAAATAGCGTCAGGACCTGCCATGGCTAAGCTTAAGATGGTGAATCAAAGGAGAGAATAAAAACTTTCTGTGTCTCAAGAGCATTTTATTCTGTCTCTCTTCACTTAGAATAAAGAAATATGTTCCAGATGAGTTTAATGTAATTCATAGGTGCAAATCTTTCTTAAAACCTCTAAATATATTTGGGTGTAGTTATGCTACAGCAGTCTGGTTCTGATTTGCCAGAGGCCAAAAAGCCTCAAGAGGAAGGGCATTTTTATGATACCTGACAGTGCACTTTTGGGTAAAACAAAGCTTACTTCTAAACAGAATGTCACTTTAAAAACTTTTATTTCCAATCTATGCACTAATGGAATAACCACTAAATGAACAGCTCAGCATTTAACTTCTAGTGTAATGATGTCTTCAGTGCCTTCCTACCACCATTTCTATTGACCTTGTCAGATTGTTTCTGTTTCATAGCCTGCGTCTGTCACTCCTGAGTCCTCTTTGTTTATTTCTGTGCCTTCCTTGTATTTGCAGACCAGGTCGTCCAGATGCTATTTCCCAAATGCAATAAGCTGTTTGGTCCTGGGATATCTGTTTTGTTGGGTAACAGTACCACACAAACCTAACAGAGGGTACAAATTGGGACCAGGTTCACTGTGTATGAAACGGAGTGAGAATATTTTCTGAGAATTGACTGTGATTGAGAAGTCGCAGATAAAAAGGTACTACCTAAAGCAGATATAATCTCGAAACTTTGTCTCTTGCACTATTCCCTCTGTTCTCTTCCCCTTGAAAAGTTCAGCTATTCAAAGCAGTTTACCTCTTAGATAATTGATCCACCATTATATAGAGTATCCAGGTTTTACACCAGTGTGCAGGCTTTAGAATTTCATTCCAGACGGTTTACTGTCCTTGATGTAGGGCCCATTTGATATAATCAAACTCCTTTCCATCAGATGAACTTAATAGGGAATGTTTTGGGAATTGATGCTTTCAACATTTAAAAAACCCATACTTTTTGAGGGCAAGCGGCCTAAGCTGCTTGCAGGTATTCGATGCCAAATAAGAACTTTGGTTTTGGCTTTCTAGAAGTCTTAGGGATAAATGGTCTCAATAGTCTTTTTTCATTATTATTTTTGTTTGTTTGTTTGTTTCTCCCCTTTGGCCCCATCTTACTTTCATTGAAAGTATTTGACAGGGGCAAGGCAACAGAAGCCCTTAGAGGAAAGAGTTTTGTTGCATCAGGCAGAATATTTTTCATGGGACAAGTGCACTCATTGCAAGGTATGTTACAGATTGCCAAAACCCATTTGTGCGTTTGGCCCTGGTTTGTTTTGATTTTTGGATCTCGGTGTTTATGGTAGGGTGATGACAGCGAGCCTGTCACAAGAGCAAATAATGGCAAGAACATCCCTGTGGTTCACAGCTCATCTCCCCTCAGTTTTTAAATTGAGCAGAATCAATTTCTGCCAATTCTTGCTTTTTCCTCCTTGCATCACAGTTCAGCTGGGCTCCTGGTGCTCTTCTACAGAAGGAATACAAGGTTACATGCATGCTAGTCACCTAAACAGTGCCAAGGCTCAGGCACTGGCCTGTGTTAGTGCATAACTGTGACCATGTTCCTGTTCGACCCATGGTTGCTAACACGCTTCTAGGCATCGTTTGGGGAGGACCATATGCCGAGGACTTTTCTTGGCAAGTCATATGGATGAGGCCACCCAGCTGCGTGTGGGGAAGGGGAAGCTTAGCCGTCTGAAGGGGAGTCACACTGTACCGCTTGCCATCTCAGTGCCAGAGGCCAAGCTTTGGTCTCTTTGAGTTACTTCTGTAGGTGCAGTCTAAATGGATCAGCAAACTGACCTGGGCAAGGCAGTGTTCCTCTTGCCACTCTGTTGGCTTCCGTGGAGAAATGAAGGGAAGCTGGCTTCACTAGAAATGAAGCTGGACCATTATTTTCCTTAAGCTGTGACATGGATGTGGGTGTTCTACTTGGCTGTTATTAGACCACATGGAGTTTGATGGAGCTTCAGAAACTACCAACAGAAAAGGGCCAAGAGGTGTTTAAACAGTGCATGTCCTTCTTATGTATATCTTCAGGTTTCATTTGTTTTTCCCATATAACTCTCCAGTTTCCACTGGAGTGTTCTGGGCTTGTATGTATTTGCGACTTTTAGCTCTGCAAACACTTTTAGACTCCACAGCACAGGGTCTGATAACCCGTACCAGGGAAGTTGCACTTCAGGACAGGACTAGCAAAACTTGAAAAAATAAAAAGTTGATGAATGTATTTAAAGATAGCTAAAATAAAATAAAAAATACAAATGTACTATTTTATTGAAGCCTCCCTCTCCCTTTCCCCCCACAACTAGTTAGGTTTAAAAAAGTTTCTTGATAAAATACTACTGCTGACTGACTACTGTTATACTGTTGGTAAGGTATCATAGGGAATGTTGTGAGAAGCCACGGCAGATATTTTAAGCTGGGTTTTTGTGCTGAAAGGTCACAGACAGGTATAAAGCAGTAGGTTCTAGTTCCTGAAATGTTGCCAGGGCTCACCGCCTGCTCAGGCTTGCTGGGATGAGAGGGCACAGACCTTTCAGAAGCTACTTGCTAGTAGTCAGCAAAAAACCACTGTGATTTTGATAGCGACACTAGACGGCCAGGTTTCCATGGCTAGTATCTGCGTTGTTACTTCTGGTCTATATCTGTGCTGACAACCACTGAGCACAAGCCTGTGGAATTTGCTAGAGAGCACCTTGTCTTCTCATCCAGGCTCACTGCTTGATTTCTCTATTACCTGTGACACCAGTCTTGCATGTTCTGTTTCTCAAAGTCCATATGATAATTGCTTCTGGAGATCAACAACCTGCTTTACTCTCTCAGCTTGCTAGCTACCTGCCTTGTCTTTGCTCATAGGCTGTCTCTCTTTCAGACTTTCCTCATCCAGCAACAAAAGTGATCTCCAGAGTTTCCATAACTCTCTGACTCTCCTCTAAGCATAGGGCTGCTTTCATGTCTCTTCTTCTTTTCCTGCTCAAAAACCCTGCAGGTTTTCAAAATGGAAAAACTGGGACACCATTTGTAACAAGCACAAAGCATGGATCAGGGATGCCTATCCACTTCCACTTGGGCAGGAAGGAGAATGGAAGATGAAGAACAAACTGTTCTTTCTCACCATATTGAACCAAGCAGAATTGTCCCTTTCAACCCTT
Source organism: Leptodon cayanensis (assembly GCA_027564655.1). Lineage (NCBI taxonomy): Eukaryota > Metazoa > Chordata > Aves > Accipitriformes > Accipitridae > Leptodon > Leptodon cayanensis. The sequence goes on from JANXJC010000029.1 coordinate 5,013,858, forward strand.
TCCACAACTAAGTGGAAATGCAGGACTGTAACATCAGCTGTCAAAACCTGACAGTATACAGGACTTCTTAATGGAGCTGGAAGGTGAGCTGGACAAGGAGAAGAGCAGCATGTAGTTTAACTGAGGAATAATGCAAGTGGAAGAACAGAGGGATGGAAACAGGGGAGGTAGGAAACAGAAATATTCTGAAGAATAGTCTTTCACAAACAGCTCTCGGGCTAAGAAATCCCTCTGCAATTTGCTTCAACTGTTTTAAGGATCCCATATATTTGAGTGGGGTAGGACTTGTGCAGCAGCAGTTTGAACAGGTTTCTTAAGATCTTGCAGGAGATTTTGAAAACTTAAAAAAAAGACATAGGCTGGAACAATAGGTCAGGTGCTGAAGACAGGCTGGATTTCCAGGTTTCTGAGGTGGGTTTTTTTAAGCTTCCAAGATTTTTAAAGGTTTTGGGTCAGGTCTTCAAAATGGTCTACTACTGTAGTTGAGCTCTTTTGAAAATCTGGCCATAAATCAATGTGGAAGAAGAGGTCAGGAGGTGGGGAATGTCCAGATCTACATAAAACTTCAGCTGCCTGTTGTAATTTTCATGGAAAATTTGGCACTTGAGAAGTTTCTGACTTGTTGATCACCCCAGAATGACTTGTGGCCCACACTTGTAAAATAGTAGAGAAATCACTATGTAGGGAGTTAGCAAACTTGCTGTAATATATTATACACAGATGTATCTTCTGGTCAACGTCCTCTTTAATTTACTGGTTGTTATGTAGGACAAATGTTCCTTGTCCAAAAGGCAATTTTAAAACCAAAAGGAGAGTTGTTTACTGACAATAGTCTGCAAAAGCACAGGAAGGGCTTATTGTTTTTAGAAAGAGCCAACAGCAAATAAAGATGTCACAGATATAAAAATAAACCTATACAAGACTGTGTACAAAGTAAATAGCCAGAATAAATTCTTTTTTGAGCATACATAGCCAAATTATGCCATGCATGTGAGTCCCCTCTTCCCCACTTGAAATCAAAGCAACAATTCAAGATGCGGAGTAGGAGAATTATTTTTTGTGGGCCTAGTTCAAGGCTGCCCTATGACAATAGACCTGTTTTTGTGCTTTCAGTCTAGATGCTTATGCTATCGTATTTCTACAAGTACAACTTTCCTCCTTGACACCTAGTATAAAGCAAAGAGAGTTGAGTAGCTTCCATAACAACAAAATCCCCAAATGTACGGTTGGTCAGTCAGAGGAGTCGTAACCTATAAATACAACCAGCTGTACACATCACATACATTTTCAGTTCCTGATTCAGTGTGGGAAATCCCAGTAAACTTGCTGGAGATCTGTGTAGGTGGATTCAGCCCACTCTCGTCAGGTCCTATCCGAAGCCGGGGTTTGTTAATGGTGAAGGTGGGTAAGAATAGTGACACATTAATATAGGGCAGTACAGAGAAGCAATTTTTCTCTGCCACTTGAAGTTGCTGCTCTTTCCTTTAGTGAAAACATAGTTAAATCCTCTTATGTAGCTATTCTGGCAGAATGCAATCACACAGAGAAAATGTGATTGTAAGGGGTCTAGAGCAGTGATTTTCAACCTTTTTCAGTGAGCAGGAAAAAATCCTAGTATGGAGTGGACCCCTGGATTGTAAGCTGATTGGCTTTCCCTAATAATCTTTAGGCCCCCACAGATGAGGGGTAATGCTGCAGATCATAGGGGGAAAAAATCCCTTAAGCAGAGCCATTTCTTCTCTGGATTTTTGTAACCTGTTCCACAGAGCATCAATCCACTGGACCTTCTCATCCGATCACTCACAAGATAGTAACAAGCCTGCCTGAAATAAAGCAGGGTCAATTTGCATTACAGCAATTCTTTCTTAAAGATCATTTTCTACACAGAATTGACTTGTCATTGCTAGAGAAGGACACAGAGACATGTAAGTCAAGTAGATCTTGTACATCCTCATGAAATTCTCCTCCGCCACAATACCTTATGGACAAAATTCCCCATTGGCTTCACAGTGGTTTTGTGAAAGTGTCATGCCATTCCTTTTGAGACATTAAGAACATGGGTGCAACAGGAGTGAAGCACAAGCAGGGCCTGAAAAGTGAATTTCTCTGTGGATTGTTGCAGTTGGGTGAAAGTATATAGATGTAAGGGACAAGGTTTGAGTTGAGGGAGAAGTGCTCCCTATTTGGTCAAGCATGGGTAAAGGGAAAGGCTGATGGGAATATGGTTTCCTATGCTTTGCATTAAAGAGTTTACATTTGTCAAATAATAAAAGAAGTGCAGAAAATATATCAAGCTTTAAAGTAAACCACAGCATTGTAGTTGCCAGCTTAGTTTTCTCTGTCGTCAAAAGCTCTGTCTCGTAGTTTGGCAGGGTAATCCCTCAATCACCTGGGCGGTCTTCTAAGGCAACCCCTTGTAAAAGTAGTGCATGGTTTCAATGTAAAGTGGTCTTTGTAGTATATCTGGAGCTGCTCTGGCACCTCAGTGGTCATGATGTTCTCTGCTGGTTCATCATAAACCGCATAGGTATTTTCTACTTGCCATTTAACGGAGTTAATATAGGGACGAAAATGTGAAGGCGTGTCTTTTGTGAAGCAGCTGTATCCGATTAATTTTGTTGTGCATGGTGCACTGTTCTCAGATATAAAAAGTTGAAAATATTGAAAGATAATTTCCATGGGAGTTCCCTTGGTAATTTCCCATGTTCCTCAAATAGCATGGCCAGAAATTCACCAGAATTTTCTGCAAAATTCCTGGGGCTAAGAGAATGCACAAAGATTTCTTCATTGTGCAATGCGTGAAAGAACAATTAACTGAAATACAAAAGAAAAAAAATGTTTAAATGAGACTTCTTTTATCTATATCACTGTTTTGAAGGTTATATATATGCTTGATGGGAGATGAAAGTGCAATGTAACGTCACATAAGGCTTATAGACGGCCACATTTCTGCTCTGTTTGGGCAGGGGGCAGATTTGTAATAAAGTCAGCAGGTTCAGGAAGCTTTGTGGTCGTGCTCTCCGTTCCGGCACTGCCACAGCTGCTGGTGCGGAGAGGCAAGGCAGAGAAAGGAAGGGAAAGACTCGTGATGGCTGAAGCTGGATAAGGAGGAAGGAATGTGACAGCCTGGGAAAGGCAGGGGCAAGTGAGAAGGCAGTGACAGTAGCTGTAACGGGAGAAGGAAAGAGATGGAGGAGGACTGAGAAAGGAGTGTAATAATTTGTGTGGGGTGGCAGGAAATGAAGCAAGAACAGATGGGAGGATGCAAATGAGAAAGAGAAGGCAGCAGCAGCAGTCAGGCTCAGCTGCAGAGAGGTTGAAACTGCCACCCATGTTCAATATAATCCTCTATTTGACTCTTGCTTTGAGAACAGGGGTATCTGGAATATGGGTTACGGAATGATTTGGGGTGTATCTTGCTATATGGCAGTTGACATCTCCTGCAGCAGCTGGCTCGAGCCCTCCAGCCCAGACAGAACGAGCTACGCAAATTGGTGAGAAGTGAAGGAACTGCTCCTCCTCTCTGTCTGTCTCACACCCTCTCTCTGGATCAGCTAGCCAAAGAACTGACATCCTGACGGGGGCTTCAGCGCCTTGCCAAGAATACCTAGGAAGCAGAAGGGCACTGAAACCATAAATCTAAAAGTCTTGCAAAACAAAATCTGTAGTGATATACATAAAATCGATACTCCACACAGAGCTCTATAAACTGAAATTCACCATTTTCTCTCCTGCTAGAGAAAGTACATATCACTTAAAAAATTCTGGAGGAAGGATGCCATTATTTATTAAATTCTTTAAGATAAATGCCTAATGAACCCTACTGACTTAATAACCATCGCATTCCATTGGATTTTATTCATAGGTAGTTTAAGTATAAATTGGAGTCGCAGTAAACTGTGTGCACGATTTCCATTTTTAGTGTTGTTATAGTTTGATTCTCCTAATGGAGAACTTATAGACTACTGAAGTTGATTTCAGTACAGTCAAAACTGGCTTAATGTGAGAAGCCCTGAGCACATTGTTCTCCTTTACTAAAAGGTTACAGTTCTTCGATGCCGGTGCCAAAAGTTACATGAGGTATAGTGTCTTAAAATACATGTCATGCCTGTTCCTCGAACCGGTGTAACAGAAATACTGTGCTTGCTCTAAGCGATTATACAAAAAGAATTTTGCCCTGTTTTGAACTTTGAGTTGAAGGACATAAATATTTTGAAATGAGTTGTTGGCTTACAAATGTGACTCCAGCTGAGACTTTAAACATCAAAGAGACATGTTGATGGAGATCAGTAAGAATGTATAAAGCCATATGACTTGGAACATGTCAGCCAGAGATGAAAAAGAGACTGAAGTCCTGTGATCCTTACTTTCCCATAGTAGGTTGCCTTTTCCTGGGGATGCTCAACTGCTGTTAAAGACAAAATAGTACCCTAAATGTTCATTTTCAGTTCTGTATGATACCAGATTATGCCAAATCAGAATGAGGCACCTGTAGGTAAATGAGCATACTTCATCAGAGGTGTTAGAGAAAGTTTAGTACATTCTTCCTCTTGCTGAGGAAGAGTAGGGGAAGGGAGATGGTGTGCAAGGAGCAGTTTTATGAGGAGACACAATTCAGTCTTTCACTGGATGGTAGTAGCAGTAACTACTGTGCGCCTTTTCCAGGAAAGGGACCTTCCAGCGTGTCTTTATCTTAACTTTTGTGTGTGATTGCAGACAATCTGAGATGGTTTTTTTTGTTTAGAGTGGAAAATCTTGATTCATCCCCATCTCTAGCCCATGTTTGTTCTCCACTTTGTGTAATTATATTACTTCTTACTGGCAAAAAAGCAAGTGTAGAAAGCCACCACATCATATTCTGATATCATCTGTTGGTGTCTGTATGAAGGGAAAGGCAGCAGAAAATTAAACTCTTCTTTTCCATCACATACAGTTCATTCTGCCTGTAATTAAACTTGGCAGTGAGTGGTTCTATAACTCACTTGTAGGATTTTAAGGTTCAGTTTTCTTCACAGTAGTTGACAAAAGAGCTTATACTCCTTTTTCTAGGAAAGTATTGCATCCTTTTATCTTTTGTTTTAAAAATGGCCAGACCTGGACCTTTACTGGGGCATGCCTTATGTCTGCAATGTAGCCATTCCAGTGGTGCCAGAGTCAACCTTCTCAAAACATAGAAATGCATCATGCTAGGAAACCTATGGTGAGTCTCAATCTGATTTCTTCACTGAGGAAATATGTGTAAGCAACCAAGCTTGTGAACATGCCCACGTGCCATCTGAGCTTCACAGGAGGATTTTCTGAGCAATTTCTTTTTAACTCCCTCTTATTCTTTCAAAAGTGAAGGTAATGGTCTATACAGTCTTCTTCACAGCTGTCAATCTGAATTTTCAAAAATGGGCACACAAGCAGAGTGTCTTTCAAAAATTAAAGGGATTTTTAGGTTAAAGAGCCTCCAAACTCTACCTGTAGTCATTTCAGGGAGAAAAAAAAAGAAAGCATTTAAGATTATTCTTTTCATGAGTTTTTTCTTGGAAGCCTCAAAACTTGATTTTATAATCTACTGGGTTCTTAGTTCTTGGGCAATTTATATGCCTACACTTGTAAAGAAAAAAGCATATATGTAAACTTCTATTCAAGAAAACATTGGTTTTGTTCCTCTTAAGTCCCAAATGTTTTGAAAAGGTCAGGTTTCAGCTTCTTGATGGACTTTTTCCCAGCTGTCAGAAAGAGCTGCTAATTTAGGTCAGACGGGGACATAGTCCAAATGTGCATCTCAGGTCGGCAACCTCCTTCATCAGTTCTGAAGGTAGTGTCAAAACTGTCACCCTCCTTTTCTTAACCTTTCTTTACCATTTGGAAACCTAGTGGATCACCCAGTGGATCATCACAAGGAAACCGTTTGGATCACTTACTGAAATGAGAATTAGGGAAAAAAATGTTATACCATACACATTGCTATGTAAGAAGGATGAAACCTTAGTCGTACTGAGTCAATGGCCTAACATTCCCTGTTAATCCAAAGAGTTCATTGTCAAAAATCCTTGTCTTGAATTAGTTAGACTTCAAAAAGACTGGTATAGTCTGGTTCTGATATCAACCATGGTTACTGACTAGCAACATAAATTGGTCTCATATTCTTCATGAAGATATTTGCTGATTATGGTATGAATGAGCCTGAGAAGGATTTTTCAGTGTGCTTCGCCTGAGAAGGATTTTTCAGTGTGCTTCACCTTCTGACCAGGGCTGAAAGCTGAACACTGAAAGTCCGAAAAGCAGATCTGTTACAAGTACTCTTCTGCCTCCATTTTAAATTTTGTTTTATCTCTATAACTTTGCCTTTAACTCTTCTTTTCCGTATTTAGATTTTGTTCCACCATGCCAGCAGCTATATATTGGACAAGGATACAGAATCAGAAAGATGCATTGAGCATAGCATGCCCACGCAAGCACTCCACAAGACTTGCTCTGGTTGATGTTTCTGTGCAACATGCATAATTTGATCTTGTAGAAACGGCTGTTTCTATGTGTCTTGTTTATTATTGAGGGTAGCACCATAGCCACCATGGTCAGGTGATAAATGCTCACTTTATAGTTACTGGTTTGTCCTTCTCTCACCTTGCAGTAAGGCTTCATTGTTATGATCATAGAAATAAAACATGTTTCTTATGAGAGATGGTGTTATAATTTTTGAGGCTGTTTTTTTTTTTTCTGGTATCTGACAAATTCTGTATGCAAAAGAGTTGCAGGACTGGAAGAGTTAGCCAGTAAAGCTTTAAAATAGTGCTATGTAAGCATTGATAAAAAGGAAGCCAGGAAATTAATGAATCTGCTGCACTCTCTGACACCTAAGAAGCTTCACACAGTCTGCTTCCTTCTAATATTATTTATGTTCCTTTAAAAATAATTTTCCTGCTTGCATTAATTGCTGCCTTTGGCAGTCATTTAATTTCCTTCAGTCTTCATTATCTTAAGTGAAAATGGCAGAAAGAGTATTTGCCAGTGTCTCTTCCTCCTCCTCTGTTCTAATGTTTTGTTCACCCATTTTCATCTGGGAACTGAAAGATGAAGAGATTACTAAATTCTCATCTGGGAGTGTGTTCTCCACCTGACCACTTTTTACTCTAAATGTTCTTCTTCTTGTGCCTTGTGTTTTTTTTATCATATTACACTTTTCCTCTTTCAGCTAATGTTTGCAGTTTGTTAGTCATACCTATTGGCACTGCTAGGACTTTGGATTTTATTTTTACAGGTGGAAAGTATACCTTTTGGGAGTAACGCTGTTGTTTGAAGTACTTGCCCCTTCCTCTCTCTTTTTTCCTCTTTCTCACATTATTTTGTTTGATTGGAGAATTGATTTTTTACGACTACATGTGAGCTCTCCCCCCTTTCTGTCCCCTACCTTGACATTTACACAGATCTGAAACTGCATTTTGGCTGTTACTCAAGCTATTCCCTGTGATTTCCTTCCTGTCTCTGTTTCTTGCTTTTGTTTTGTACAAGGAAGCCTTCTATTGATGTATGTACAAACACCTCTCTTTCTGTAGTCTTTGCAAATACCCATTCCTATTTCTTTAGCTGAGATCTCCTGTAGTATGTGCCTACTGATAAGTTCCACTTCACTTTCACCCAACTCCTTTATTATTTTCTTATATTGCTGTACGCTTGGGTATAGAATAAAATCCCATTGCACCATTTTTTAGGCTGGATTATGCTAAGATTTTGTCCAGTTCCCCCTCTATAGCAGTCCATGGGAAGACCTCTTCTAAAGAAAATCGCTGCTGAGTATAGGTTACAATGGTAGGATCAGGTCTCCTAGTTATAACTTCAAAACTGGGATCATACTGAGTTCCAAACTCTTTTGTTTAAGGAAAGAATTCTACCTCGCTTGTTCATTCCTGTATATATGCTCAAGTACCTAGCCATGGTGAGTTGGAGTCCCTCTATAGCATATACCTGGTTCCCTTATTTTTCATTGGGGTTTTCTCTATTTACGTATGAATACAATGCAAATGTCCAGTGGTTCATTTTATTGCTGGGTTGAAAAAAGGGAAAGAACATAACCATGTTTCTCTGCATTAGAATAATATCCCCCCCCAGCTATCCCCAGTAGGAAATATTTTCCCAGTTCCATATTTCCAATCCTTTTGTTAACTCCTTCATTTGTGTGTGCATTTTTCCATCTGTATAGTATTTTTCCCTTCCATTCCCCAGTCCTTTTTAACAGATGGCTTTTTTCTCCTGTAGAATTTTCCCCTTCCACCTCAGTGACCTGTATCAACTCTGCTTTCCTTAATTTTACATCTCCTCTATACAAAATTAATGTATTTCAAGCTAAGATACTTCATCTTCTGCTCTGGCTCTATCCTCATGATGATAACGCCTGTTTAATGCCCCCTTTTTACGAGGGCACCAGGTAGCCTCAAGCCTAGCTAAGGAACCTATATGATGAGGGTCTGTGGGGAGAAGCTGTTACCTTTTTTGCCTCATCAGCACAGCACAGTGAAGAGAGGTCATGCCATATACTGGTTGAATTTTAATGGTGTTAAAATATTAAACATATTATCTTAGGATGTATCTGAGGACCCAGCTAGCTAGCAGTGACAGGTGAAATGGGGGTTTTACGTGCTATTCAATTCTAGTCTTCTGCTCAGACCTTCATGCTGAAAGCAGTTCAGCTTCACAAAAAAACTGGAACCTAAAAAAAATCTTCATTTCCAGCTAACAGAGAATGAGTTCTGGTGCAAGGTAAGCTCTAGCTGAAAGATTTGCCTTCTGCATCTAAATTTAGCTCCTGAGAGTAGCTGCCTCCGCAGAGTAGTTCTCTGCTATGTGTTATTTTCTAAATATGGTGTTTTTACACAACATTAAGTAAGGCTGTCAAATGTATTTTTATATGGGGAAGTACATACCGATACCTACTTACTTTTGTTTCAAATAATAGTATAGAACTGCCTCTACAGTGCATGTACATTCCCAAATACCAGTTTATAAACTGTGCCGAAGTGTCATCATTGTCACTTAATTTTTCACTGCTCATTAAATCCAAAACATGCTTACACATGCATGAGCATGCTTCCAATGCTTCCAGATAGGTTAATGGGGCTTATTTGTGGATCAAGGCTAAAACACAATGTCATAGCGTGAAAATGTAGGTCTTCAGAGGTACAGCAATGTCTTATGAGTTCTCATGACTTCAGGGGAATGTAGGTAGTGCAAAGAATTCAAGTTTTACTCTTGCAACAAAAAATCCTTTGTGTTCAGTTGTTGTTTGCTTCCTTGTAAAAACCTCATGGTAGGTATGAGAAGCATCTTGTAAAAATACCCCAAAATACTGTCTTGTGTTTTGGTTTCTTTTGGGGTGTGTGTCTGTCTGCATGCTTCATTGGTTCTTCAAAGGTGAAAGTGCCTATTTAATTAAGGCTTGGTTCAATCCCTATTAAGTGACATTGAAAGGCATCCATTTAGACCTCTTGTCCGTTACAACGAAACAGTCACTACAGGCATTAGCAAAGGGTAATACCTTTAAATCCTCCTATATTTAAGCTACATAAATGTCTACAGTTATTCCTAGTATTGTCAGTATCTCCCACGTAATAATGTGATTGCTGACAGTTTATTAACCAGTCAGGGCAAGTTAACAAGTACCTCAGATAAACACTTGACTTTCCCGCGTGTCATTGCAACTTCTTGGAGTTTCAAATTATAAAATATGATACCAAAAAGTGATCATTGCTGGTGATGTGTGGACCACAGTTGTAGTAAGAATGGAAGGAGTGATGGAGGAGGGATCAGGAAGTCATTCTTGGATTTTTGCAGTTGACTGTCTGTTTAGTTGTGATCTCCCCCTGCTCAGCATTTTTACGTAAATACAGGGAAAAGAAAAAAAATGTCTGTTCTATAAAGACATTGGGAAGAGTTGAGAGAAATGTTCAGTTTTGTGCATGAAACAGAATTTTTTAATAATCTTTTTAATTTTAAGAAACTTCAGGTGTTTCATTAAGAAATGTTTTTGACACCAAAAAAAAAGTAAGTGGCTCTACTGAGACTATGCTGTTATGAATTTAAAGGCAAAATATTTTCAAGAACTTTCCTTCCAACCACTGACCTCTTGTTCAGCCTTTTTCTTGGATCTCTGCAACCTGAGTATGTGACCTTTGTAGCTGAACATGAATGTGCAGCTACATTGTCTTTGAACAATTTATTTGACTTCAGGCTACAGTGCTCAAAAGCCAGGAGCTGCTGAGAAAGGTTGCAACTAAAAGGGAAACAGCCTGTCCACCAGCTCTGTGTAGCTGGGAAATCTGATTTCAAATTCAAAGGTCCTGTGTACACACAAACATTCCCCAACTGAAGGAGTGGAAAGTGCAGGAACTGATATAGCTAACTTTGTGCAAGTTTGTTTAGCGTTCTTTGCTGTGTTCAGCTGTCTGAGTAGGGACCTTGACTTTTGGGCTAGCATTGAACCTATTTGTATCACAATAAGTTGTCTGAATACTCAGTAGAAAGAATCAGGGCTCATTTGCCTTATTAAGAATAAACCTATATGTTCTTTTACATTGGAGTGATTGGTTTAGACTTAAATAGCAATAATGTTTTTGGATTTTAAGAGAAATTATGTGCTCTCAGATACAACAGAGTTACGTTGGAGATCTGTCTTCTTTTCTCATACCAAGAATTTTCATGGGACTTTGTTTATGTTCAGTATTACACTGTATGGACATAAACACAATGTTCCAATTTAATCTAAACAATCAGGGCCTTCATTTATGAAGAACTGTGAGAAAGTCTGACAAGAGAGGTTCAAGGGAAAGTGCATAAAACCAGCCCTGGAATCTCCCAGCATATCTAAACTTGTCGGTAATTAAATTCAGAAACTGCTGGAATCCTTTAGAAGTTGAGTAGTTGGGGGAATATTTAATTTTTCACCCTTAGTGGATTGATTACTATGGTATTTCTGCTACATGTGAAGAAATCAGACCCTATGTAAATCAGCCAAAAAGCTCCAGGGCTTCTTTGGAAAGAAACCTTCAGTCTTGTTAGTATGTGGTTTAGCAGAGAGAGACACTATTGGAGGGCGTAATGTTTAGGTCTTGGTATTGTAAATGGGAAGTCGAGTATCTGAATTTCTCCTTGCAGGGAGATGACAAGGGAAGCTTAGTTGCTAAATACCTTTCACAGGTATGCTCACAAGAGGTTGAGCCTATCTTTCTTATTTCAACTCAAGAGGCAGGATGAAGGAAAGAGCCAAATATCACCGAGTAACATCAGACAGGCGGCTTACCTTCCCCCCAAATGTGCTATTACAGGTTAACTCACATCTAAGTGTAGCTGGAAAGAAAGCTGTGTTCTTCATCTTCGTTAGCAGCAGCAGCTTCTCCTGAGCCCAGACGTGGCTCAGTTCTGGTCTGCAATACAGCAGACTCCTGCCTGAAGGAGAGCAAGGTCTGCTAATACAAACCTTAGTTTTTCCTTTTGTGTAATCTGTCATAATTACATACCTACACTTATTTCAGGAAGCTTTACCTGAAATCTTGTTCTGGTTTTGATAGAATTCAAGTGAAACTCATTCTAATGTAAACTACCAGCTATTAAAATTAAGCCTATCTTGAACTTTGTCTTTTTCTCCAATTGTCTTCCTAATAGTCAATTTTTCTTGAATATAAAAGACATTTTTGAGTGAAGAGAAAACTGTTCATGTTCTATTTTTGATTTTAACTTTTAATTTTTAGTATATATGTAGACCTGACTTCACAGAATTAATATTTTAAATTTGCTGTAATGAAAAAATCTGCTTGTACTCTAGACTCATTGACTCAACGTTAACAACTTGTTTTACCAAGGCAGAAAACCCTCTATTTTTTCAGACACTGAAGTCAATAGGTCATCAGCAAAACTTGCAATAACTTCAGCAGAACAACAGTGAGCCTGTTGCTCTAGATCATTAGAAATATTACATTCTGGACAAAGCAACATTCCTTATGCACAGTAACATACAATTAAGTAAATGAGCAAAACGGGTGGGGAAAATAAGAAATGTGAAGTGTCTGATCAGGAGTAAAGTACATGTACATGTAACTGCTATCCTGCACAAAAGCTGTTGCTCTTTGTGCTGTTTTGACTTATTTTATGGGAATTCTAGTTTTAAGTAGAGAGGTTTTGGGAGGCAGTATCAGAAGACTTCTACTGTTTCCATCACTGAACTGTATTGATTCAGAATTGTAAAACTTTAAAAGCTAAAAAGAAAAGTCCTTGCAATGGTAACTGTTGCCAACTCTTAGGGCTTTATTGCTAATTTTTCAATGTTTAATGTTCTACTTTTAAAGCCTCAGTTCCTGGAATCAGCTGACTAAATGAGTTAAGGTTCCCACACTAAAACTAAAAAGGAAAATTCTAATCTTCATGCCTATGGAAAGAATCAAATAAATGAACTCCACAGGTATACAAACCAGAATGAAGGATCAAATATTTTGAAACCTGTAGTACTTCATAGTTTAATGCAATATATTATTTAGGGGAATATCTACTGCAATGAACCAAACAGTAAAGAAAATGTCAATTGAGGGCTTTCCCCCCTGCCTTTCCTTCTCTTTGCTTGGTTTTCAATGTACTTTTACACTTGTGTTTGGAGCCAGAGCTTTGCAATTTTGCTATCCTACTAGAGCAGACAGTTTGAGTTATTTCTCACAGTGCTTCTTGCAGAGACAGGAATGGGGAACATCATTGTTCTGAAAGCACAGCGAAGAAGAGAACAGCCTGTATTTAGCCCTCTTTTCCACTTCTCCTGTATACTAACTTTGGACAGAGGTCTCCTGTGATAAAGGGCTTTGTGTATTTTAGCTGCCAATTCCAAAAGGAAATGTTGTATTATGCAATCAATAGACTTTCACGGTAGAAATCTCTATATAAATGAAGCTCTTCTGAATTATGACAGCGTGCTAGGAGATACTTTGTCTTTTAAAGACAAAAGATGCTGTCGCAGGCATCCTGGCTGTTCAGATTCCTCATGTTTTATTGATGAGTTCTTCCGATGCAAGGTGGATATTAGCAGAAGTCACTGATCAAAATTCCGCGCTGCTGCTCTGTGTCGGGCTGCAGCATGGGCCGTGGGGTATGGGTAGGGCATGGTAGGTGCACGACTGCACCCAGGCAGGGTAGGTGCCCACAGGCTGGCAGGGCTGTGCCACCGCTGGCTGGGTGCAGTCCCACCATGCCCCAACAAGCTAAGCAGAGCAGGGCTGGGGCTGAGGAAAAGGGACGGTTGGGGGCCAGTGATCACCAGGTGGAGTCTCGGTGACAAGAGGGGTCCTGGGGTGCACTGGGCAGTCAGTCTGTGGTCAGGGTCAGGAGTCCTAATCAATGGGGTATGTGGCCAGGGGCAGGCATGGCTATAACACAACTACAACGTAGCTCAGGCAGAGGCCAAGGGCGACAGTCACAGCTAAAAGAAGCTCCCAAGGGAAGGAGAGGCAGCATCTGCTGAGGCTTCTTCTAGTTTTCTTCACAGCAGCTTTCAAAGTCAGCAGCTGTGCTCTCTCTAAGCTGGCCATAAGCCCAGGCAGCCAAATCCCCAGGAGCAGGGGGGATGCGCTTTGAGCCCTAACGCTGCCTGTTTGCATGATGCCATAAAAACAGAGGTCAGAGCAAACAAAATACTGGTAGCAGGTCAGAACAAAGTTGCCTCTAGCTCAGTTTGCTGTAGGCGGTAATAGATGTCTACTGCAAAGAATATAAGGACAGGACAAGCATATAGTGGTACTTCTCCAGGGACTTGTCTGATCTCCCCTCAACGTCATAGAAAATTTTAGTATCCCAGAGTTCATTAATTTTTTTGACTTATTTTATCATAAATCCAGATTTCTAACATCCTTGCCTCAGCCCTAGAGCATTATGTATCAAAATCTCTCTACCCTCCTGATGCTCACCAAAGACATTTTTTTGGCTGCCGTTGGTCTCTGGAGACACCTCTCAGACAAATCTGTCTATTACCAGCTTCCAGGTTGGTTGACAGAGGTGGGGGAAAACAAGTCTTACTCCTTGAGTATCCTGGAAAAGACGTGAGCTAGATGTGGTTTCTGGACAGATAGTAATTCTTGAGGAGTTTCCTTTGCATGAACTTGACCAACATTCTCTTCAAACCGGGTAAACTTTGGGTCCACAGATTTATCTGTCAAGAAATTCCACCAGTTAACAACACCTAAGTGAAGCACTACCTCTGTTTTGAAGCCTGCTCCTTCAAGGTTTTTCAATGACATTCAGTTCTTATGTTAAAAGAGAAGATGGATGGTTGATCTCTATGTGCCTTCTCCCTGCTGCCTATGGGTTTAGGCACCCTTATCTTAATTCCCCAGGATTCCCTCTGAGCCAGATGAGAGTCTTACTCCACTTAGTCATCACCTCTGTTGAAGCTGTTTCACACTTCTGGTTATTGTTTTCATGCGTTTATTCAAGTCCTGCTGTGTCCTTTTTAAAATGGGGAGACATAATTACACAGTTTAATATGTAGGGAACCCTGATTCCTTATGGTGGCATGAGGATATTCTCCGTTTTGTTCTCAATTTCCCTCCTAATAATCATTAACACTTCATCTGTTGCAGCCCCATGGTCTTTCTCCTGAATGCTAGTGGTCAGCTCAGAGCCCATGATTTTGTGTATGAAGTTAGGATTGTTCTTCCCCTTGTGTATTTCTTTACATTAATATCTACTGAACTTCATCTGCCTTTTCATTATACACTGTGCAAAGCACTTCTGCAATTTTTCCACCACCATTCGCTCCTGTTCCTACTCAGTTTGTATTGTCAGCAGACATTCTCTACTTGCTGCTCATGGCCTTTCCAGGTTGATCATCACTGTATTGAGCAGCACATGACCCCCAAAAACATTTTTCTTCATCTTGATGCTCTTGTTCTGTTCTATTTTCATCCTACTTTCTGTTTCCTGACTTTTAGCCAAGCATTTGCCATGCAGTGGCATGACCAGTTAGTTTCCTGAAAAGGTACTGGAGGGGGACTTTTAGAAAAAAACACCTTTGGAAAGCCAGGTAGTTGATATCAGCTGGATATACTTGTTGACCCTGTGAGGAACTCCCACATGTTTGCCAGGCAGGACCATGTAAAAACTCCTGTTATTTTTTTCCCAAATATATAATCTTTATCCACAAGTCCACTAATTTTGGTCTTAGAGTTTCTATTAATTTTCCCAGAACAGATATGGCTAGAGTTAGAAGCCTGAGTTCCCCTGTGAAATTTCTTTAAAAAAAATGACATCCCATTTGCCACCTCTCAGTCCTCAGATGCAAGGGCTAAAAAAGAGACATTAGAAACTGTATTTTTTCCAGCTCTTTGCTTGAGTTCCTTTATTATTTTGGAGTGAATATAATCTTAATCCTGGTCCCTTCTTACTGGTTCTTTTGTTGGTTTGTTCCATTGTAACTTCTATTGTCCCTTATTTAAGACACATCCCCTGAGTTACTTACAAAAAGTGGTGGGGTCTCCCTTTGTTTTCACAATCAGCCATTCCTTTGGTTCTGTTTCACATTCATATGGGTAGAAATCTTGTCAACCAGTGAAAACTGCCTACTTTCTAATTATGTCAAGGAAAAAGTGTTTGAAATTTCTCGTCCAGATTGTGGCCTGACACTAAATCACACAGTGGCTAATATTGCAATACAAGTTTCTGCTCAATAGTCTGAATTTTATGTTTAACCTTTTGTGCATTCTGTACAAAATGTAAAGCTTGTTCTTGGACTTTATACAATTGGATAAAATGAGAGCTGAATTATTTTACTTGCAGCAGCCAGGCAATAAATTTTGGTTAACAATAAGCTTATCATGCCTGATGCCTAATTACATCGTAAAAAGAGGCTGTCATATTTTGCAGTTATATCAATAACAGTTGTTCACACCAATGTATAGGCTAGGATGTTGTAGAATTATTGTCCAGAAAGACAGCATTCTGCCTCTAAAAAGCACTGGGTAAAACATGAACAGCTGGTGGGGGAAAAAGGATAATAAAAATGGTCATTTCCTTACTGTCTTTTGCACTAAATCAGTGAGTAGCGTTCCGTCTTTTTCTGTCTGGAACTTCAAAGAAATTATTATTTCACCCCTTGGCTACCTCAGATCCTCCAGTGGTTACAAAAAGTCTTTTAACAGGATCCACATCAGAATGGAAGTGAAACTAGCTTGTGCCTAAGCGTGCTGCTCAATCGTCAGAATACGCTGCTCAGGCTCTGCAGTCCAGGGCTACCAAACATACCCAGCTTGGGAAAGCTCACATAGAAGTTGATGTTGTCTGTACAAGCAGCAGTGACAGTCATTTCTGGCTTCATTTGTGCACAGCAGGAGGAATTTCCAGTTTGCTGATTTCTTTGTTATGGTATATTGCACTACTGGTGACAGGCATACCGAGCCGGGGACTCCCAATTGCAGACATTCATTTCCCACTTTCTGTCCTCATTATTTTTAGATATCTTTTATAAAAGCCAAAGGTATTTCATCTTTTAATATTTTTGGAATATAATGAGGCTGTGCTCAAAGCTGTTGTTTTCTATCCTTTTTAATGGCCTGGACTTAATTTACAAAAAACCAAACTCTGTCGAGAGGTACGGACAACAAAACCTTAAGGGATAAAATAAGAGCAATCAGGCTGTTAGACTGGATGGATTTGGGTCTGATTCTTCCCACCACCTTGAGTTGATTGATAGCAAATGCGTCCCGTTAAGAGTTGCAAAAATTGCTTGGTTAGTTAGCTCTGGAAGGAGGCTGATGTTGTTTTTTAAAACAGATGTAACAGCAGCAGCAGTGCTCGGTTCCTCAAATTCCTTGTCATCATATCCATCTCTAACCTGGAGGGCTGGCAGGGCTAGTTAGCTGCTGTTCTCATTAGAGCTAGCATGCAACTGGCAGAGAGGAATGGCAAATAATTGACTTTCTGCTTGCTTGCTTGCTTTGTATCCCCCCTCCTCTGTTCTCCCCTGATTTCTCCCTCAGGCACTGATATTTTCTTTTCTAATCTTCATTGAGCTCTTGTATCGTTCTTGAGATTATTAAATTGTTGGTTGTGTTCAGTCTTAATTAAACAAATATAAGATTGCATGAAAATGGACTATGACTATCTGACACTTGTAGGGCTTTCTTGAAAAAGGGTGACTGCAAGTTTTGGACTACTAGTTGACAGCCTGGGTTGTGATATACATCGTATCCCATTAGTAATTCACTGAATTTGCAAGCTGTATTTTGTAAGTATTACTTGTATTGCATGCAAAGCCATATTTGCAAAATAAAAATAACTTGGAAGTAAGAAAATATAAGAACAAAGTTTCCATTCAGTCCACACTTGAACCCTGCACATACACAATATAACATAAGTTTGAATTAATAATCACTTAGTATTTTCCCCTTCTGATTTCTGTCTCGGTGCATGAGATGGTGAGGAAATGACCATATTTTTTCTCCTTTATCACTAGCCTTCAGTGTTCAACGCCCTTTGTTTGCTGTACATTCAGATCCAAGCCTGTTCTGAGTAAATAATTATTAATTTCTGTGTGGGCTCTGCTGCTAATAATAACATTTCTGTGTACTTCACAAATATTATTTTAGTTACTGTCCCACGACCTTTGTGAGGTTGAGGTGTGAGACTGCCATTTTACAGGTAGAGTATTAAAGCCACAAACCGCTTAAGATTATATATGTGTGTACATATATCCAGGCAATCTGGGTGACTGCTTTGAACGCAGTTAGAGCTGGTCAGAAAGCTCCACGTCGGTCGCAGGGGCAGCTCATGGTGGGGCTGAGGGAACTGCGATGCTTCTGTAGTACCCTGCAGCCTGGGCTTTATGGACCACGCCATGGGAAAAGGTTGTGCGAGTGCTTGCTAAATGCTCTTTACGTCCCCAACCCCATGGGCATCAAGGCCTAGTAAAGTAACTCTAAATACCGCCCTGAGTGCAAAAAGTTAAATTGCTTTATGGCATGGCACTGGTCTCCAAACTAAAGATAAGCCCAAGGCCTTGCAGGACTTTGCACAGCGTGGACTAAGGCGCAGGGCTATTTGAGTTCCGGAATACAGAGTCAGAGAGAGGAAAGAAGAAGAACAACAACAAAACCCAAGGAAAAAGAAAAAAACCCCCCAACCAACCAGCAGGCACAGAGATGGCCAGGCACAGCCAGGCACTTGGAGCAGTCCCCTGGGAGAAGTCCTCTCAGCGGAGACCTCGCTGGCTGGAAGGTTTGGAGCTGTGAGCAGGGAGACGATCTCTAGCTCTTTGATTTTTTTGGTGTTGAAGGAAGCAGGATATTGCACACCCCTGTGCCGTATCTGGCCTGCATCAAAGACACCTGACCCCCACCCACGCATCCTCCTTTCGAAGGGGCACTTTTCAGACTCTTGGCTTTGTTTTCTCTGGTTTGACAGAGATGCTCAGGTTTGAAAGACTAACATGTTTAGCCATGTTCCCACCCACCTCAGATGTGCGCAGCGAATACTCAGCACTCCTCCAAACTGGATTTTGACGGCCTCCACTAGTATACAAAATAGGTTTTGGATGCAGTTGCTCTGAATATGCTTTCTAGACTTTTTTTTTTTTTTCCCCAAAATTCACTAATCGGGAATCATCCTTACCTGGCAAGGCTGGATCGTCTAGAGAGACAGCCCAGATCTTTTCCCCCTCATGATAACAGAAAGAGACTGTTTCCTATTGGTTTGAGCAGTCACCAGAGATGGGAGAGCTGCACAATTTGCAGTTACTGGGTTGCTGCGCTGGTCACTCCGAGCTCAGCAGAAGACTTTGCTCTGGTGGTGCCCAGCTCTGCCTCATTTCTCCCAGCTTCCTCAATTCCCATTCCAGGTTCTTTTGCTCCTTCCCTGCTCTGTCTCTGCTTTTCATTCAGGAAGATAAGGTGAGGGGTGCATCCATGCTAATGTTTTAGTTTGGATCAGGAAAGCACTGTTCAAGTCACTCTCCCATGCATCTCCTCTTACTGTGGTTTGTTTGCACTGCAGATATGCTTGGAGTATACAGACAGACTAGATTCCTTCTGGAGGACATTAAAGGGGCAGATGTGCTCCAAGTGCCTACTGCACCAGTGTGCATTCAGTCAACAGGACTGGGCCAGAGATAATCTGAAGAATTATCTCCTTCTTCTTCGGTAGTCCTTCCTTTTCTGCTGTGTCACACTCTTTCCCAAGTCCTTGTCCTGTTCTCCCTATGACAGCATATACTATAGTTCCTGTCTTCTGACATTATCAACTTCATGCCTTCCCTCAAAATTAGAACGACCAAACTTTCAACATTATGCTCATATTGATTAGAAAACACAATCCATTGATTTAGTATTAATATATCAGTGGAGTTTGCATCCTGTGGAATTAGTGCTACTGTACAAAGTAGGACTGGGGTCTGGACTATTGTTAATTGCATATCCAGGCTGAATAAATAAAATAAGAACTGTTGTGTTCTCAGTAAGAAGGCTTTTCTAGCAACAAAAACATGGACATCTGACTATAAACATATATATTATTTTGACTTCGATAAGTAGGATCTGCAATTTCTCACGCGAGAATTTTCTAAATTGTGAAGGAAGCCTTTAGAGGGACAGCTGGTTGGTCAGTCTGGGGCAGGAGGTGTATAACATTTTTGCTCATGCAGTTAATTAAAAAACCACCCCACTCTTCTTTACCTTGTTCTAACACACTTGGATTCCTAGTTTTTCACTTCCTTTCCCAGTTTGCATTCTTTTGCCCGTGAGGGTTGACTGTATTATTTCCCGTTCCTTTCTTTCTCTCTGTCCCTGCAAAGCAGCCTTTTGTTGTGCTGTCCTTGGATACCTCTTACGTTCAGTTTGTTTGATTATGGGATTGTTTTGAAGTTTAATTTGGAACAGAGCATGCACATCGTCCTTGAAGCTGTGAAGCAGGTAATCAGGTTTCTCATTCCCTGATGGTTACGCAGTTTTACCTTTCAAAACCACACCAACTCTGGCAGTCCTAGGAATCCCTTGTATAGCAGACAAATACAAGTTCTGAAAGACACAACCAGGCACATTTTGATCTATTTTGTACTCTATATAAGGTATGTGCACTTTATATAATGTATTTTTTACTAAGAGTTATTTCTTAACAGAAAGCACCTTCAGTTTATTTACTGGTGGGGTTTCAAAATGACAGTTGTTTCATTGCAGAAAACATCACTGTAGTTGCATCTGATTGAGAAACTGAGCCTCTTCCTCTGAAAAGGTATTTTCCCATGTTTATTTCTAGAGATGAACTACTTCTGTTTCGGTTTAAGAGGAGAAATACCACTTTCAAGCTTTAAAAGGGTCAAAGTGAGAAAGTGAGATTCCCATTGTCTTCTCTTTGGGCTGTTGGGTTATTTGGGGTTTTAGGGTTTGATCCATCCATAAAATAAGCTGGAAGGTGTTTTATAGTCTCAGGTGAGCACATGGAAGCTTGCACCTCTGTAGTTAAAGGGCCAAATTTCTTATTCTGATTTAAACTATCGAGGGGAATTAAGAAGATGTGGAGATGTTAATTTTAAAATGTGAGACATATTGAAGATCAGATTTCCATTTCATGGAATGTTGTATTCAGTGCTAGCAAAAATTTTAGAAATATCTATGTTCTAAACCAGGCTTCTTTTATCTAGTCTTGTGAAACCTGAAGGTTTCAGGTTCCTTTTGATCAAGGCTGTAGACAAAATCCGGTGGGGCATGCCTTTACAATGCCTTTTTTATCATGAGTGAAAATTCAACTTCAGAGACCTTAAAACAGATTCCTAAGACTCGAATTTATAAGTATAATCCAAGAGACTACATTTATGTGGATTCTGTCCTACTCAATAATGTAATGTACCCTCATACAATTTAAATAGTCCCAACAAAATCAATAAAACTACCTGACATTTTTATTCCTGCCTATATTCCATTCCCTATGCTCACGTGTATCTCAGCTATAGTTGATTAAATTTTTAGCACCAACCAATGTTGAAGAGACCTTTCTTCTGCTTAGATTAAGAAAGTGAAGAAGGCAAGTTCAATCAGAATTTAAATGACCTTTATCTTCCATCCACAGCTAAGGTTATTCACTGATTTAAAATTTGTGTATTTTTGTGGTGAAAGAGAAAACTCGAGTAGAGAGATTCATGTTAATAATAATCTGATCCAGAGTCAAATAGTTTGACTTAGTTGTAGTATCTCTGTCTATTCATGGAAGTATCATGAATGACAATAACTCAGAATTTTCTCGTTTAATTTGCACAATTCTTTCAATTCTCAGACTGCAATTATTTTTTTTATTTTTCTACTGCTCATCCCTGTACTGAATAAAAACAGGTGTCATAATCAAGGAAAAATTTGTTTACATCATAGGCAACTAACTGAGAAAATGTTTTAAAATGCTTGTTTTCTTGGTTTCCTCAGCCTACAGATTCTGTGACTTTAATTATTTGATTTCTTCTTAAGCTACAGCATCATCTTCCTTGTTCATTACAATTTGAAGTTAAAGCAGCGCAAGACATTGATCTGTTTTGTGGGCAGGATTCTTCATTTCAATGCAGCTTTAGGGAATCAGATATGGATTTGAAAGAGCTGTCCAGCTGCTCATACCATTTGGCAGAAGCTGCCTGAACTGTGAAAGCGGGGGATAAATGCCGACGTTTTGAGCCGTTCTAACCTCTTCTTGCCTAGACATCTCCATCCATTATGAATCCCCTGGGCCAGATCCTCACTGAGGTAAATTGGCACCATTTCCTTAGGCTCATTGCTTCTGTGCTGACTTACACCAGCTGGGCCTTCGATTATTTTCTCATTAAGTGGACAAAAGTAACCAAAGCACGTCTGCAGGACTCAGAATTGAGAAGCGTTTCTGTAAGTGCTGCCTTCCTTTAGGAGCAGCGCTAATGCGGTGGAGGCCCCCTGACACCCTCTGCAGACACACTCACAGGGGACAGAGTGAATGGGGGCAACATACCCGCCGCTGTGAACCGTTGTCCGTTGAGAGGGACCTGGCTGTGCCAAATGAAGCTGAGGACCGATGAGCCGTACCGGCTGATCCTGGACCTGCTGTATAGCAGCACCGATGCCCGCACTCTTCGGCTACACGTTTTTTCCTGCTAATACCCTCGCTCCTTCACGACTGGATCCAGATCTGTCACAGGACGGTTCCTCTTTTCCCACCTGCCCACTGGAGAAGCTGTAGAAAGGTTTCTGCAAGAGAGAAAGGTACTTTCCAAGGACATGTGAAGTTTTAGTGCGCCTCTCCCTCGTCTTCTGCAAAACCTGCAGAAGCACCAAAGAGAGGCAGTGCTATAGACATGGGCTGAGGAGTTCAGCATGTATGAATTGGGTAACATTCCCAATTCCCCCTCCCAGAAGAGAGGAGGGGACATTTTTGATACCTGTGACATGCTGTCTCATCTGAGATGGGAATAAGGCAAAAGAAACACCAGGCTATTTCGTAAAGGATCTCAGATTTTCTGCTCTTCTAATGGAGTGTGAAATAAACGGGTTGGTGCCTAATCCGTATTAAATACTAATAAGTTCCTAGACACAATCCTAATACCACCAAGGCAGGCTGTCAACTGGATGCAACCTATCTGGAAGTTAGAATGGCTACTGCTTCTGCAAGATTTAAAATAAGCTCATCGACTTCACAAGCCTTGCTCCTTCTGTGTCCTGTACGTGCTGCATGTAGAGAGCAATGTACAGTCTATATTACGTTGGAGCCTTGGCACTCCCTTCAGATAGGAAATCTTACTGTTTCGGAGCCTGAAAATCTGGCAAAAGAGTGGAATCAAATGGTATGAGGTTGCTAATATATGTTGCATTTAGCTTGGGTAATGACTGCATACTTGATGGACATGTATGTAAGATCCTATTTAACACTAACCATAAATGAATGAATGTTCTCTTAAAAAAAAAAAAAAAAAGGAATGTTTCACAAGTGGCACCAAGGCCTATTAACTAGAACTTTAAAAGATTTTCACTGCCAGGGGAAAAAAAATAACAGCGTTTAGAAATGCTGCCTGGTTTTACTGGCTGATCGCTCAAAACACTACCAGCACGATACGCTTTTTATTTGCTGAGTGGCCATTTTGAACTTGTCTCTGCTGACTGTATTGGGCTTGGTTTCAAATCTCTCTTAATCCTGCAATGAACCTTTAATAAAGCTGGATTGACTTGAAATCAGTACTTAGAAACATTAATTAAAATAAAACAGGAGGAACCAAAAGATCAAATGATCCATTGTGGTGGTGGTGGTGGTGTTTAAATCAAAGCTCTCTTCTCCACCCCTCTCCAGAAAAAAGCAAGCCTTTGAAGACGGCAGCTGTATGACTTCCAACATGTTTTTTAAGCTGGCCTTAGGTTTTAATTACTTCTGCTGGTTTTGGTTGGCATTTTCTGTATTTTGGAAGAGCTGTTTGGGACACTTCTTTTTACCCTTCCCTTCAGAAAAACAGAGGATAAAACAGGCAAGGTTGCCATGAATAGTGTGACAGGGCATGGCAAGCCCACTCAGCCCACTCTGTTCTGCGTTCCAGAGAGCACGGTCTCCTGCAAAGGCTGGAAACAGCCCTGGAAAGTTCTCTGTTTCCTGAGCCAAGTTGTAATAGCTAGCATATCCAGTGCTACAGCTCTGGCATTTTTATTTTATTTTATTTTTTATTTTTATTTCCAAGTGACCCTCCAGCAGTCTTTTTGTTGCCTTTTCCACTACCAGCTAGCAGTGCGCTTCTGCAGACAATGCAGCCTGTATAGTAACAGCACTGCACTCCCTGTTGTTCTGCTCCGCTCTGCCTTGAGCCTGCAGAAAAACCCACTGATAGCAGAAGGAAATGCGACTTGAACGGAAACGTTAACCTCTCTGAGGGCTGATATTAATTACATGGTATGGTTACACGTCAGGAGCTAGTTCAGGGATACCTGATCCTTGCTGTCAAGCCTGCTATTTCATAAGTGAATGATCTCATCAGTTGTTCTCAGAGCAATTGATCTTTATTCTTTGTATTGTTTGTCAGTTCCTGCACTCCCTTAATATGTGTCAGGTTTCTGCAGCAGTTTTCCTGTACCGCTTTTTTTTTAAATGCAATTAAGTATGTGAGAAACCTATCAGCTGTCTGAGAGGGAAACCTAATAATCAGTAGCTAAAGCTTTGCCTCAGGTGTCTTTCATCTGCTGGAACTGGAGACTTGAAAATATTTAATAGTATTACTGAAAGAAGAAGGGTTGTATAATTTCCTCCAGCCTCAGTTAGGTAGGAAGTCACGGATCTGTCCTCCAAGGCTGTCTTCCAGGAAGGTAATGTGAAGTTGATATAAAATGTGTGACTTCAGACACAGGTAGGGGGTTCCTCTGAGGAGGAGAATGAAAGATGTTTAACTTAACAGCTGCTGTATTTGGGTTGCCTTTGAGCTGAAACCCTACAATGGTTCACTCACCGTCCATCTTCCTCCTCCCCAAGGATGAGAGGTCCAGCCTTCAGGAGACCCACCAGGACAAACTCTCAAGGCTTCTAGTGGTTTCTCAGTGTTCCCACAATATCAGGTACCACTGCAGCTAGAGGCAATCACATCTACACGCGTACTGTTGTAAACTACGCATGGATGTGTTGCGCCACTTGCAAAGTACCACTGCTTTTAGCCAATCTTACGGTCCGAAGTAATTGCTAAGGAGGAACTGTCAAACGGATCCATCTGGGATGGTCATTTTACACCAGGGAGAATCGGGGAGCGGAGGGAGAGGAGGTGAGAAATGCTTTAACATCAAGCCAGACACCATTGTCGCTGGAGTGGATAGGAGTTCTGTTGTTCTTTTCCAGAAAAGTGGATATTTTGCTTTTGTCCTCTATTGTATCTCAGGTCTGGGGCTTTCTGGGGAGGAGGAAGGGCAGAGGGGTTAGGCAGACAAGAAAATATGCAACTACCCATTTTTGTGGTGTAAGTGCAATGCTTTTTCCACTGCATTGCTTTGCACTGGGCTGAGTAGGAGGGACAAAGTTGTCAGAAATAATTATGGGAAAAAGGAAGCGGAAAGCTCAAAGAAACCCCCGTTGAGAGCATCTGCAGGCTTAAAAATGTGAGCTCAAAGTGAATTACTTCTTCTATAGTAATGTGTTACCTTCTCTAGTGGGCTAACTGCTCTTCTTGATACAGTCACACAGCGTTAGTCATATATACTCTTGCAAGGCACCAATCTGTTAGGTCTCCTGTTACAGCAGCTAATTGCTTTTTGAGCTAATGCATACAAATAGAGTTACTTAGTTAATCTCTCTCTCTCTCTGTCCCTTCTAACCTGTTTGAAGTGTCATCAGCATTATGAAAACTTCCTGAAAATATTTCTGACTTTAAGTCTTCCAAGTTGAAAAGAGGTGATAAGAGGATAGGAGTGTAGTGGGAGAGGGGACGAATGATGCAAAAGGGGATTAAACCCTCCCCCCCACCACTTTCATATCAGTGTACGACGATTGATCTGAAAGGAATTTTGCAGATTTATACCTATGGAAGATGTGATTCATTGCCTCATTTCAGTTTGCTGTATGGCATGATTTTAACTTATTTCGGAGATGTTTTTTAAAAGTGCTGTCACAACCCCAGAGTCTGTGGCAACAAAGTTATATGTGACTTGAGGAAGAAAAAACAAAATAAAAATACATTCTTTTAATACAAAAAGAAAAATCACCTTTCTTCTTAATTTTATTTATTTTTTTATACTTTGAGCGGGAAATAAATGAATACAATGATTTCAGCAAATTGGACGTAAATCCCCCTTTTATTATTATTATAGGAAGGTAGGTGGTGAAAGATGGGCAGAGAATGTGTGGGAATGGAAAGTTTCTTCAAAAGCAAAAGTAAAAAAAAAAATTAAAGGGAAGAAGCAATAAGAACAAAAATGGCAAACTAACTACAGCACATATAGAGATTTCTGTGAGACCCTGCCGTTTTAGTTTGTGAAGGGTCTGTTTGAAAGGTATGCTTTTACATTTCTTGAGAACTGCTTGCTTTAATGCTGAAATGACTGAAAGTAAAACTTGGCCAAAATCAAGTAACTTTTTTTACTGGGCAGACTCAAAAATTATTTGTTTGACACAGTATTTGACATCCTATTTTTAGTAATTCTTACTTCCAACTTCCTATTTGTAAGTAAAAACCCAGCTGGAGATTGGAGTGCCATTGCCCTTGCCAGTGCAGATACTCTGAGTTACTCAGTGTATTGCCAAATGTGTATTTTTTTTCCTGAAAAATCTCACAACCTAAGGATGTGCCAAGATTGTAGTCACTGTGGTGAACAAAGGCCTTTCCAAGATAACTTTAAAGCTAGCTAACTCAAGTACTGCTTTCAGCGTATTCATGATGCTCAACACAGGTTATGAGTCCCACCTGAGAATCTGAGTAAATATTTGAGCTACTTAGTACCATTTGAGATTTATGGTGTGGCTACTTTCCTGATTGCAGCCTCTGATCTAAGTACTCTGAAGCCGTCTCTGAAATGTTTTTGTGGACAGCAGGGACTGGGGTGTAAACATTTTCTGAATGAGAACTCATAGTCTCTGTTGCTCAAAACTGCCTCTAGGCTCAGCAACAGATGGTTCAGCCACCCATGCTGGTTTATTCCTGGGTTTCTTTAAAATGTGGGCAAGTTACAAGGTCTCAGTGAAATGGTTGAATCTGGAAGAGTAACTTGTTCTTTATGACTTTGTCTGTTCCCAGTGGATCTATTCATTAGGAGCAAATTGCACTACTGAACACTGAATTCGGCTGATCCTTAGCACATGGGGCACCAATGTGGGTCATGGTGAAGATAGACTAGATAGAAGGAAAAAATTTTTTACGATGAGGGCGGTGAAACACTGGCCCAGGTTGCCCAGAGGTGGTAGATGCCCCATCCCTGGAAACATTC
>JANXJC010000029.1:5041274-5052731 GCA_027564655.1 Leptodon cayanensis
TTGCCCAGAGGTGGTAGATGCCCCATCCCTGGAAACATTCTGGGTCAGGCTGGACGGGGCTCTGAGCAACCTGATCTAGTGGAAGATGTCCCTGCTCGTTGCAGGGGGTCAGACTAGAGAAATTTTAAAGGTCCCTTCCAACTCAAACCATTCTATGATTCTCCGGGTAGCTAGGTACTGTTGGAGCACTTTATAATGAATTATAATAGCAGTGGTTATGGTAAAGGCTGTTGCTTCTGCATGCTGAGGACAGGGTTTCTTAACAACTGGACTGAGCGACTGTTGGAAACTCACAGCAACAGCCCTATCATAAGAACCATTATCACTGAAAACACAGCCAAACAAGCAGAGAATAACATTTAGTCTGATCTAAACCTGAGCAGGTGGGAGGTTGGAGCTTTGGGCAGCCGGTGCTAGCTTTTGTGTTCACTTCCTCTTTATCCATGAACAAGTTTTTTTCTTAGAAGTCTATATAGTCTGCTTCTAAAGACGCTTCCTAACTTGAGTAATTTGGAATAGGAAATGAAGGCCCTCAGAGCATTTTAGGATCTGAATTCTAACATTTATAAAGCACTTTGAAGAACAAAATGCACCTTACAAATACTGCACAATAAATTTCTTCTAGGCTTAAATTCTGTCCATGTAAGTAGACAGACTTTTATCCATGCACAATTGTTTTCAGTGTCATCATTGCATTAACCCAGTCTCTTATTTTCAATGAGAATTGAAACAATCTGTCTCTCATTTATTTGCACTGCTATTAGTGTCATTTTTTTGCCATCGAAAGACATTCACTGGAGATTATTTATGGAAGACTTAGTTACTTGATAAGCAAAGAAATATTTATGAACATTAAATCCCCAGCTCTCTACAAATCTATGAAAAGGAAGTAGACAAAACCAAAATACGATTTATGCCCTCACCATAACTTAGTAAACTCTTTGTATAATTGGCTTGGTAGAAAGTGAAAGAACAGTTTTTCTTGTTTTCCCTTTTGTTCAAAGTGCTATATGAAAAAATAATATTATTTTAGAAAGCAGGTTAGTTTAACGTATGTTATGAAGCTTAGATGGAAACAATTTTGGTGTAACATGGGCCAGTTACCACTATTATAATTTTCAGAACCTGCCAAAATCTGCCATCAAGTTGAGCAGCTCAAGTCATTAGCGAGCTAAGCTAAGACTGTTTCCACGCCTCTCCTCACCCACTCACCTAGGCGCATGGTTGGTGTCTCGGTTCGGTGAGAAGAAAGCATAGCCAGAGAAAGAAGAAAAAAGATTAAAGCTGGCCTGATGATCAGAGTTACCCAAATGGGCTTATCTTTTGCTTTAGCCCTGTGATACAAGTAGTCAAATATATCACGGTGTTTTTCTCCCACGTGGTTGTAAACCTCTATGACCGAAATACTTATTGCTGACCAGCTCTGTAAGAGCCAGCTGTGCTGTATGGAGAACCCTGAAAGCAGAGAGTTGCTGGAGTGCAATAGGCAGGAGGGAGTGCGGAACTGTGCCCAGAGAGGTAAGTGCAATTATCTTGGTTTTACGTCAAAAGCCATCTCTGTAAAATTCTTCAATCAGTCTGATCTGCACATCGTACAAAAGCAGCAGAGTAGGTTTAAAGGAAAAAAAAGGCACTCCGGTGCTTTTATTTTATTTTGTTTTGTTTCATTTCATTTTATTTTATTTGGTACCTGTGAGCTTGCCCTGTTTTAGCCCAATTCTTCACTATCTGAGCAGGGCCTGAGTAATAAGCTCTTGAATCAGATCGGAGGATGTCATTATATTTGACTCTAAATCTGACTACAAGCCAGAGTGAAACTGCCAAATGCTTTCTGGCTGCGTGTGGATGAAACCCAGCAAACAGCTAAACCGTGGCAGCTACGTTGAACCCCAAAGGTAAAGCTTAGCAGTGTTCGTTTTTCCTTGAGACTTTGTAGCAAGCCTGACCTGTTTTCTGCATTTCTACCTTACACTACCATATGCCTGGCCTTCTTGTGGATGTTTCTACCGTCTCCAGCTCTCATGAGTCTCAAAAACTAGGTTTATGTGAATCTCCCTGAGAAAATGCTCCTGCCACCTTTTTCTGCAACCTTCAAGAATCCTTGCAGCGTCCTGTAAAACAAAAGGCAGCAAAGAAAATAGTGGTTTTCTTTGGTTTTGGTTTGTTTATTGGTTCTA
Organism: Leptodon cayanensis; assembly: GCA_027564655.1. Classification (NCBI taxonomy): domain Eukaryota; kingdom Metazoa; phylum Chordata; class Aves; order Accipitriformes; family Accipitridae; genus Leptodon; species Leptodon cayanensis. Next base: position 5,043,452 of record JANXJC010000029.1, read on the forward strand.
GCAAACATTTTTCAAATACATTGCACCAAGTCAGCATAGTAGCTTTCAAACTGTAAAAATGCAGCCTCAGAAACACTTGATGGCCCAGAGATCCGTCTGTCTTAAATATATGTACGTTTTTGTACGTCTTGAAGCATTTAGTGCAGGTGAACGAGCTGTCAGAAATACGCATTAGAAATACCCAGCTTTAGCTCAAATTCTTGCCTTCTAATTCACGTCCTATTTATTTAACAAGAACCTCTTTCTTCCCAGCTGCTGTGAGTGCTGTTACTTACCAGGCCGTGATGCTCCAGACTGGGAATAGCCATCAATTACGCAGCATTACTCAGACCCCGGGTGAGCGCGCTGCGGCTGATGAAAGCAAGCAGAGAAGAATTTGGGCCAGAGTACCTCCGTTCACAGGCATTACTCTTTGTTTGCATGAAGCGAGCGAGACGGGATTGTAATTCTGTGCTGGGTTAGTGTCCACAGAAGAGGAAGGTCAGGCCTCTTCCTGTGCCTTTTTTTTTTTTTCATTTTGTGTGGGAAATCAGTAGCCCCCTCCTGCTGCCTACATTTATTTACTAACCTCTGATTTTTGAAGGTCTTTTCAGAATCTGGAAATACCTCCCTACTGTAATCCACAGTCTACCACATTAACAAGTAAGTCCGAAGAAACCAGGGTTTTGATTACCCAGGAAGCCTGTGGTTCAAAAAACCCCCTCAAATCCCCAAACCTGTGGATTTTTACTTTATGTATTTTTTTTTTCCTCCTTTTTTTTTTTCCTTCAAAATGGGCATCCTAGCAGACAGCTACATGAGATCACGTGTAGGCAAGGGACATGTGAACCAGTTAACCCAAGGCAAATAGAGCTGTCCTGATTTTTGACAAGCAGCAAAGCCATCACGTGCCTTGAGTACAGCTTAAAGCTATCCCAAAGCACCCTTGGATGAGTCAGGGCTATGTTTCTTGCAGGAGGAAATGTCTGTCTTTCAGCATGCAGCTTGCTTCTTTTGCAGGCTTTCAAATACACGCTCTGCTGCTTTCTCAGGAGCTGCCGTGGTACCTTTTTTCTGCTCCAAGTGTATACCTGCAGCATGGCCCTTTGATCACGTAGCCATAGTCTCAGCTCAGAGTCCCTGCGCTGGCCGTGGCAGGACTTCTGCAGCTTTCAGCCACAAAGATTGAAACCAGTACAGCAGCATCCAGAAAGAGCACAACCAAGGTGTTTTACAGTTTTTTTGTTAGCGGTTTCTTGATCAACATTATTTTGTCATTTTTTGTCTCAAAGCACTTGAAAGAAGGGGTCTGCTTTTGACTCTTCCTACTCATGCAGTGAGGTGCCAGGTCCATCACAGCAGGCTGGTAAGAGGAGGAGGACTATCCTCTTTCACCAGTGGGAAAGCTGCAGCAAAGAAAAGAAAAACATTTCCCCAAAGTCATGTAGGAGAACCTAAACATTAACCATGAGATTGTTCTTTCTCTTAGTGCGTTTTCTTGTGCTGAGCAGGAGCTTGGAAACTTCCCAGGTAACCTGGGGAATTTTCCAGGCTATTGCAGGTAAGTGCTTGGAGTAGGTCTGGAAGTAGCAGATCATATCGGGCACCATTTTGTAGCAATAGCTTGGTCCTCTGAATTTTGAAAAATAATGGTGTTTTTATGGGTTCTGCTTGCAAAGAAAACCTCAGAAACTTGAATCACGGGGGACAGAGCAAAGAGCTTGCAGCAGTAGTTCTGAGAGGTTCGACTGGTCCATTCATTTCAGCAAGATAACTCAGCTGGCTAGTAATGGTAATTTAAATGTCAGACTTGTTAGCAGTTTCATTCCTAATGAAAGACCTGGCTTTACAGATAGCTTTACTGGATAACTTTCCCGATAAAACCCTACTAATGGAATCACAGTTATACTAGCAAAAAAGTGCTAGGGCTAGCATAGTTTGCAGTGGTTCAATGTGTGAAATGAGCTATACTGACAAAAGCACTTTTGGACAATATAACTGCTTCTATGATATCCAGCAGATTTGTGGCAATGGATTAAAACTAGACGGGGTTATTGCTCACAACTCCTGTTTAGGTCTCTTTCACTGCCTAGCAGCATCTGTCAGGAAGGTGCAGCGGGACACCTGGGTCATCTAATTTTAATCTGTTGTCACAGGTGTGTCAGAACCCCAAACCAGGACTTTAGGCAGCATAAGAATGATTTTTACAAATCAGACGCGCACTTTTGGATTTAACTGGTATAACTAATCCAGCTAAAATTTCTTACATGGTTTTACGTATGGAGGTCTCCACAATTTTGCATAATACACTGGCATACGGTCATGTAAGTGGCATGTTTGCTTGATGTCAGAAGTGGTACCACTTATTCCTGAGAAAGGAGCTAAGTGAAGAAAGCCAGCAGACCTACTGAATAAATTCAAGCTGCACTCAGGGGCTCTGTCAACACAGTTATAATCTGAACATTTGTGTAGTACATTGCATATAGCATCTCAAGGAGGGAAATTACGTGACCTCTGCCTGTACTGTATATGGAAGGACTTGCATCTACCTTGCCATTTAAATCCCACCCAGATATTCTGATTATTTACCTAACATTGGCTAGGTATGCCTGAAACTTTGAGTTAAAATGCAGAGGGGAAACTTAGGAGGAAAGCTGTCTATCAAAGGTTGCTTGCATTTTTCTGGTTTGATGAAAGCAGTGTGAAACCTAGCATTTCTGAATTTGACTTTTCAGGGTGAATGTTTGGATTTGCACATCCATAGAGCTGAAAGAAATCTACCTTGACATGTTCCGTACAGAGTTTGCTCTCCAAGCTGCTTTCAAAAGAAAGCAGATTTTCTGTTTTCTGTTAGGGAAAGTCATTTGACATGTGCCTATACTTTATGGCTGAATTTTAAAGATTTTAACCCTCGCTCCCAGTGCGCCCTTTTGCACGTACCTTCTATACTAACCTGAGTCTCTTTTTCCTCCTCTGCATCACAACACGGACTGAATCTAAATAACCTCTCCTTGCATCCTACCGACTGTTCCACTCTGCAAGTCCGGAGTTAATGCACGAATGCATTATCCTTAGGCTGAAACTAAAGGGCTTCAGTACAGCTCTGCCTCTTTGCAAGCTTCTGCCAGCCTGGCTCCACAGGGACCGTTTAGAAATAAGGGCCAACACCCTCCAACAATGAACGGTAGTGTCACTCTGAGTAAATGACTAAGGCTCTATCACCAGGATGTCATCCTGTTTCTCCACAGAGGTATAAACGTTAGTCCTGGGTGTACAAGTCATCTCAGACAGAGCTTCCACTGTCAAGAGAAGCACTCACGTATTACTCTTTGTTATTCACCTTCAGGGAGGCATCTGTAACCTTCCTTCTTTTACGGTAAAACAGTAGTTTTCCCCAAGTTGGCTTCCAGTCTTACTGACCGTCAGAGCAGCATGGGCACAAAAGGAAACTGTGGTTTATCTGCTAATGCATAGGGCTGGGATTTGAGAGCTATAGATTCCCATCCTTGTTTTGTCGCGGGTTTGGTAGGTGAACTGACAGCATAACAGTAAATTGAACTCTTTGTGCTTGTTGTCTGAGGAAGAGGAAATACTACAAATGGCCTTATGTTTTCTAACTCATGTCTTTGGATATTGATTATATGGGTTGCAGAGTGTTAAGCTGTTAGCTTTTGTCAAAGATAAGAATAGAAAAAATTTTCTTGCTCAAGCAGCCATTGAATTTAAATAGAGTTTTGTTTACAAAAAGCAGGATTTTAAGGTCAGCCACTGTATTTTGTACAGGTTTCACTGAACACTGACTTTTTATTTAATATTCTTTTGTAAAGAAGCAGTCACGCGTGAATTAAAAAATACCATGCTGAAACTGAAAATACAGTGCTGTAGTGTGCAAATGTTTGAAGTGCATGACTCCTATTAGGAATTTTGTTTAGTGGGGTGAAATCCTAACTGTGTTAAAATCAGCAGTGCTTTTGCCATTTGTTCCAGCAGGCTATTAAATTTTCAACTGAGAATAGCTTACCAGACTGGGTGCAACCTTCTCAGCTTCTTTGTGGTTTGAGAATTATGTCCAGGCAGAGCTAGAGTAGATGGAGTATGGCTTTTAACTAGGAGTTTGAAAATGCTTTACTAATTCCCCTAGCAGTTGCTGTGCATGAGTTAGTGTTTGTTCCCATTTTAGGGGTAAGAAATTGGGACAAAACCCCCCAATTGTCCAAGACCGCACAGAAAGTCACAACATCAAGGGACAAAACTCTGACCAGTTGCAAATGCTGGCTATCACAGCTCTTCTTGACTCAAGAACTGAAAGGAAGGATTCATGCCTTTTAGTGCCAGAGAGGCTGGAATCTGCCTGTAACCTTCAGAAGTTATGAATAGCACATTGAAACATGGTGTACATGTCTTTCTAGTGCCGATTTCCTAGTTTTCATCGTCCCTTTTCCTTCTGTCTGAGCTCTATATGTTGCTTCTTGGATGCCCGTGCTACTCCTTTTAGAGCTCTTTCTTTTATGGATTTAGAGAGCACTGAAAAATCTACAGCAACTTGTTTGGCAGTAGGCTTAAGTGATGGATTTGAAAAGCAGAAAGGTTAGATAACTATAATGGTGCATATATATAAATAAAACCTATGAGCAATAGAGGGTTGTGTGCCCTTTGCCCTTGGAAGTGGGATGGAGGTGGCCTCAAATCAAAACAATAGAAATTAAAGGTTAAACGGTACAGAAAATACATTGTTTCAAATCCACTTTAGGCAGAAAGACCAAAAAGCTTTTTTTGTCAATTAGACTTTTTTTTTTTTCCTTTAAGGCTTTCTGAGGTATCCATTTACACCGCAGCCTTCTAATGCATAATGCACAAGTCTCATAAGGTCACAGCTGGGTGGGGAGACTGTGTTTTCCTTTGTTGCTTTGAGAGAGTTTGTAGCTCCTGCTATATCTGACTCTTGTAGGAAGAGCAGCTATTTAGAAAGCCTCCAGAGCCAAGGCTTTGAAGCTCAAAGCACTGCTGAGGGCTCCCAGTTTTCAGAATTAGAATGATGCCTTGACAACTGCCGTCTCTGGATTTTTTTGTTGGTGTGTTACATGAGGCTGGCCGAAACAGCTTTGTGAAAAGCAGAATCTTAAACAAAGCTTCTTCAGTTAGGATCTATTGTCTGCAAGGCTCATCAGTATTGAAACACTTTTTGTTCATTGGTCTGTAACAAAATCTCCTGCTCGTGGTACTGGCTGTGGCTTTAGGAAGTGGTGCTGGAAGTGCAATTCCTGTAAAGAAAGATAGCTCAAGCCCTGAGTGTAGCATTAGGAGGGTTATGATGGAAATGAGCTCCTTACAGTAAGTTTACATTTTTTTCCCCTTAGCAAATCATAGGTTTCTGAGCCAAAAAGGGAGGAGGGAGAATTGAAAACCTATAACTCAGGGTAAATTAAAGCAGTTCCATATGGTTAATCTGTCAGCTATTGCTTTCCCCTCCCATCTGGTAATAACCAATACCAGGCATAACGTAAATAACCCACAGCATATTTTGTGTGTATGCATGTGTGCATGTGTGCGTGTGTGTCCCCTGTACTTCTGTTCCATTTTGAAACCACATCTGTACTTTATTAGGGAGTTGCTTGGACGCGATCGTTACCAGCACTCCAAACTCGCAGCATCGCTCTGCTCCACAATGCTAAATATTTAATGTGTTTGACTGTGTGCCTGCGGAATAAAAGGCCGTGCCAGAAATGCAGTCAAATCACTCAAGCCTATAGAGGCTGTGGCAGGCAGGGGAACACACGCCTGCGCGCGCACACACCGCACATGCACAAACAGGATCACCCTCTGTCTCTCATTCAGTCACTGGATTTAATGTTTATTATCGTGGGGAACACTCTTATCCTATTTAATCCTGTCTAGATGGCTCTAGAATTTCAGACGAATACCCTGACTGAGTAAATGTAATCCAATAGTACTTTTTTTCAGGGAGCTGTTGAATGGGATGTAGCAGACCAGCTCTGGTTTAGCTGTTAACTTTTTCCTGTTCATCATGCTGATTGCCTTTTCCTTCTTCAATAACTATCCTTGTTCCCTTATATGCTCTTGCTGCAGTGACAGAACTCTCTGGTTGAGATGGGTGATTAATTTAAGTAATATCTTCTGAACATAGATGTGTAGCAACAGGCATCACGGTGCATTTAACTTAAATCGCTTCATCAGCTTCAGAAAGGACTACTAGAAAATGTAGCGAAGATGTAATATTCCTTTCGAATCTCTGCCATGGAGTTGTTCCAGGTGTTTGAGTTACTCCATGACCGCATTCATAAATACTAAATTTCTGAAGGCAACATACTAGGAAGAGCTGAGCTGTGTGGTGATGAATTTATGGTGAGGTAAGCAACTTGTCTGAGAGGGAACTGAGAACTAAATTAAAACAACCTTTACTTCTCTCCTCCCCTCCCACCTGCATGCCATACTCCAGGGAAAGAACCATTATTTTGTTTGACAATAGTGCTCGCAGTATGTCAGGTATTTGCTTGACAGAGAATAGAGAAAAGTGTGTTGCTGTAAGGCAATTGAATATATGTTGCAAAACATGATAGATTTGAAGGTCAATGGATCCAGTATTCAATCTAGCAAACAATCTATCCAGCTTGATTTATCTGTCAATATTTAGAGCTAGTCAATATTGACTTTTATGAAGGAACATTTGTACTTAAAAATGTTGTTTAACTAAATTAGTTTCACCTGCAGAACAAAAATATTTGGCAAAAAATCCTATGTTCTGATTTTGTGCTGAAATGTTAATTCACTTCATATCCTAGTATGAATAATTTACTGTGGGCTAAGACGCATCCAACTATATACTATTTTAATACAAAAGTCAGAAAAAAGTAAATCCTGCCCCCCCCCGCCCCAATCAAACCATTTGCTCCATTTTGTAATAGAGAAAAGAATGCAAGAAACATCAAAATCCCCAAAGCTTTGGACCTAAACTTTCTACTTCAAGAAAATGCTTTTAGCACCCACATAACAAAAATTCATCAGCAATTATCAGTTATTAGTAAGGTTGTAAATTACTTTTATGTACTACCCAAGTAAAACCTATTGCACCCTCTGACTCGGTTACAGACTAGTAAAGAGTCAAGCCTTGCCTACTCTCATCTTTCCCTGGTGGCAAAAAGTCTGCTCATGGCAATTACATTTATCAAGTGACCAGAACACTAAGATTTTTCCCCATGTTTTTGTTTTAACCCAAGAGCAGAACGTATATGGAGTTGACACAAGCTCCCCAAACCCCCAACAACCAAACCCAACCCCAAAACCGTACACTATCCTATTTAACTCTTTTCAGGCACTGGCTGTGCCTAAAGGAAATATAAACATGGGAAAGGTGATGAGCAAAAAGACAAGTTACGTTGTCTGATACTAGAAGTGATTGTGAGGAACGGGTGCCCCGGGTTTATGGTGAACGCTGTGGGTTGTCTCACCACGGTGAGTCCTGAGGTGTACGTGGTAATGCACACTGGCTGACACCGTTTTCTTCAGTGCAAAGAGGAAGGCTAGGATAAAATAAAGCTGGAAGAGGAGATGCACTCAGTAATAGATACGGAAAAAAAGACAGTCATTGTTGAGCTCTGACACTGTACGTTAGTGTACAGAGATTAAATACAGTATTGGAATTATTGATTTGTAATCTGAAATGGCAAAGGAATACATTTCCTTACTTTGGTGTGGTCAGTGACTAGAGTGATAATGGTTCTCAGTCTTTGTATAAAAGGCTCATTCCTTAAACTAAACAATGAAATGGTGCCCTCTTCCCCTGCTGCTTCTAGCACACAGAGAGAAAATAACACTTCAAACCTCTTGCTATGCTAGTTCTTTTTCTGAAAGCATTTATCCTATTACTGGAAAAAAATCTCAGTCAATAATTCATGGAAAATACACCCGTAGTTCACATTCTGAACTTCCACTTTGGTAACAGATCTCCCTCCAACTCTCAGAGGGCCAGACTGTAATGTTTTATCTGGTGCACAGGATAGAAGCCTTCTGCCACAGCAAAAAGGAACTCCAGTATGTGTTTTGGTCCGTTGTTTGAGTTGTATATCAGAATTGCATATAAGGCTTTATATTAAACAGTGTGGTGTGTTGTTTAGTTTTTTTGGAAAGTAAAATTTAAGACATGACCATGTAGTGCCTTTGTGTAATTTTTTTTTGTCTACTGAGATGTGTTTAAAGTCCTGCTTCTTTGAACGTGGTAGGAAGACTCCTGTTTGTTAGCCTGCAGTACATGCTAATGTAGACAGAGCCAGCAAGCCCTTTGCACGTCTTATTTCATGAGAGTTAATGCATGCTTACATGCCTTATTGATCTGGCATAGCTTGAGAAAGGAATCTTGATTAACTACAGCTTTACACAGTTACTTCTGTTCATCCCAGAAAGTGGCACATCCTGGAATTTTAGATTTACTCCCAAGCTGCAGAGAACATAAGAGGGGTTTTTTAATTACTATTTTTTTTTCAGGAGTGTGGTCTTGTTTGGAGGGTCTCAGTCAGTGGAGTAGGGTGGTCTCACTCCTGGCAGGTGGAACTGTGTGTCTCCCTGGCTGTTACAGCATCCGGGTTACAGAGCTTTGGAAGGGCAAAACAGCACACAGAGCTTGTAGGCAAGGGCTTGTGTTATTTTAAGGAATGCAAACATTAAATTAGTACTCCCTTGAATGTCAACTATCATCAAACCCTGAGATGCAGGTGATGGTACCTAAGATAAGTACTTTTATTTAATTTCAAAGCTGGAAAACTTTTCTAAATGTTGGGTCCTCAACAAGATATGCCTAAAGAAGTTTATTTCTTGCTCTTGCAAGTTTCTTGTAAACTTGTGTTCTACCTCAAGCATAAAATGCACTAAAACCCTCGAACAACCCAATCTGCTAGATAATTCTTTTCCAGGCAGTTTTTATGTAACCCAATAACTACTTGTTACTCAGTACCTAAAATAGTTACAAAATATTCAGTCACTCCTGTTTATAAAAGAAACAAAGTGATTGTGGAACCTAAAACCACCAGCTTTAAGTGGGTCATTGCCTTTCTGAGTTAAAGTGGTACTGCTTTGTTGAGGTCAAAGGACTTCAGCAGTTTCTCTCAGCTCTGAAGCTATAAAATATGTACTTTGATGATGTAACATAATGAAGGCATCTTAGAAGTTTATATCTATGGTGAAATAATTTTAAAAGACCAGAGGATTATTCTGTGATATGCCAATATTGCTGTTATTCAGGAACATGTGGCTTTATCAGGATAATCACTGCAGGTGATTCCCCCCCCCC
>JANXJC010000029.1:5052831-5123120 GCA_027564655.1 Leptodon cayanensis
TCATCCTTCTAAGATTTTTTTTTTTTTTTTTTTCTGGGCCAATGATCGTACTTTTAGTAGAAGTCACCTCTGTTCCATAGGGCAAGAACTGATGTTAATTCCATTCTTACACACCTGTTCTGTTATAAGGTTAAAAAATAATAAAATTCAACCTTTAAAAAAACCATAGAGAATTAACAATTCAGAAGGAAACACAGCTGTGGTGTGAGACTCTCATGCTACCTGCATATTCCATAGTGACCTGAATATTTACATATAAAGGACTGTCCATAACTGTTAAAATGATATATTGTTTTTTTTTCTTCTGGGTTAGTAGAATACAAGCCATGGTATGGCTCCATTCTCTCTTGGGCAGGGGGTGGCGTGTCAGGAAACACCACGCAACAACACTCTGGGCTCCTGCAGTGGGAGTGGGTCTCTGGGACACTTAACCTCTGATATATATATATATGTATGTGTGTGTGTGTGTGTATTTTTGGCATAATAACCCTACTGCCTAATTCATTCATTCATTTATCTTATATATTTACGAACTCTTTTTTAAATGAAAAATATTGGAGACATCCATGGAGATTAATTTCTCTTGTAAATGCTTGAGCTGCATTGAAGTGCCACCCTGGATAACCTCTGTGCTAAGGGGTTGAGATTACAGAATTGTGATATTAGTGGTGATGTTATTCTTATTTTTAGTGTGAAGAACTATATAACTATCAGTGCCAGTCATATGACAGTGCAGGACAGAAAATGGATTCCCTGAGATCAGCTTACTTTGTCATGCTGGAGTTATAGGCCTTTTGGATAGGCATTGGAGCAAAATAAAGTTTCCAGAAGAAGAAGAAGAAACTTTTGAGCATGACTAGAAGTCACACTTTATGCAGCATCCTACCTCACTGTTGTCCTCTCCTTTACTACCTAAAAATATTTAAGAATGCATTAATTTTTCTGAAATAAAATGGCAGAATAATAACTGGGACATCTCTTAGGGCACGCAACATTCGGGGAAGTACATGCATTTAGATAATATTAATTTTGCCCCGAAGGGGTCTCCATCTGCTTGAATCTTTCATTACTTAGTCTGTGAAAGGCTCTACATGAATTTTCAGTAAATTCTTAGTCTCCACAGGAATGGTTACTACCCTGACACTGCAAGCCAGTTTTGCCATCTAAAATTCCAATTATCACTGATTTCCTTATGAACCTGTTTGCTTATGCTTAGTTTCCATCACATCCCTACTCATGTTATATCTTGAGATATGCTTTAATTAAGTTTAGTCAGCTTGGAAATGAACTGTGAGCTTAATGGAGCACTGCCAACCGGCAACATGATTTTGTGCTGTTTGATCTATTTAGAAGTCTTATGTATGTTGATTCACAAAGGCTGGAAAATCTAGCCATACTTGAATCAAGTCAACAGGAGCAGCAAGAAATTGTGTTTCATATGTCATGGCTTCTGTGCTGGTTTTGGCTGCGGTAGAGTTAGTTTTCTTCATAGTAGCTAGTTTTAGATTAGCTAGGCTATGTTTTGGATTTGTGCTGAAAACAGTCTTGATAACACAGGGATGTTTTCGTCACTGCTGAGCAGTGTTTGCCCAGAGCCAAGGGCTTTTCTGCCTCTCCCCCCACCCACCAGCATGGAGGCTGGGGGGGCACAAGGATTTGGGAGGGGACACAGCCAGGACAGCTGACCCCGACTGACCCAAGGGATATTCCAGACCATATGACATCATGCTCAGCAATAAAAGCTATGGGGAAGAAAGAGGAAGAGGGGACATTTGGAGCGATGGCGTTTGTCTCCCAAGTCACCATTACTGAGCGTGCTGGAGCCCGGCTTTCCTGGAGATGGCTGAACACCTGCCTGCCCGGGGGAGTGGGGAATGAATTCCTTGCACACACAGCTTTTTCTTTCCCTATTAAACTGTCTTTATTTCAGCCCACGCGTTTTCTCACTTTTACCCTTCTGATTCTCCCCTCCCATCCCACCACCGGGGGAGCAAGTGAGTGGCTGCGTGGGGCTTAGTTTCCAGCTGTGGTTAAACCACGACAACTTCATATGAAGGAATCCAGGGAACTGAAAACTGTTCCATTTAATAAACATGAGGAATAGGGCATTCAAAGTCTGTTGTCCAATGTCTCCTACACGTACGAAAGGAAAGCGGACTCTTTGGCTTCCTAGAGGCAACAGTGACATTAGCATCGGCTTGAACCCCAGGTCACTGATAACAGTAATTCCTATAGTAACTCTTACGTAACTCTTTTCTATCCTAAGAGTTGTTGATTTTTGAAGCATTAGGGCATGTTTTGTCACCTCATGTTACCTTGCACCCGTCCACTTGTTTCGACACTGGCCTCTCCGAAATGCTTTATGGTGTTTGGTAACAAGCTCATCTGTATAAGGCACTTTTTTACTGTTCTTTATTTTGAGTGGTAGATTTGTGTCCCCTAAATCTAAGGGAAGTCTATGATCTCTTTTGTGAGTTGGACAGCTGTAGAAATGCTAAGCTCTGAATGATTCCCATCACACAAATGTCTGATGATCATGTTTAAATTGTCCAATACTTGCTAGTTGTGTCTAAATACCCAAGATCAGTTTCATGTACAACAGTAAGAATGTGTGTTTGCATAGAAGATTTTCACTAGATTTCAGATAATTCCATTTTAAATAAAGCAGTTGGATGCTATTTATCAGAAGCTTGGAGATCTCACATCTTATCTTATTTAGGTACCACGGTTCTCTGAAGGCAGAATGGAAGTGTAGTGCTTCATTGGGAACTTCAGTTTCTATTGGGAAGGTCTAACTTTGCACTGCACTGCTTCTGAAATGATTGCCTGTAATCAGTCAGATCTGTTAAACAGGAGTTGACAAATTGACAGATGAATGGTCCTAAAAAACTTTGATGCTATTCTGTTATGTGCTTTAAAAGAAGCAAAATTGAAGAACAAGGAAAAAAAATCAGTCAGCAAAATTGTGAGTGAGAGAGAAGTCTGGCAAGCGTTATATCATCTGTTATTAAAGAGAGGAATGAGATAAGAGGATGTGGCCTGTTCTGCAGGAAAGAGAAAATAGAATCCCCAACTAGAAATTTTGTCTACTGCTGGGTCTCTGCAGGTGAGCAATCTATCTATTTAAGCGGGCTGCTTGAAGCAGTTGTTTCAGCCTTACCTCTTTAATGCATCCACTTCCCCCCGCTCTGTCTTCATTGCTTTATGCTGTCCCCTTCTGTTGCAAGATGCACCTCTACCTAATTGTTGGGCTCATTGCTTACTAAGAAAAGAATAGACCCCGTGCAAGGGCATCTAACTGGGTTAATGAGTAGTGATCAAGGGGTATAGTGTAACAGTCATTCAGATATCCTTCACCAGCTCTCTCTTGAATACTATCAGTAAGGGGAGGGCAACCACTCTGTTGTCTCGTATTAGTTATCTTATTCACTGCATTCTAGGGTTTATGGGTCCATATCTAGCTGATTAACCTCTAACATCCTATTGACACTGGCTTGTGATGATCACCTCCCACCTACTCCTCAGGGAAGAGAAAAGGGAAAGGCAGATAAGATTAAACACAGTGTAGAGCAAAGCAGACTAAACTGTCTCTGCCTTCTATTACAGGCATCGACTCAGGAAAACCACAAGCCTTCCATAGAGAACTTCCCCCCAGATTTAATACATTCCAGATCTCTGCTTTCAGTCAGTACAGCTACTCTAGAAGTTGCAGGCCACTTTGGTACAACTATGTTACCAGTGTGGATCCTACTGCAGAAAAGTGTAAGAGTGTTCCAACCAACTTCAATCTAGATGTCTGAAGGACCAGTATTTGATTAAGCATGATAACCCAGAGCAGAGGGTAAGCATGGAACAACTGTTCACTTCCTTTTCCAGTACACAAACCAAGTGACATTAGATTAAGCTATCAGGTGGCAAGATCAAGCCAAACAAAATGGAGACAATGCCTTGGAAAGCATACAATAAAACTGGAAACCTGTGCTGCGGGATGATGTGCATGATAAAACTGCACAAATGTGGAAACCCATATTTTGTAAAAGAGAAGGCTCTTACACACAAAGATAACTCCGACTCGGGAAGTCTCTAGTCTGCAAATTGATAGTGACTTGGTAAATATGCCTTCCCAGTTTCTTCACTCTTTTTCAGGCATCCATACTTGACCACTCTTGGCATAAGTGGAATAAGACAATGTGCTGGATGGAAGATTGTATAGGTAGGATGAGCACAAGCTGGAAAAAATCTGTCCTTTGTAGGAACCGTAGGCAAGGAGGCAGGGATCGAAGTTATTCAAGCTGTAGTGGGGCAGAAACTAGCATTTGTGGCAATATCCCAGTGAGTAGAAGGCTGCCAGAGACCACAGTGTGGGACGAAAAGAGAACTGGGGGCCACAGAGCACAGCCATGGGCCAGCAGTCTCCACAAAAGCCCTGAACGAGGCCATGGAGCTCAAAGTCGCAAGACAAACAGGTGGGAAAATGAGTCCTGAAGGCTACTGCAACGATCTAGGACCTATCATGAAATGAAATGGCTGTCTGGAATTATACTAGCATTTTATATGAAACTTACTTAAACTAAATTGCTCAGCAGGAACCTGAAACCTGTCACGTGACTGGTGGGACTTTAACTAGTGAAATTGCAGAGGAGGACTGAGAATGATTTCTTGAAAGATACTTTATTTTTAGAAATCCCTGCAACTGAAGTTACATGAATATTATATGCAATATTACTCTCAAGAAAAGGCAGCAAGTGGAATGATCAATGGTTTATCATGAAAGAGTCTTGCTGCACTAACGTGCTCAGTCCCTGATGAGGTCAATGTTCTTGCTACTAAGATGATCATTTTTAAGGCCAGGCTGCTCTGCAGAAAAAGTAGCGTCTGCAGCCAGCACATGCACTGTATTAGAAAGGGGCTGGGACGCTTGCCGCAAGCACTTCTAAACAAGGATTCGAGTTAGACTGGGGAATCTCATGGCACTTTGTATATGACTTTTCCCTCTTGTGTCACGGCCCCAGGGCACTGTTAGCCCTGACCGTCCCCGTCTAGCCCTGCTGGGGCTCTTCCCCTCCACACACTCCAAGGCCCAGGACGCCATGTCACCCCCCCCCGGGGCCCTCAGCCCCTGCCCCAGTGACGCCGCAGCAGGGCCGCTCTCCGGCTCCCCACAGCCCTCCCCTGCCCGGCCGTGGGCCCTGCCGAGCCCCCACATTCCAGCCCAGCCTCCTCCCGTCCCCATCCCCGTCCCCAGAATGGTGTCCGACGCCTGGGGTTGGGCCTGTCGCGGTGCCCCCCGGCTGCCCTGCTCCTGGCTGGGGAGTTGGGACAGGCCATGGGTGCCAGGCCCTGCCGTGACTGACCCTGAGGAGCTCACGACACTCCTGGCAGCTCCGACGCTTTCACCTGGGTATGTCCACGCACTTGCTCCTGCGGGTAGACCTTGGGGTGTTCACAGGTCAAGAAGTTCAAGAGCTGTTGTTGAAAGCTGGGTCCTTTGGTCAAGAGAGCCAAAAGGCCAAGGGCTCAGGATCCTAGATGGTTTTAAAAGCACATATGGTCATTTCATTTACCGCTAGCGTTAGCTTTCCTTTTGTTTGGTTTGTTATTTTATCCAGGCAGAAGTGTGCCAGAAGTACATAGAAACCTCATCATTCATATAATGTTTTAATGTGTAATTAAATAAGAACTGCTAGAACTCATAGACCCCCAAATGCCCATGACAGTGTAAATAGTGATGAGAGAGAGAGAAACAGAAAATGACAGTGTAACTTGAACGTTTTTTATAACTTCATCATATGCAAATTTGGAGATCCTTTACTTTTGTATTTGTCACAGTTCCAAACAATTTCAATGGATTTGTGCAAATCTGTACCATCTGATGATCTGGCCTGTGCTTTATGAGTTGCAATGGTTTCAGAAGGAGTGAGACAGAATTTTTTATGTGTATGATCAGGCAATCTCGCATAAACAGTTCCAGTGTTTTCAGTGGAATAAGGCCTGGAAATGAAGCTTTGTCTCATGAATGTGAATGTGGTCTTCACTTCATGAAGAATAAACTTCTGTAAATGTGATCACATCCCCTAGCATTTCTGTCTCTTGTTCTAAAACCAGTAAAAAGCTATTTAAATAACTGTGAGGGAGGAGCTGAGAAGAAAACATCTTCAAAGAGCTTTGGGATCCTCAAAACAAAGTGCATTGAGATTATTATTATTGCAACACCACGAGGCTAATTGGAACATCACATTTTGCTGTGGGCAGTAAATTCACTATTGCTACAAAATGATTAACAGTCTCACCATCTGTTACAGGTGTAATGATAATTGACACTTTTATGCATATCTAACATTGACATGACCTGCCTTTGCAGTCCTGTGTTTACCATTTAATTTTGTTATTTTCTTCGAGCAATAGCAATATATTCAATTTTACTGAAATAATACATATTTACTGATTAAAATTACTATTTCTCTTCATGTTTTCCTTCTTTAGTTATTACCGCCAGTCATGACCCTAAAGACTTTAAAATAACTAAAATATGCCACTAAATGGGGAAAAAATGCACTCAGTTGCAAAGATTTTTTCCTCCAAAGCAGCATGTCATATAGGCTGAGACCAAAGCTCTGTTTAGCTTGCTCTCTCCTATTTTGACGGTAACTTGTAGATGGTGCTTAGAGGGAGAACAAGAATCAGGGCAGGCACAGAACAATACTCCTTTGAAACCTCCCAGTTTAAGGCATTTAACAGGGGCAGACTTTCTGAGCCAGAGGCTGTTATTTGTCCATTGTGTTTAAAACAGGCCTCTAGTGGACCTGCCTTCTGCGATTTTTGTCCAGTTCTTTTCTGAACTTGTTCAGACTTTTGGCCTCAACAGCTTACTGAGTCAATGAGTTGGACAGTTTATTATGTAATGTGGTTTTAAATTTGGTACCTGGAAATTTCATTGGATGCCCTGCAGTTTCTGGATTGTGAGAGAATGTATATTGAATTCTCTTGTCTTCATTTTCTGTGACTGCCATGAAAATCACTGGGAAGCAAGGATTTTTCCGGCCTTTGAGTGAGAACTATGATGTAACTGAATGAGGAAAGCATCTGATTTTATTTGTTAACATAAAACATTTGCAAAAATCACTGATCCCAAGAAACATGGTGAAAGTATTTTCTGTCCCGTGATACAGTTTTATAGTCGGAATGGGGTCAAAACTGTAATGCCTCAAACAGTTGACTGCTGGGCAAAGAATGATGACAGTGACTTTAATATGTTTCCTAAAAAATATGTGTCTCTAAGATGTATCTTATGCAGATAGCCTACTTTAAATGCATGGAAAGATAAGAATGAAGGGATATTATCAGTAGACAATGAAAGACATCTGTGGGAAATGAGCTTGTATTAGAAATAGTTCTAGTCCAATGGTCACAGACTATATTAAAATGTATTCATAAAGAAAGGAGGCTGATTTACTGTCATGCTGTTTACTATTTGTAAGAATTTGGATGAGTCCTTGTTATTCATAAAATGTGGGCTTTCCCTAACTCCACAGTAGAAAGGGTAGCACAACTGAGGCTGGCAGTTAGTGGGCCTCATACCCCTATATCTTCTAAACATTTTTGTTGCAAAATGTTGGTGGATTTCTTGGATGTTTCTTGTTTTTTCTATATTTCCCAAATTTGTCTAAGCTGTGTCTTCACATGCGCAGAAGAAACTTTCTCCAGTTTAGTAGCCTTTTACTGCAATGTTGAATTTCCTAATAGCTCCTAACACAGCATGAACTGCACAACTACAACTTAAAGAGAGAAACCAAGAGCGCACCAGCAAGGGACTACAGAGGGAAAGCTATGTTTTCCCTGGGATGGCTCTTGGCAAGAGTTGGAGCTGGAGGGTGTGCCGGTACCAAACCGAGAGCTTGTCTCTCCTGTGCTGCTAGTGAGCCCCTCTCTCCTCCTTGCTTTTCTCCTTCCATCTAAACCATGTTTCATCCTGAAACGAAGGCAACAAAAGCCAGAAGGCGTAAACGCTCAGGAAGAGAAGATTGGTAAAAAGACTGGTTGGGCTGGGAAGAGAAGCCTCTTCCCTTCCTGTGACTGCAACAAAGCACAAAGTGTCGGAGACACTTTCTGTCAGGGGCAAGGAGGGCTGCTCTGTGAGGGCAGGGATTGTGGTGGCGGGTGCCCACCTGCCCGGCAGGGCCTTGCCCTCCCCAATGGCCTGCAGTCCCACAATTCTCAAAAAGCAGAGCAGGTCTGGTGAAAATAGAGTCAGACGTGGTCCAGATTGGTGGGCAAGTCCAAAGTGAGGAGGTCCCAGGGTGGTCAGACCGTGGGTCAGGATCAGGGGTCCCGGTCAATGGGCTGCATGGCCAGGCACAGGCACGACTACCAGACAGCTGCTCTAACCACCAGCTGGTCACCGGACCACACAGCCCACTGGCGAGAGTCACGGCTAAAAGCAGCTCCCGAAGGAAGGGGGGAACCCTGGCTGAGGCCTCCCCACAAAGCTTTTTCTTCACAATGGCTCTTATCAGCACGCTGGCCTTGCGTAGCCAGCTGCCCTGCTAGGAGCTGGGAGCGCGCTCAAGGCCCTGACGCGCTATCAGCAAGTGTATGAGTAGGTCATTGCTAAAACATGTTTCCCTATTTTTCCCTTACAATTGGAACTATAAAGTCAGTCTCAATTCAGAGGTATTTGTCAGCTCTGGCTGGCTGTTTGTTCAGCGACAGAGATTTATGCCATTAAAGATAAAAGCCCCACTGATGATTCAATGTCACTGTGTTGCCACATAACTAAATACAGTTTGTGCTTTTAAATTCCATGAGACGTCACCAGCTTAACTT
This sequence comes from Leptodon cayanensis, assembly GCA_027564655.1. NCBI lineage: Eukaryota > Metazoa > Chordata > Aves > Accipitriformes > Accipitridae > Leptodon > Leptodon cayanensis. The sequence goes on from JANXJC010000029.1 coordinate 5,061,655, forward strand.
GAATTTGTTCATATCCTCTCACATTTAATCATGTGATGACACGCTTTTTTTCTGTCAGACTCTACCTCATTTAGTGTGCTGTATGGATGGCTCTATGGAAGGATAGTTATGGCAAAGTAAAAATGTTTTACCCTTTCATTTTTGTGCACCATTATGAAACACATAAAGGAAGAAGACTTTCTATTGGTTTTTATAATTATAATTTATAAGTTATCATCTTTGTGTATGGAGTAGGCTTCATTTATTGCTGCAGAAATTCAGTGTTGCTTACATCAAACTGGAGGACATCCAGAGAATGAGGGAAGGGCTCACAGGAATAAAAAGGGTATTGCTAGATTAAAGCAGTTGGCTCCTGCGTAGGAGAATTCTTTCTGTCGTGACAAGTTTAACTTACTCCTGTTAACTATAAGCCAGAGTTTCAAAGAAAGTGCTAAACATACACAGCTGCTACCGAATCCATCGGAAACTGAGGCTTGGGCACAGAAATAGCTATAAGAATGCTAAGTACTCTGAAAAAACAGATACTACTCATCTCTGGGTAGCACTCCTGTAAATGTTTTGCTTGCCAATCTCTAAATTGGGTTAAGCCCTGCTGCCTTTCAAACTTCCTCCCTTTTCCTGGCAGTAGAAATATGAAGATAAATTCTATTTTTCTCAAGCATTCAGATATTGTAGTGAAAAACACCATAAAAAAATCCATAATGAAGCTAATAGTTTTCTATTTTGAGCATGTTCCTCTATTTTCTGCATATATTCTAACAATGAGGACTGACTATTCCTTTTGCAGCCCCCTGTGTAACCCTCATAATTTGTTGCCAGTGGAGACCATACCACAAATCAGCCAAAGAACTTTCAGGTCTTTGTAAAAGCCCTGAAGAGAGCACCTGCTTCTGTCTTCTGACAAAACCAATTAGCGCATTTTGTTTTTCTTTAGTGGATATAGCAGCATTAGTTTTTCTCCATTCTCCTAGCCCGATCTTTTGTGTAACGTACTTGCCATTCAGAACATGTTTCCCCCTGCCCCCAACTAATGAGCAGAAGCAGAGCACCAACTGGAGTTTTCAAAAGAAGGCTTCCGATGAGGTGTACAGACATTACTGCCTGAATTCACATGAACAGCTTGTATACGTCTCATATTTTTAGGATCAATATGCTTTGAGCTCAAGCTTTGACAACAGGAGTTTGGTTTGACTTATTCTGACCTTGTCTGTGTTAGGCTTAAATGTCCTTGAGAATTCCGTGTTATCAAACCTGTTCAAGCTTCGCCTTCATTTTTAGATTTCGGGATGACAACAAATATTGGGAGGAAATCAAGTCTGTATTGAGCACAGAGAATTTAATAGTGTCCTTATCTTCTTTAAGTCTTGCTTATAGCATGGAAACTGAATTTTCGTCTGTTTGACATTATGCACTACTTTAAATTAGATCTAACATAACTTCCTATATTTTCCTTAAACTCTCTACAGTTGTATCTGGACACATATGATGTTCATACAGGATTCTGGTGCTATACAGGATGGATCCTTTTAGGATGAGTTTGGCCCCTTAAAGTTTCCTGAAAATAATTTCTTTTTCTTGATGTAATTTTTGGTTTATTAATTATTCTGTGATTAGATGCTGAGCCATACTTGAAAAATATTCAGTTCCTGAGGAGCACTGTTGCTTTTTCTGCTTGTGGGCTGTCTGAAAGCAGGCTTTGGAAGTCAAGTTCAAATTAAAGTGTACTGTCAAAGGTGGACTGATTGAATAAATCACATCACGTTGCTTGTCTTTATTAGATGAGATTGCAAGTGTGGTAATTTAGGGGTCAAAATTTAAAACTCAATCCTCATACAAAAAGCTTAATATAAAAAGCATTTTTAAATTAGCATGGAAGTTAGGAAACCCATACAAAATTGCTTTGATAAAACAGCAAGAGAACATACGGGAGAGGCTTGCACATTTTTCTGATAGTCATTCAGCGTCATTAATGAGATCTCAAAAGAGCAAGTTAATACACAATCATAACCTAAAATTTTCAATGCCTCTAAAGTACTGTATCATGCTATACCTGCAGAAATTCTGTTTGTGACCTCTGAAACTAAGCTTGCTAGTTTTAAGCAACTTGTCCTGGACTTTTCTTAATTGATAGGTCACTTTTTTATCAGGGTTAGAAAACCGTTACCTTAATTTCATTTCTTTCTGGGTGTAACTGCCTATAGTCCTTCATGGACTTTACTGAGGGCTGACAGCTTTTAGCTTCATACTCCTGCTTGAATGTTGATAATTTCAAAGTTCAGCTTCCGCTTTTTTGTTTATTTTGCTGTGGCTTGTTCCAGGAGGTCAAATCCCTTCATACATGGTGTTGAGAAACCGGAGTCCTTTGAAGATCACTGTCAAACAGAGTGAAAAAAGAGAAGTCTGTAGCCCAAAGTATGCCCATGGGCAGAAAAGAAATGGCAATGTGTTATACACAGATTATGTAGGCAGTGCTTGGGCAATGTTCTAATTTATTGACAATAATCAGTGTTTCATTCTTGACAGAGAGATTTTGCTCGGAATTTTTCAGTCTATGCTTTATGAGGGAAAGCAAGCGCTGTTAAATACTGTCAGTATGGCTTTGGATCATATCATGACTTCCCCTTCCAATTCCCAGGTAATGTCTTGTCACTTTTTGTGTGACTTTAAGAATTGTTTCAACCTGTTGCCTCATGAGGGGGAGTTGAAAGCAGGTTTGGGTGACCTTCTATGCAGTATAGGCCTTAACTTCTGCTCAGAGATTGGCATGTCTCTTGACTTGCCCATTTCTTCCTTGGTTATTGATCTTTAGAGTCTTGGCTTTCATCTGATAGATATTTTTTTAACTTCACATTTAATATTTATGATTCTGATTTAAAAGGTGAAAAATTTTATTTTTTTCCTGGGTTTGCAAATTAACCATGACCAGGTAACTGAATTATGCCTGTTAGGGACATTAGTGACATGAATATGTTGACAATAAAACTGAGTGAATATAACATAAAAATCAAAGCTATATTTACTTGCTTAGCTTTTTAGCAAAAACAGGCTAGTTAACTTGCTTGCCCACAATTCCCCTTCTTCTTCTGTGCTAATCAGGTGATACAAACTGTCAAAATGCAAAACTTCCTAACAAGAATTAGAATTCTCCACGACAAAGTTTTACTGCATAATGAAAAGTAAAATAATTCAGTTACATAACCATGAATTAAGTCTATTTTGAATTCTTCAAATTCGTTTTTCAAAGCTGAGGCCTTTGCTATAGTAAGGCAGAAACAGAATCCTGGGTCCAACTCCTCTGATTGTTTAAACAGCTGTAGCTGAGATTTGGGATCAGGCCTATCCGTGTGGATTGGTATTTTTTGTTCTTAAAATTGTATAAAATATGCAAAATAGCTAAATCTTTCTTCATCCATCTGTTCTGTTGAGATGTGGTCTAGATGTCCATCAAATGGACAATGAAGGGAAGAGTGGGATTTCAGTACCGCTTGAAGGACCTTGAACATATTGCTGAAGGTCACCGGGGTGAGTTCGTTCACCTTCTAAACTGGAGCAGTCCATCATCTGGAAAAATACACTGAGCTTCTAAATGAAAGGAATCGTGAGCATACATACTTTCTGTTTGTTTGTTTGTTTGTTTGTTTGCTAGCCTTTTTTTTTTTGGGGGGGGGGTCACAATTTTCCTCATTCTGTGCTAATTTAGCTCTCTACTCTTTCTTCTCCTCACACCTCCTACACATTGCATTTCAAAGGCAGAGAATCATGAAAATCTCCCAGTCTTGCCCTTACTAAGAGAGTTAGCAGAGATAGGAACTTGACAGGAATGCAGACCTAAGAGCAGAACAACAAGGCTAATAGGGAAAAGCAGCAGGGAGCAAAGAAAGGAAGAAAATCCCCGCTGGTGTAATGCGGTAATGTGTGCTGCTTCGTACTGAGCTTCTGCTTCTGGAATTGAGCATTGTGGTATGTTATAGAGGAGCAGCGTTGCTGCATGAGATGGTGCTGGTCACAGTAAGATCAGAGGCATTTGCATCCTTTGGTAGCGTGGCTGTGGTGTATCTTGCATCCTTTACCCTTTCCATAGAACTGTGATCCAGGATATAAATGTCCACAGTTTTGCATACTTTTTCCTCCTCATGTGGCCATAAAAGTCCCAGCCACGAATCACCTGAGGACTGATGTTTTACTAATGGCTGAGTCTGCACCATATAACCGAAATACTAAGAGATGTCTTAAGTGCTCGGTGTCCATCCAGAGATTGAATAGCCTTAAAATTTGCCAATGTGAACATAGTTAACTATTTCATTGAAGGCCGTTTGAGCTGAAACCCCTTGAACTGCTTTTGATCCCATAACTCTAAACTGCCCTGCTACTTTCCTGAATGACTTAAATGTCTCCCTGCCATCTCCAATGTCTTCTAAAGGTGGACCTGGTTAAAATAGTTATGCTTTTACACCACAGACAATTTCATACTTTCAAACTAGGGAGGGAGAGTAAAATAAAGCCTGATGATTTGCTGGTTTCTAGAGATGCCATTCCACTTACTTCTGTCTAACTGTATCGATACACATCCATGAGGGATGCATGGTTTGCCATCAGTGGCAGATATCACAAGGAATGCTCGCTGAATTGTTTGTGCAGAGAATAATTTACTAAACTAGATCTTAGACAAGAGGTCTGGGGGCCTTGCTGGAGAATATAAGTTTTATTCAAAGCTGAATACCCGATCTTTGGCTGAGGGCTTATCTATAATGATGAACCTGGTTGTGATACCAAGCGTGAGGAAAAGCTCTTAGATGAGAGGAACAAAGCTCGTAGGTGAGAGGAACAACTCTGTAAGATATCAACTCAGACCCAAAGCATCTCTCTGGATAGACAGATTTATGTATTGATTTTTTACAAGTGTATGCTTATGAACCAGGTACTGGTGCAGCCTATGACAAAGTCTAAGTTTAACTGGAATGTATCCATTAACTTTAAAAAGTTTTAGAGTAAGTTTAGGAGTAAAGTAAATGTTTCTGATGGTTTGGTTGTAATAAAGACCTTTTAATGTAATTTAGTCCAAACAAGTGGAGGAAAAGGTGAAAATACTCTGCTAAGACAAATAACATCAGTAACTGACCAAGAAATGCCTCATTTTCGAGATAGCTTTAAAAAGCTGTCTGCAAGTATTATTTTGGTTTAAGGTATTTTTAGTTACAGGAAGATTAAAAATAAAAGGGGGCTTCCCATGATCCCCTGCAATGACACAATGGAAGCATGGAGAGGGACTTTGTTCAACCACTGCAGTGCATAACCTACCTTATTATTCAGTAGGCAGGGACAAGCCGAAGTTAAACAATTGGAAATAGCTAAATGCCTTTTCTGAGCCAGACTGTGAACTTTCACCATATGCTAGAAATAAACTCCAGAAATGCATTCAGGCTCTTCTGACTCTGTGCTGTGTTTTTACTTCCTCAGTATTCAAATGACTAAGTGCATGCCATAAACAAAAAATATTAACACATAGCAAAAATAAAATAATTTTTCTCTTCTCTTCAAGTAATCACTTCACTCTCCTGCAGAGTGTCCCACGGTCACCTCATCAGATTAGAAAGCTCACTGTGTTCTTTGTAAACATATAAATAAAAACATGGGAGGGGTGGTGGTGGTGGTATTCTCAACTTTGTTTTTGCAGAGTTTTATTATTTTTTGCAAATAAAAATAAGCCCTGTCTGTTTTCATTCATGGTATTTTTCAAGACAAAAGAAAGAAAGATTCTCCAGCGTTAACAGTAGGGAGTTGTTGCAAGTGAAGGTTGAGGTACAGCAATGAGAACATCATACTGCTTGAAGTGAGCTGAATTTTTTTTTTTTTAGTGATGTTCTATATATCATTATTTGGTGAGAAACTCATGGGAATAGAGATCAACCAGTCCAAGGCTTAGAGAAGAATTATGGCTCTGGGACAAAAATATTAAGGATTTTAGGCTGCATGGCTTAGTGGCCAGATTTGAAAAATACTTAGAGGCAGAAAGATGCAAGTAGGCTCTTTAATCCCTCATTGAAATAAACTGAAATAGACTCCCAGGAATATTTGGAAACTCCCATGGGTGTCACTGCCTTGGCTTGAATGACCTAGATGGTTGAGTTCTTTTTCAGAGTTACTCAGGCAATTAACAGTCCTACCACTTGGCCCACCTTTTCCTAGATAAGTGGCAAAATATCTTGAGGTGTAGTTGAGCCACTTTGAAAGATAAGATGCTTTTATGTTAAACTCATGGGCTATGTTCAGTAGAGGAGAGGCTGGATTATCTTCAGAAATGTGGGCCTTAGTGCAAGAGCAGGAATGTGTTTATGGAGTTACTCACCAGGATAGGCTTAAATCAGTTGTTTCCCCACAAAGAAATGAAACCTGGAGAACAGGGAATACTATTTCATCAGCTGCAAATGGTTAGACTCTCAGGTATGCCATGCTCATGGGCCTAACGGGTTTTTGGATGGAAACTCCAAGAAGCAAAGGTAATAAAAATCTGTGTACTCTGTAGACTAATGAAACTGCCAGACTGCCAGCTCATAATACTCTGCATGATACCTTATCAATTATTAGTCTTAAGGCATTATTTCACTTCATACAACAGGTTTGTGCATGGTCGTTGTGAGCTGTCTGTGTGAGGAAGACTGAATAATTAAAGGGATTAATATAAAACAAATCAAATCCCAGACAGTAGGAAATGGTTAATTTAGTCAAATAATTAAAAGCAAAGTATTGGCGCTGCCTCGGTCCCCTTGGGGAATTTTGTTTCTGTTTACAGAGTACGTAGCCGGACTACAGTAGGTATTGTCTCCAAGCAGAAACCAGACTGTACTGACTATACTGTGTAAACAGTGAGTTGCCAAATAGTTGATAGCAGATAACTGACTGCACCAGACTTGCCCGGCACATTCGTTAGACTGTACCTTTGGAAAGGAATTCCTGACCTAGCACTTTGGAGGTGGCTTTTTTAGACTGAAAGGGTGATTGCACAACTACACAATGACTTGGCTGGTCACTTTAAGGGCAGCTGGGAGGGATTTGGGCTTTTCTACATACCTTTTCATCTGAAATAGTTGGATTAGGGAAACATCAAAAACCTTTCACTTGGAAGTGCTATCCCAGTCCTGCCTATTCTGAGGTCTTTTCCACAGAAGCGAAATATATTGGTGGCCTGAAAGAGAGATGTTTGGTGCTGGTGTATGGGAGGAATGCAGCTGTATAGTCTATAGAAAGGAAAGAAATGGCTAAGAAATTCAGAATTTTTCCCTGTTTTTTTATTTTACCTTGAATGAGGCTGGTTCCTTTGATCCTGGGAGAGGGAACAACACTGTTAGAATTTTGTAAAGGTGTTTAATTGTTATTTTTCACCATAGTGGAGTTCAGCAGAGCACAACCAACACAAGCATGAGGTCAACCATCGTCTCCTCTCAAATACCCTAGGACAGTGGAAATGCAAAAGGGCCATGCAGATAACCAGCAAGGAACCCTGCAGGAAGGCAGGTGACAGGGAGGAGGAATAAACGATCATTCCTCAACAGCAACCGGAAGAGTTCTCAATATTTTCTTTGTTGACGTTTTTACTTTTACTTTTTACTTTTACTTTCCAAAATAAATGGAAAGCTTTTATTTCAAGTCAGGTTTTGGGTAAATGTTTAAAGAGTGATTCTTATTTTCTTCACAGTAGGTCACCAATTCATTGTTTAAAGGGCACAGTAACTTTAAATATTCAGTGCAGGAGACGGTATGTGGGAGGGAGACAAGCACATATATGATAAGGGCCTGTGGGAAACAGAGATGAAATTTCAGGATGTTTTAAATCATCCGTTTGCAACATATGTACAGGCAAAGGATCAGATTTTTAGGTCGTATACAAATGTCAGAGATCTAGCAAAACTATGAAGGTAAGAAACAGGTGTATTATAAATGATCAGTCTGGAAACAGATCCGAGCCCGTTAGGGAAAAGGATAATTAAAGGCACCAGAACTTCCTTTCCTATGGCACCATTTCAGATTCCATATTTTTCCTGTCTCAAAGGGGTGGGACATTTTATAGCTACCTCTGACTGTAGTGCATCAACAGAAAAGGTGGCCAACCAAAGAATTTGGTACATAAAGTAAACTGATAAAGTAAATTGGTAGCATAAGGCACTTTGCAATCTGAATACAAAGTAATTTTAATCTTGATTTCCAGTCTTTATAAAATGTCAACACTTTTACATAATACAGGTACTTTTCTGGAAAAATGATGCTTGGTAAATATATGCTTTTCTGCAATAGTAATTTCCATTAATTTTCTTCACCCATTGATTTAACCATCAAATGGAAAATAAGGACTGTAACCAAAAAGTCAAAATAAACATTTATCAAACTTTGCATTAAGTTTTTATAAATTATGTGGAATAGGTCAATAATAGACCCAGCAGAATTTTAATAAAGAGCCGTTAGAGCCCTAGAAATCCATGCATAATTTATAACAATGCATTGCTTATAACCAACTATAGCACATACTATCAATGTCTGTGACATGCTTAGGACTGCTGTTAAGAATCTCTTATCTATTCATAAACTATTTGTAAATGGGATAATAAATAATAGATGCCTAAACCTTTTCTTTATTCCCTATGACATCACCTTCATCATGATTAGCCAATTACTCACTATTGTTAGTGTTGCTCCTTTTTTTGTAAATAGACTTTAGAGCCTTCCCATGCTGTGTAATTTGGTTTTAGCTGGAAGGTTGGTTAGAAATACATTGCACATTTTCAACTATAGTCAGATGTTTCTAGTCCTCAGATGAAGTGTTTCTGTGAAATCAATTTATATCATCTCTTCTGCATTGTGGGGGTGATATGTAACTGTAAGTACTGTTTTAATCACTGCAAAGTGACTGGTAGAATTATTCCCAACACTGTTACAGATTTTGTGCATGTCTGCAACAAGATATTTATCATTGTCATTCTCTGAAAATCTTCAGCCTAGAGCGGTCAAATCATTCAATGTGGACAATTTATGCTGGTTTTCTGCTTTTGGCTTACTCCTTACAGTCTTTGTCCCTGAGTGATGGGGTTTTTGGGGTAATTAGAGCAAAACATTATGGAGAAATTATTACCGAAAAAATAACCAGTCTGGCCACGCTTGTTTAACCTTAGATTTTACTAAAGCCTAAATTAAATAATTTTTCTTCCTGAGTTAAATGCAAAGAATTGAGCCAATCCCCAGTCTTTTAGAAAAACACAAGGTTCTGACGTATACCCCCAGGTAAAATCAGCAGTGTCCGTTTCAGGCATTCCTGCTTGGAACTGGCACTCTACCCCACTGCTGGGCATTAACGTTTCTAACGCACTCAGCGGAATACAATCTGTATTTACGCTTTCCATGCTCCTGTATATAATTGTCATTTTAGAGCACCTCACCTTCACAGGTGGTTTAAGCAAAGATCCAGGAGTGACCCAAGCACAGACACAATCACTTTCTGCTGTTGTTTTTTGCCTTGGGCAATGGCATAGACAGCTGGGAACAGCAAGGCTTAACTGCCACTATTAAATGCATGGCCTGTCCTTGATCCAGTGTGTGGCTTGCCCTCGCTCCTCCTTTCTTAGATAAATCAGAGGCCCTGCATTCTCCTTTTTAATTCCGACACCTGCCCTTCAAAATCAAGGTTGTACATCCTGTTTTGAAGAACGATTAGAAGTTAGAGTTTGTGGAGAGTTTTTACCTATTTGAGTTTCCTGCGGGGAATGAGTCTCAGCATTTGAGAATGTGATTTTTTTTGTTATTTCAACTGAAGGCTTAGATCCCTTCAAAAGGATGTGGTATCCAGCCCATAAAGTCCTGTGTGTGGCCAAGGCGACAGGGAGGCATAGCAGGCTTGTGGGCTAAAGATTTGTAGTTTCATCTGTTCTTGCCTGAAAAGCCACAAGACAAACTTGTGAACTAGCTGCTACATTGAAGAGCAACCAACTTTTATTTCCAGATCTGTTTTTAAAATGGCACGTGTTACGACCTTAGTTAATTTGCTCCGGAAAATAAGCAAATGCATGTGTCAAGGGGGCTAATACGTTAGCTTGTAACGGAGGTTCTGGAGGGCAGAGATGCCAGCAGCAGTCACAAGAAGGGCTGTTGCCAGGACTCATGATTTCTGGCCTTGGCTTTGAGAGTCTATTCCCATGGGTACCCCCTCCACCTACACCAGAGGGGGAGTCTGTGGCTGTCTTCTTTCCTGTTGTACATTTTCTTGTGTAGTGCACTTTCCTTAAAAAAACCTTGCAAAATATTTGCTGTCTCCTTGTCTTCTTTCTTTCCTGCTCTCTCTCTCACCCCCTTTTTGCTTTTAAGACTGATGTGAAAACTGTCAGAGCAGGAACTAAAATAACGTTTTTGTTAAATTTGTAAGAGTTAGCTGAGGTCACAGATCCAGTATTCCTGCTTTAGGCATCATTTGAAGTTTGTTTACTACACACCTCAATCAAATGTGTGTATATGAAATGTGTACCAAGAAACGAGTAGGAAACATACGTGTTAAAATGAAAATGTGGCTTTGAATCATTGAAAAAAGGCTTTAGTTATTGTTTTATCTGTCCATTTAAAATTCTAATTTCTTGTGAATTATAAACTTAATACCACTCACAGGAGTATAGAAGAGCATTTTTTTTTAAAATGCACTTTGTTATCACATTTTATTTACAAACATTTGCATTTTTTATTCCAAATTTGTTGCTTTTTCCACATTTTCAGAAAGTAACGTGCTGCTTAGACTGCAGGATTCCTGCTAAATTCAGTGCGAGTTCTGCAACTGACGTAATGAACAAGTCTTTGTGAACTGTACTGTATGAACAAGTCTTTATTAAAAAAGGTGAAAATTTGTTTTTTTTAGTGAAAAACTCTTCCTAAAAGGGTTTTGAAATAGAAAATCCACCAAGACTTGACCCTTGACATTCATTGATTCCCTGTAAAAAGTTTTTTTCTATCCTTATAAGTATGATCCTTCTTAGGCTCACAGCTTTATGCTGGATATGGGTATGTAGAGATACAGCACTGTGGAAGTGATAGGAAAAAAGAAAGTCCTGCAAATTGTAACGATTAATTTGTCTGGCAATATATGAAATGATTATGTTAGAAGACTTAATACTAGTAGTATGTCCAAATAGCTGAAGGCTTCTGTTAGAAGTGGTGTTAAATGACATGTTTTACTTAATCTGGTGTTACTTCTTAGGGTAGATAAGGACAAGTGAGTTTTAAAACAGCTTAAATTTTAGTTGTTGTCCTTTCTCTCATGAAACATTCCTCAATAAGCAGAAGTTCCACCAGCATACCATTATTAGATATTTATTATTAACAGTCTTCTCCTGGTTTCAGGTAGACAGCAAAAGAGAAGTAACAGTGGGTCCAAATTTTCTTTGAAAACCGAGTGACCACTATATTGCAGCAAATTTAAAATAAGATAGTGCACAAATTACAGAAGATAATAGATATAGCACTGATTGACAGTAGGAAATCAGAGACAAGATAAGAATGTCCGCTATTCCCAACTGTTTCCAGTTTTATCAGAGAATTAATGTGAAATATCGCTCCCCTGGTTTTCTGTTACAGGCAGGCTTGTGCTGAGCTGACTGTACTCCGTTCTCTGTTCATAAGGCAGAAAATACCTTACAATTTCTGGCACGTGGCTGGGTGGCTTTTGTGATTTCTCTTGTGGAGCTGGTTAGGAATCAAAATAAGCCACGAGCGATGGATAAAGTTCATGATTTTATTGGGGCGGGGGACACACCCTTTGCAATACTTGGTTCAAGGTGACACAGAGGAGAGCAAAAGTAGGTGCACTGTGCCTTCTTCTGAGACACGGCTGGCCTGAACTGGAGTGTTGCTCAGCCTCTTAGGGATTTAGCTACCTCCACTAGCTAGCAAGCTTGCTTAAAAAAACCTATTAAACCATTTTGTTGAGCTCGGCTGTATGACTTCAGGATTAATATCTAAAGTGACATTTCTTTGGTCTTGAGTCAGATTGTCCAGCAGCAGTTCTCTCTTTCAGACTTCTGTACCAGGGAAATCTCAAGGCAGTACTGGCAGAAACCCTGAATTACTTTGTAAATAGGCCTGGAGATAATTAGGAGTTTTTGGTGTAAACCTTACGCATTCCTAATTCAGAGAAGTCTGAATAATGAATAATAAGAACAGATCACAGTTTAACCTTTCTATTGGCTTCAGCCTCAGGAGGTAATTAGACACACTTTTGTGGAGGCAACAGAAAACGTAGTGTTTTTCACCCTGAAAGCTGACACAGCATTACTTTTACTTCTAGGCTTAGCATGAACATAAGCATTTGCGGTTTACTGGCATAAAACAGGTCAAGGATTGAAGCATAATTAATTACATGCCTTTTCCATAGTGAATCCCCAAACCCTGTGGCTGAATGAATTCCATTAGATATACACACCTTTTCTCCAGCTTCAGCCTTATTTTTTATCAACAGACAGTACTAAGAGTTCCTCAGATCTTTAGACTGATTATGCCCATCTACCCTGTCTTCACCTGCTCTGTCTAATGAGCTTCGTTTTCTTTACCCATTTTGCCACAGATACATGATCGGCTTTAGCTTTTTCTTCCTCAGAACTGAAAACAAGTTTTGTACTACATTCCCGGCCTTCCCTAACAACAGTTCTACCAGCATGACAATACCTTTATTATAATTAAATGCAGTAGGCATGTAATCATTTAAAGGTGAGAGCGTTTCCCTCAGGCACCGTCTCAAAAGAGGGAACAGTTGCACAGCAGCACAAATACGCTCCCTTGCAGCATCAGGCATCGCAACGTTCTTCTTCTCAGTGCGTTCCCTGCACTGCCTGAAGGTTTCGGTGTGCTGGAGGTACTTAAACACTCCCTCTCTGATTTAAGTACCGGCAGCAGCCCAGCTGTGCCGAACCTGGAGCTTCAGGGAGGGCTGAGGGAGGGTTGTGCTCCGCTAAGCGACAGGGCGAGCGGTCAGCTTTCACCTCCTGCAAGAAGGACGGCCAGCCACCCACCCCTCTGCGGTGCGGCTGGCACACGGCAGGGAAAAGCAAGGGCCAACTCGTCCCCCTACTTGCTCCCTAAAAAGTTCCCCTTCTCTTCTGCTGACGGCTCTGCCCCAAGGGCAGTGATGAGGGAGCTGGCAGAGACCCCCATCGCTCAGCCTCGTCCCTGCGTAAGGAGGGGACAGCGGGGGACGGAGGCTCCCCGTTTCCTCTGCCCCCCCGCGCGTAGTTGTGGCTGTATCACACAGAGCAAAGCATCCAGCTGTTTACAAACCGCTGTATGTGTCATGCCAGCATATATATACACATATGTCTGTGCCTGTACGTGGCCTTCTGCTTGCACTTTGCAGTTACGCTCTCCTTGGGGCTCTTTGGTACGCGCCCAGGAACGCGTTCCTGCTTCGGCTGCCCTGGTCGGTCTGTTGCTTAGTGTGGCGGGTACAAAAGGCCCATTTCAGTGACTGTCTTCTGGGCCTTGGTGGTTTTTTTGCAGAGTTAGACGAGCGTCATGGGTTTATCCCCAGTGTTCTGCCCCGTCTGCTCAGCAGAGATGATCAAAAACTATTCACAAAACAACTTTTTTTCATTAATGTGTTGAATTTTTTGGAATGTTTCAACTGGCTCCACTACTGAGCTCTCATCTGTTGTAATTTCTCCTCCCGGGCAGGAGAAAACCAAAGGGCCAGCCTTTGGACTGGGAGCCAATGGACTAATTTGTAACTTTTCCAAGTCCTGGGTGTTGCAAGACAAAGAGATTTTGTAATGGTGCTGGACATTGTATGGCCTTTATGAACAGCCTCACTTGTTGGAATTATTACTTCCAGAACTCATCCAGAGAATTAAAAGCTCTAGTTTTCTCTGTCTAAACAGAAACCTCACTGCAAGAGAGATGATCTTGTGAAATAGCTCCAAGCTCTTAGTTCCTATTTTTACCAGCAAATTTGCCTGCAGCTGCCAGTTTGAATTACTTCCATCTTTTCTCTGCTTAGAACAACCAAGGGAGTAGAGAAAAGAGAAAAAAGAGGATCTTTAGAGATTGTGATTCTTTAAGAAGCAGTAAGAATTTGTGTATTTGAAAGCTCAGTAGGGGCAGAGCCAGAACGGACAGAACAATTGATTCCTACATTTGTCCGTGTTGGTTCCTCCCTTTTCCTCATGCAACCAATTGGCTTATAATCATTGCAGTATAAATCTGTAGACTATCTAGGACAAAAATGCAAGTTAGTTTCCAGCAGTGATTTTATTTGACTCTTATGCATCATTGATTTTTGCAGGGTTGAAGAGTTCAGGATTCGGAAAATACTTTCCACACCCTTATTTAAGAATTCAGACCTGTGCTTGGATTTGTAAAACTAACAGTTATGTTTTTAATGTTTTGTGTGATGAAGAAAAAATATAGCACAAAATGGCATGGGGCAAGCCCCTGTAGTTTTGATTTATAGAGTCTGATATGTGTTGACCTCACTCTGTCTACAAAGCAAAGGAGTGTGGGGTTGTCTCCTCTTATCACTTATATTACAGTGATCAGTCTACTGTAATTTTTATCTGTTTCCTGAGATACTGACAGTCAAGTGTTCTCGGTTTTTAATCCTCTGTGATCTAAAAGATCGTGTTAAAATAATCGAGTGCCAATTGAAAATTTGATGGTTGTATTTAAAAGTAGATGTATTTTTTTTCCCCACAGCATGCTTTCTTATATATTACTGTCTTTGTTGTTAAAAAAAAGAACTATAGCGGGGTTTCGGGAGTTGTACAGCAAGTCTCTCTCAAGCTTGGTCATGTCATGTATTAAAATTGGTTTCTGCATTTTCTCAGCTGTGCCACAGAAAGAGGACTGTTATACGGTTCTCTCCCATGATGCATTCACAGTAAGGATGTTCAATAACTGTGCTATTTTTGTTCCAAATTCCAGTCATGTGACTGTGCTAAAAATAACTGCCTGTGACTTCTGGCTTTGTAGATTTGCTATATTTGGGGTAAGAGGAAGAAGATGAGCAGGGGCTTGGAGTCAAATCTGACTGCTCAGTAGTGGGCCTCTCTTACTGAAGCTTTGAAATCTCGTATAAAGAAGTAGATATTCATTGACAGAATTAATTTGAATTAATACTGATTTTCTTCACATCCTAATAGCATGTTCTATATGTGGACAGATTGGGAAAAGTAGATATCTTCAGAATACTTTGAACTTCACTTCTAATTACTTCTATTTTAAAGATATCTGTTTAGATGAAAGGTGGAATTAGGAGGCTATTTACATCATGCATTTACCTTCTTTCCTTGGAGAACAGAGTAGCGTTTGTGGCAAAAAACCCAGATTCTCCATCACCAAGGCAACAGGTTGACCTATGCCAATAATACAAACATGATTAAGTATAAAGTATTATTTTTTTTTGGGGGGCAGGGAGCAGATTCTGGTAGTTCTATTACGTAAGGGACTGTGGAAAAAAAGCTGTTAATTAACCTTTTAAAATCTACCTAAAAGAGGGCTATGCGGATGCGTGCCTGGGAACTTGAATGCAAAGGACATCAGACACAGCGGCAACATCCAAGAGGCTAGAGCATCACCTGGTGAGACACAGACTGACAAACCCACAACCTACTGCTTTCAGATAGGGACCATTTTGTTTTCACAAGTTCCTGCTGAACTGACCATCAGCCTGAGGCTTTGCATTTCCTCCCCGCTGAGTCCTTGCCATTAATTTAATGAAAGCCAAGACCAGGCAGAAGCATGTGTTAGAGCTGATCAAAAATTTTAATGTGCTGCACAAAAAATTTTTGGTCTGCTCCTATTGAAATCAGTGGAAGACTATGGACCTCATTTGAGCAGAATCTGTCTCCTCTTTTAGACAGAAGATTTATTGCTTCTAGCAATTAGCTTTTCATGGGATCCCGGCCTCTAATGAATCAAATACAGTGTCCAAATTTCATTTGTACTATAGTGTATGATATTCTCATGCACTGTTGAGGAATCTATTGGGTAAAATGTGCTCACTAAAGCTCTTACCCATGGCCAGTGTAATATAAAGGCATCTCACTGTGAGTGGAAAGCATACCTAGGCATATTTACTTTACTCGTAACCTTTGTATTTTCATACTGATATCCCCTCCTGGTGGATAACACCAATTTTAAAATGAAACTCCAGTGAGCATTTTCCTAGATAATACTTGTTATTGCTGCCCAGTGTTTCACACACAGCATTAATGAATTTTGAATATTGTGACAACTGAGGAAATGCATATATGTACATACATAACATGAAATACACTTGGTATTGTAATTTCTCTATTATCTATACATGCAAGAGTTTATCTGTCTTCTTTCTTGCCTTACCTTACAATGGAATTCTCAGAGAAATTAACATAGCACTGGCAGCAAAGTGGCTTTAACTCTTGATGATCATTTATTTGCATGGAAGCTCAGCTGAATGAATTGACTTTTTTTACTACTAAAGCATTTTTTCAAGTCTGAGTTCTCCAGAGAGATAACTGAATGACAAAGCAGTACTTTGGCTGCAAGGAGAGGAACCCTGAGAAGGAAGCCTGAGGTTTTAAGAAATTGTCTTAGCAGGACCCTGAAAAATGGAAGAGAGCTGGAATAGAAGCAAAAAGTAAATGACTGGTGGTGGCACCAGGAGGATGGTCTCTTTACTAGTGAGAAGCCAGAGGAAGGGAGAGGAAAGATTCTAGGTGCTTCACAGTACCCTGCCCTAACCCAGACAACAGCTTAGAGCGGTCAGATGGTATGCAGGAAAATACTGAGAAGCACTTTTCCTCATGTAAGACAAAAATCCGCGTATCAATTTGCTATTATGTATTCCTGAAAAAGTGAACTGTAAATCTGGAGTGTGTGTACAACCGGAGGTCTGGGGAAGACAGCTATGCTTAAAAGACGTTGGCGTTATCAGCACTGGATTTAGGGGTTTCAGATGCCTAGGCTAGGAGCTGCTATTTTCACAAATCAGAAACTGAACAAGAGGTAGCAATAGGGGAGCTAAGAAAAGAAAATCTTTACAACCTTCCCAAGGGGAGCAGAGAGAGAAAACCGCCTAGAGAACACCTTGCTTTTCTATTAGTCTTTGTATTATCCTGGGTCGTACTATTTTCCAACATAATTCTTAACATATTAGCCAGACAGAGTTTTCTGATCTGTTTTCTGTTCTCTGGCTAACATTTCTGTATCTTACTATATCTAAAAAGCAGTTCAGAGTGTGTCATGCAATTTTATTATTTTGAAGCTCCACAAATAATCTACAAAATCTTGAATGGTAGCCTTGCAAAAAATACCATCACTGAAAGTCATACTCCTAGGAGAAAAGTGTTTGTAGGTGCTGGTTCATACTGGTCAAAACCATTACAATATTGTAGAACTATTGCTTTCAAGAGCCAAAAATGCAGGAGACAGTAATAAATCTTACATTTTCATTTTAACAGCTTCCCAGAGGACAGGATAAAGAGAAGATACATTAAATTTACAGATGATATTAAACTTCAAGAGAACACAACACTATGTGCAGAAGAATTAGGGAACCACACTGAAAGGCTATAATAAATGTAATTCTGATTGTTAGTGATATAGGGAAACTGAATATATACATGGGAGAGTAGGATATCCAGATTTGCAGTGATAACATTTTGGAAGGATATTTAAACTCATGATTAAGTCCCTAAGTAACTAGCAAAGATTAGGATCTCCCCAGCATCGTAGGCAGATACCTGATATGAGACTCTGTGTCTTTTTTTGCACATCAGGATATTGTATACGAACTTTTGCAGGATCCCTTTTCTGTCATCTGAAGGATCTGACCACTAGCAAGTCCCTGGACTAAGTGCACTCTCTGATTTTCTATGGCAATTCCTACATTTCTGCCATGTTTGGAACCACATATATGGCTGTAGCTAGGCATTGTACAGGCAATGTTTTGAGGGTGATTCCCACTGATTAGAGAGTCTTGGATACTGGGCCAGAAATTTGGTGGAGATTTCAGCTGAGCCATCATCCAGTCCTTGCCTCAGGCCCATTCCAGCCTTTTTTCTCTGCTCCATGGAAATGTTTCAGGTTTTTTTCAGAGACAGTTCCTCTGTTACCCATGTATTTTTTTCTTCTCAAAATGGGACAGGGTACATTCCTTTTCTCCTTTTCTGTTGTTCTGCCAGTAGAAAGCATGATCTGGGCCCCAAAAGACTGGGCATATGTCAGGGTGCACATCATGTCTATGTAGATGGCTATGCACACCAGGAACCTTTCAGATCCGGGAATTACCTGCGTGCTTTCTCCTGCTCTCCTCTCCAGCCTTACCCTAGAGCCAATGATGAATTATGCAGTCTTGAAGAAAGCCTGTCATGTACTATCACCAGAAAAAGTCATATATTGGAAATAGTAATTTGTATGTGATTGATTTGTAGGAATCATGTTATGTTTTACTGTCGGTAACTTCTAACAGAACTCCCAATCTGGTTATTGTTGGCATTATCAATTAATAAATGGCCTCAGACACTATAGAAAGAATTCGTTTTGGAGATGGGATAGCTTCCACCTCTCCACTTTCCACATGATGATGTCACCCTGTAGCAAGAAAAGGAAAGCTCTAGGTAGAATTTGAATGGCTGGTGAAGCCTCCGTTGCCTGGTCTCACCTTGTAGGGTATGCTGGAGAGTTCAGCATATTGGAAACAGTGTGGCTCATGATGAAGATGAAGAGCAGAGAAATGTAAGAGGAACTAAAGGAGATCAAAGCAGAGGTGAAGAGTGAAAGAGGAACCCATGAGAACAGAAATAGGTCCTTGCCTGTCCTGTACAGTCTTCAATACAAAAGAGTGTCAAGGGGTCATTCAGAATGAGCGAACATTGTGAGAGAATTTCTAAATGAAGCTGTAATCAGGGAAGAAAAATCCAGTGCTACAGCAGAATTGCAAAGGCTAAGTGTAAAAGGCATTATCTGTTGATACAGGTTTCTTATTTACAAGAGTCAGCAGTTTAATAAATAAATCTCCTTTCTTGAGAAGCATTGAAGTCTGCAAAAGGTGTGCTGAATTCAGGGCTTTCATGTACCTTAGGAACATGGTCGTGTACAGTTGAGCACCATGAAAACCTGTGTTTGATCAACTCTGGCTCAGAATAAGACTGGGCCTGTTGAGGAAATGGGGCTGGCAGGGCACATAAGAATGGAATCTCTGAAGAGGTTAGCTAAGATGGATTGATGCAGAGGGAACAGAAGATTCATGGATGCCACCAGAGATGTTTAGTTGCAACCAGTTGTTTGCAAAAGCTATTGAACCTCGTACCATTCTCCCTACTTATCTGCAGCGTAGGGCTAGCCAAAACTGTTTTTCTTTCCCCTGAAACAGATAATTAAGTCCTATCACAACCTTCAGAGAGTGCTCTGCCTTTAAAATGCCATCAGAAAAAGAGCTTGTGGGAGCAGAAGGAAAGAACAAAGTTTAGAAAGTCCAAGCTCACAGGAAATACTTAGCAGAACATTTCTACTGAAATTCCAACAGTGAAGACAAAACTGGCGCAAACCAAACCCGAAATTGTCCTTGCTAGTCATTAATTATAAACTTCCTAAAACTTACGGTCAATCCACATTTCCTCAAGTGAACACGAAAGCTACTTTATTAAGAACAGTAAATAAAGATTTAGTTGGCTAAAACTATCCCATCACTTACATATGAAACAAATGAGACATATCCCAAAGACTAATTGTGCAGAAGGCACAGAAAAGGATTCTTTGGCTGTGGATTTGCTCCCTGAAACCTGGGCTGATGAGAGAATATTATTTGTATTATTTCCCTAAGACTTGACTTCATTTGCCTGGGTGCTTGCGTCCTGCTTCTTAGCAACTTCAGCTCCTACCATTTTTTTGCAATTTCAGGGATTTTTAGATTGCGCTGAGGTCAGTTTTGTAATAATATTAATTTTTCCGAAACTGAACTCTGTTTGGGGAAAACCCCTTCTAATTCTGATCTGCCTCTCTTCCTCTTTTTTTCTGTGATCAGTCAGGCCTACATCCTTACAGATATTTAAACACATAGCTCCTAGGTAAAGGCCTAACTCTCACTGAAATAAAAAAAAAACAACAAATTTTATTCTTTTTTGGACTCCTGATTTTTTGGTTGTTGTTTTTTTTTTTTTTTGTGCTTAATAGTCTTGGTCTCCCTCTACCATGTCCATTTAAATGTCTGCTGGGTTGAAGATAATGATGTCTGTCCCTTTCTGCATTTTCTATGAATATTTTATATGCTTTGTTTTGGCAGAGCAAAGGAGCTCTTTGTGACAGATAAATACACAGACCTTGACTCTGTGTGATTTATCCCACTTCAGACTGTTGAGAATGTATAATGTTTACATTCATGGTGCATATGTTTCTGGCAAACATTCCAGGTCATATGGAGTTCTAAAATGTGTAACTTTGACCAAAACCCACAGAACCCACATTTTAAGCTAAAAAGACAGGCAGAAAGAGTCAAACCAGAACTTCCAAACATATCCCAGCGTTTCCTGGGCCTGAGTGCTCAACCTTTACTCTGCCATGAACTAGACTGGGAAATTAAACATAGAATACACTGTAAAAAAATATTGTCAAACCACAGCACCAGACTGTGTAATTCTACTCTCGCAAAATGATGTAATTGGTGTATGAAGCCTGGTAGTGATTGAAGAGCTTAAGCATTGATCCAAAATATGCTAATGGATGACAATGAAGGCTGGTTTCATTACTCTTTGTAGTCCAGTTTATGCATGACTTTGTAAGACGGGGACACTGGGGTGCTTGCCAAACAGGCAATCAAGTGATCTCTGCTTGTCATCTTACTGCTTTCTGTAGTAGACCTCAGTCAAGGAGAATAGCCTGTGCTCGCCCCTGCTTCTCTTCTCGCCTGCTGACACATAGGTCTAGGCATCTTTGTATCTGTTGATCTCAGTACAGAAAACAAAGCCCTCCACAGGCCCAACAGTTCAGCTGTAGCACGTAGCTAGTACAGATGTGCCTATCAGCTCTTCCAGCTCTTTCAGTTAACAGGCAAAGTATAATATTGATACCCCTTCCCCAAATCCTGGCTGTTCTGTTTACCAGTTACACCACCTGACAAGCTCAGAGTCCAGACGTCTGAACGCAGACCGGTATTTTTCTATTTAGTCGGCTTTCCCGGTTCCCTACCAGCTTCTCATAAACCCTTTTATGCAGGTTTGTCTTTACCTCCTGCTCACATACTTCATTTCTTGTTCTACTCCTTCCATGCTGTTGGTTGTGGTAGGTCTACCTAAAGCTCACAGTTACAGGGAAAGTATCTCGGTGAAAAATTGTTGCCTGAAACATCTCAGAGCTAAGCAAAAATGTCAGTCTGGAAAATATTCTGGTGTTTTCAGTAACTGATGATTTGAAATTATTTCATTGTCCAGAAACTTTGGAGCACATTTTTTCTTTACACTTTATAGCTGAGTCATTGCAAGGGTGGAGCAATAGTAGTTCTGATAAAATGTTGGTCTAATAAGCTTTATGAAAATTATACTTTGTCTTGCAGATTGCTTGAATAGGTTAATTTACTAGCTTTTTCCCGTGATTAGTGATTGTTGTATTTAAGTAAGCTTAACTGACAAATGTTCACCATTGTAATGTGAGAATAAAAAAGAAAAGAAATATTTAAGGATCATATTAGACTGTCCTTACACTTATCAAATGTGTCTTGATCAGTCTCATTGAATTCAGTGAATCTAAAGATGACATTAATTAGCCCTCACTAAATTTTGTCTTCTGAAGCACACTGCTTGAGACTGATGCTGCAGGAATTTAACTCTTTTCATCCCACTGTGTTAAAAGATTCTGAACTAAAGATTAATCTTGGCTCTTATGGATCAGACAGCTTGCCGTGCATCTGCACTTAATGACATTTTACACACACCTTTACCATCAAATCCAGTTGTGATTCCTTTGTGAACAAGGCAGTATCCAGAGGATTCAAATGTCCAGTTTGGCTATGTTCTTCAGCAAAGTGGATATTAGCTTCTCTTCCCTGCGTCTACTTGCTACCTCTCTTCAGGGCTGTACAAAGAACATATTGGACAGTGTAAGAATATTATTTTTGTGATTGAAGATTGTCTTTTACTTACTTGTCTTTAACTGTGGACATCCAATCTTCTGACACATTTCTCATAAGAGCAAAAGAAAAAAAAAAGCAATACAATTTGGATTAATTTATTAAAGGGTGAGGGATGTTGGTTTTGTTTTTTTTTCATCCAATTTCTTTGCTGTAAGGAGCACTGTACTTAAGATACAGACAGGTACACAATGGTTAACTGAGTTCAGCATTTGTCATTTAATTTTTCTTCCTTTTGGCAGTTCAGCTGTTAAAGAAAAAAGCATGAAGCTTAAAGAAAAATCATTAGATTTGAAACTATCATTTTTGTTTCTTCACATGACCCATTCATTTGATGACTACAATCTACTGTAAATCTGCTCCTGCTCATAAAAATCATACCCCTCACATTTAAATAACATGTACACTTGTTTTCTTTTCTTGTAGCACTTACAAGGTTATTTACTGTGCATCTGTTACCTAAGCACGCCCAATGTTAAGGTGAGTTACAGTAATAGTGGGATAAATAGATATCTGTCAATAAGTAAGAATCAAACTTGGCGGTTCACTTTTTCTTCAGTGGATGGACATCTTTTTTTATATAAACAGAATTTTTTCTCTGGCACTATTTAAAACTTGTCTATATATGTTGCAGAAGACGAATGGACTGGTTGCTTGCGTTCTGTGCTTTTTTTTTTTTTTAAACTTTCCCTTTTGTCCCCTAAACATTTTAAAATCTCAAAGCAAGATCAGATTTACATTACAGCTACACAATCCAAGTGTATGAAGTGTCCTTTTTTGCCTCTTGATGTTACAACCAAAAGGGAGAACAGACCCTGTAGTGGAAGACAGGTAGGCATGAATATCTGAAGAGTGGTTGTAGCAGAAACCTTTTTGTCTTCTGAACATCATCCGAGACATCATGTTGCACACAAGTTGGTAGGGGCAGGAATTTGCTACAGGGATGTGCCATCAGCAGTTTGTGACCTTTCAGTCACACAGGCAGGGAAGGACTCTTGTTACATGTCTCTCCCAAGTTTTCCTAGTAAATTCGCAGAGTTTGCTCTTTCCTATAAATGCTAGGAAAATACTTATGATTTTTTTTTTTAATTATTTTGTTCAGTCTAAGTTTAGGTAAATGGTAGAAACTTTTGGCTGTGGCAGTAGGGTTTTTTTTTTTTTTTAAGAGAATTGTGCAGTGCACTTGAAAATGTTTGACACAGTTATGTAAGAATAGGGTGGAAAAGTCAGCAGTGGAGGTGATAAATGACATCTTCCTCTGTTTGCAAGTCTATAGAAGACTTCCTCTTTTTCATTTCATCAGTCTAGTGGTGCAGACAGCAATAAGGCTAAAATGAGGTTAGGTCTGAGATAGATTGAATCTGTCAGTGTCACTAAACTTTGGCAGAATTCCATAACAGCCTGAAAGTTGGTGAACTGAGATGAAGAAGCACTTTCATCGCTATAAACTAGACATGTCAGCATGCTGACGCCTAGCACCCAGAAAAAAACCCCTGAGCTTTCACGAGATACCACACCTGCTTCTAATAATAAATGACATGTTACTTCCTAACTGTTCTCTTAAACTGAGCTATGTTTATCTTCTACCTGACTCCATGATAACTTTGAAGCTTGGATTAAAAGCCTTTTCAAAAAGGACTTCCCATTCACAGGGCAGACCTTGGTAGACAATAGTTACAATCCTGCCAGCTAAAGAAACTTGTCCAGCAAAATTCATCACCAGTTTGCAATACCCATACCAGCGTTTTATCCAGCCACAGGTACGTCAGTGTTTCTGGTTGCCTGTTTAAAAGCACACAAAGCACTTATACTGGAATGATCTCTACTGTGAAGTGGGCAGTTTATTTTGTTAAAAAGAGAATTGGATTTGTCATTTACTAGTTTGAAGCAAACGCCACTGTGTCGTGTCAGCTTACATTCCAACTTTGAATAGTATATCCTGGCAAAATGCAACTACATTTCTGTTTTGGTATCCAAGGGGAAATCTTTTCTTCCAAGCTAAATATCTACCTTTAATTTAAAATGGTTAAAACTAATTGGATTTGACTGTAGAGAGCCCGGATCAATAATGACATAACAAATAAACATGTTTTCCGCTGATCAGCAGCTATTCTAATTCATCAGCACTTTTAAGAATTTTTATTGAGCTTTGTTCAAGTTTGTTTTCAGAGGTGGAACATTTTGTAGTATTAAAAAAGCTTGGCAAATAAAACATAACTACAGGAAATTGCTATTAACAGCAGGTATAACAAGGTGCCACTTGGAAAATTCATACAAACCTTTACAAAGTCACGAAAGTAGGAAAACAGACATGGCATAAGTTAGTAGGTTATTGAACTAAGTTGCACAGGTTACTTCCTTTTTCTTTTTCCCTGTCCCCTTTTCAAAGGAATTTAGAAGGATTTTAAAAGATTTTTCTTAATAGGAGCCCAGTCAGTTCTGCGAGCTGAAACTACTTTTTTCATTTTTTCTTTGCATTCTGCTTGTATTGCATCTATCAGAGGTGGGCCAGGACTAGAGCTTACATCTGATACTGAAAATAATAATAATAATAATAATAATAATAATAATAATAATAATAATAATAATAATTTGTATTTGAATAGCTTAATAATTTAAAATCCCAGTTAATGGTGGCTCAGCCTTCTCCCTCTGTTTTTGTCATAAAATGAAATCTAGCGTGCTGCCTCAGGTCCTGCTTCCTGCTAGCTTTGTAACAATACAATGCTTAAAAACCATGTGGTCTCTCAGGCAAATTATAGTCTTTTTCAAGAGCTTCAGAGAGAAATACTTTTGGTAGTGTATCTGAATTAGCAGAGTGCAACAAAATTCAAACCAGGTGTAGGAGGCTGCATCACCATTCACTTCCCTGGAGCTGCTGCTTTCCACATCTGATCTTAATTTGATCCTTTTAGTCTGCAAAACTGTGCTGTAAATTCACAGTTGGGTATTTCGTGAGAATCTCAGCATTTGCTTTTCCTTTCCAAAACCAGAAACACAAAAAAGACAAAAAAGAGAGAAAAAAATTTAAGGTCATGACAAAAACTTTATAATCTCCAGCAAGATTTAATTCTACGAACAGGCTAAGGGTTAGGCAAAACCGAGGCTTTTCATACGATAATAGAAATTCACATATCCTTTATCCCTATTGTCTTTTTCTGTTTTAATACGAAACATCAGAGTAAAAGGATATAAATGCAATGTAAAAGGAAATTTTCGAGATATCCTTCAAAATATCTTCAATCTTTTTTTCCACAAACAGCAGTGCTATATTCCTCACTGTTCAGGTCAATTGGCTGTAAATTGGACTAAATGCTGATGTTGACCTCATGAGAGCTCAGCTAACTCTTCTGTTTCACTTTGCTACTTGCAGATGCTGTTAGGAGGAGTTATTGGAGAGAACACATCTTCATAGCTATGTCAAATCAAAAATATCCATAACCATTATAAACACGGTTTTTGAGTCTTCTCATGCTTCGTGACATAACTTCAAGCATTTTGCAGATGATATAAAATCATTGATGAGTATTTGGGGGGAAATCAGCTTTATAAAACCTCATAGATGGTTATAGTTCTGACAAAACATTCTGAATAGCCAGTTTGTACTTTCAGTTTTTCCAAATGGTTTATCAGCAAACCAAAGAGATTTTCAGATATCTCTCACCAAGTCTTGATCAAATGACTTAAGGGATCCGTAAATCTGACTTCAGTAATGAAACAGTGGTCAAGCAGACACCTCATTGCTTTGTTTCTCTGTTGCTCTGAAAAAGATCTCTGCGGTCTTTGCTACATGAAATTGCATTTCTGAACATCAACTGGAAGAAATGGCTCCCTGACACTGATTAAAAATGCCCTTGAATTTAAATTCCTGCAGATTTTGCTCAAACAAATGTTGGGCACGTTAATTTCAAGTTTATAGGTCTCCACTGTTGCTTAATTGATTTTTTTTCACTGATATCAGTGTGAATTTTATCTTTGGTTTTAATTTCACGGGGGAGTAGAGCAATAGACAGAATCTATGTAGTACCACTTTGTGTGAATCTGTGAGAGGCTGAGGGAGTATTAACAGCTGTTTAGCATCGCCTTCATTGTAATT
This sequence comes from Leptodon cayanensis, assembly GCA_027564655.1. Classification (NCBI taxonomy): domain Eukaryota; kingdom Metazoa; phylum Chordata; class Aves; order Accipitriformes; family Accipitridae; genus Leptodon; species Leptodon cayanensis. Next base: position 5,087,865 of record JANXJC010000029.1, read on the forward strand.
GTGCTAGAGTCTTCTCTGTTTTCCAGGTGGAACATTAAACTTAATGCTGCCATTGGCAGCACTTCAAGTTACGTCTTTAAGAGAGACATATATGTGAATGTATTTCTGAGCCTATATTTTTACTTTATCAACCGTAGTGACACACATAAAAAGCTCTAGTAAGAGCTAATCCTCTGGAAGGTCTCTCTTTGTGGAATCAAATGGCTGATCTGACGCCTGACTCCTGCTCCTGCTTAGGCTAAGCCACCAACTTCTGCCTCAGTGCACTCTAAGGGTGATGTTTCTCATCACACTCGTGTACGTGGGCAAAGTTTAAGTTTCCCTTTCAGTTGCCATGAAATTGCTGCCCACAGTTTCAGTTCCAAAGGTTAGTTGTTTTAGGGAAATGAGAGTTTTAAAATAGCTCTGAAATGTTGCATTGGCAAGCTGTTGAAAAAGTGAAATGAATTCTGTGTCTGCTCGCAATATTTGGGCACTACGTAATGTGCCCTGGGGTCCAACGTAGGTTGGCAACCTTGAGAAAATTCACAGACTCTTCTTTCAGTCCAACTGGCAGGGCTATGTTCCTGCAAGGAATCGGGGAAGCCTGTCTCTTCTAATGGCGTGAAGCTGGGAAGTACACAGATCTAGAGCTTGAAGAGTTCCCATGTCCCATAGAGTACATGGATTTTCCATGGGCCGGACTTTCAAGATGTTGAACCTGCCTCCGTGTTGTGCTGCACTTCCAGTTGCTGAACCTCAGATATGTTGATTCCTTTTGATTTGAAGAAGTGATTAAGCGGTTTTCCTATATGTGGCTTGGCTTTGGCAGCTCCTCCTTTAGGAGTGGAAAACCACTTCCTGACACGCTTGTTGCAGCGGCAGGACCTTATAATGTCCTTATGCAAACTGCAGAACTAGTATCACAGACCTTCTGGACAAACTCTTTATCATGTTTGCTGTCTCCTCTCTAGAAAATCTTGACTCAGCTTTAGACCCGAAGCAAGATGGCTCTGCCTTTTTTTGCTTCTAGTTTAAACCTAAAGCTTTTGGTTACATGTTGGTTTTTGTTACCTGTCTGTGCACTTCTAGATAGGAAATTCCAGGGTGGAGCAATTGTTTCTCTTTCGTGCCTTGGCAGACATTAAAAATTAATAGTTTTACCAATACAAGTTGTACCACCTCCACTCGGATGGAACTGCTTTGTAGGTTGTCTTTGATTGCTCTGCCGTAATTTCCTAGACAGTGTCAAAGTGTCAAACTTCAACTACAAAATGAACTCCTAAAGTCATTCTGATGATTGAAGTAGAAATGTAATACGCCATTCACAAAACTAAGATGGGACTCTAAGGCAAAAGACACAAATGGAAACCTGTTGCTTCAGATGTTGAAAGATAGCCTGATGGAGACCTAGAAAGCATTTTAGTTGACAGGGCTAGATGACCAAATCATATTTTCCATCTCTGACTTGTGGAAACATAAATATCTCCATATATGAGTGTAACCTAACACCATTATCCTGAGTATAAACTTATGAACTGCATAGCAGAGTTGAGATTTTGCATCTGGCTGGGGGGTTTATAACATGACTTTGTGCTTTTAAATCATATTTCACCCTAATATTTACGTGCAGCTTGTTTTTCAAAAAGCTTTTCTTAAGAAAGAAAGAAAAAAAAAAAAGCTCTGGGTAAAAGGAATTGAGCTGTGGATTCAAAAGAATTGGCCATCTCATCGGCTGGTTTAAATCAGGGTAATTCCATGGATTTGTAGCAGCTGGGCATCTGGCCCAGAGATTTGTCTAATCTGGGACCCAAGCCCTGATAGATAAGGAATTCCCATCAAAGCTTTTGAAGCTCATGTTCTTTTTTTAATTAGGAGGCATCTGCAAAAATAGGCTGGAGAAGGCTGAATCGTCTTGATCTCTTCCTAATTGTAATCTATTTTCCTCTATTGCAGCTACTTTTTAAGGACCTTCTAGATCTACTTCTTATTTGATAGCTAGCACATACCTTTATCTGCAAAGCGAAATAGGGAAATGTGTGTATTCTTCCACTGGGGGCCCCAGAAAAGGGAACAGGGATAACTATGTTGCAAGGAGCTTATATTGCCATAAATTCAGCCAAAGAATTTGGCTCATGCTCTTCTCGTTCTTCTAGACCTCAGTTTTAGATCCCCATTTAATTTTTTATTCAACTCTTCCTTCTTCCTGTAGTCATGGTCTCTCTAAACCATGGAAATAGCAGATCTCCTACAGAATCAATTTCTTCTGTATTTTTGATCGCAAAGGGTGTGAATAGCTCTGAAATGACAATGTGATTTATTATGGCACTTAAACGTCAAATATTGGATTTATGTGACAGTTAAGTGAGAGCTTTTGTATGTTGTAATACACAAATATGCAACCAGCCAAATAGCTTCATCTGTGTGTGCGCGCATGTAGGAAAACATTCAAAATCAAAGATTAAAGCAAAAAGCTTCAGACCCTATTCTATTCTACTTTTTCCAGAGGTGCTGAATTCCCACAATGGGAGGGATGTTAAAAGTGTTTGAAATTAAAATGACCTAATTGAAAGAGAGCAGCAACTGGGGATTTCATAGAAGCTAGAAATACACAGACATTTTTTAATTGCTTTCAATCATTTATCTATGTTGCCTTTCTGCACACAGAAAGGTAACAATATCTTAATATTGCTATTTATATATTAATATATATATAGATATAAGATTGGCTGTTCCACACAGTCATAAAAATTTGTATTTTTCTGAGCAAAGCAACTCTTATATCAAGCTTAAATATTGCATTCAATGAAGCTAGGATAATTCTCACTGTTTTTTTGGTTTGGCTTAGACTTACAGTTTACAGACATGCGTGTTTTATGGCACTGGATCAAGAACTGGTGCAGATGAGGAGTGGACACACATCTGTTCTGCCACCCCATTACAGCTGGAGGTCATGGTATTCTGAATCTGCCTAAACTCATCTTTTATACCCTGACCCTGTAACATTTTAAGCATGTGTTTGATTTGATGCGCGAGGGCACTAGAAAAGTCAACGGAATGGCTTACAGTATGCGAAGGTAAACGGGTGTGTGAGTCTTCCCAGCAACGGGCTCCTTGTGAATGGAAATCTTTGTCTCATTTCATGGAGCAGGTGGTAGAATGAAGTCCGGTACGTTAATGTTCCGGTCACTGTTCTAAACAAAAAATTGCAATATATGTCTGGCCACTGAGAAATGCTTGGGTAATACATCTGGAAGTGGGCCATATTGCTTATAGGAAGAGGGAAGGAAGGAGTGAATTGCCATAGGCAATTGGAGGAACTGGTGAGTGCATTTTAAGTGCTTGAGAAGTTCTGGGCAGCTGAGGTTTGAATAATTTTTGAGAGACTTGCTACAGTATGTGTCAGTCTCTATGACACATTTTATCTTGGAGCAATGTCAGAGAAGGCTGTCTTGAAAGAAAATTCAGCTGCAGTGATTAAACGAATCATTCAGCTAACATAAAAGCAGGTACCAGGAGATTTAGCACAGCACTGAAATATACAATGAAAAGGAACTCATAAGAAGGCAAGGAATTCTACTTGTAATCTATCACTAAAAAGACATTTGAAAAATGCTTATTTGGACCCTTCCTGGCCTACTAAAATGATTAAAGGTGTTAGAAATATAATTACCGATTGCTACTTTACGCTTTATGACTGTTGGTTGACTGAAGAAGAAAGAGTAGTTCCACTTGTATGGGTGCAAATCCTCTTTGAGAATAATTCTGCAAGCTCTCATGTGAAAAGCATTAAGGAATGAAAGCTTTTTTGCCTTTTTTTTTTTTTATGAAAGCATATTTCCTTCAGCATCCATATTGCTGGTGGCACAAAGCTTTTGGTGAGAAAGTTGGGAGTGGAATATTTGGTTGAAGCTTATCTTTGTCTTCACAGATCTTTTTCTTTTATGTTCACTATTGCTACAGAAAGCTCCCTAGCAGTTCCTTTTCTGATTCGTTGTCTCTGGTGAAATTCCAGGAAGCTGTTTGCCCTCTAACAACCTTCTCTCACTCAATAGAGTAAGCTTCTCATTCCCTGATGCTTCCTATAAGGGAATAGATGGAAGAATGGGCTCTTTTCATGTGCTCTTTCATCTTTTCCTGTGATTGAATTTCATTAACTCCTACACTGTTAGCATTACAGGTTTGTATCCGCTTCATTGCTAAATCTGTGCAATAAAACATCTCTTTAATTATTATCTTTTGTTTAGAATTCTTTTCCAATATTAGGAAAGATAAAGAGTTATAGTCAGCTCTTCACTAGATTTGAAAGCTTGCCGTCAAAAGGAAATTCTCTTAAATATAAGAACTGCTCAGTAACACAACAGGACTAACATTATACAAATTGTCATGAAGTCATCAGTCATCAGGTCAGCTTTCATCCATGTATTTTTTTATGGACAGACTGTGTGTGGCCTTGGAAACCTCAATTGCCCAGCTAGAATGATCTCGAACAGGATTTGGGTTTAGTCCATGAATGAGAATATAAACCCTGGTGCAGCAGAGCTGGCTAAATATAGTAAAGGTTAGGAGAGAGGAGATGTTTGTACCTACTCAGAAAATAGCAGAAGTGCCTGTTTCCCGAGCAGTTTCCAAGAACTTCCTGGTGATGCCCAGGTCGGGTCAGAGTGTTGCCTGATTTCTGCAAATGCTGAAGGGTCATCCATAGCTTTCAGATGGTCTTTGGCTGTCCATGCCCATTCAATCTTCTTATTCAGTTGCATACCTTGTATATTCTACGGGCAAATCATGCATGCAGTTGCATCTCTTGTGTAGGTTAGGCAACATGACCGTTACTATTCACGGCACAATCTTATATGTCACCTGGGAGGTTCCACGCGTAAAGTGGAAGACGTAATAAAAATAGGGAACGAGGCAAACGAGCAGTCTAAGGTGCAGTGCGAAGGAAAGCATAATAGGCTTTACCATTTTATCAGATGGTTCTGGTTAATTCTTGAATCCCAAGAGTGACAGCCAGCAGGCACAGTACTCACTATGGCAGTCTACCTGGGCAGAGAACTAAGCAGTGCTCGCGCGTCGGAATCTTGGTGTCACGAAGGTTTTTTTCAGTTAGGGTAGGAGTTGACCCAAGGCAAATAATATACATTCCACTTTTCCGGTGTGGATGGGAGGTAGGGTGTGTGCAGGAGCAGCAAAGAGACGGCCCTGCATGGAATGAATGAGGGGGGGTGGATTCTCACAGCTTCCCCTGGTTAGAGTTCGCATCGTTGCAATGCAGATATTGGCAATGGCCCATTTGAAGTCAGCTGAGCTGCATATAATTTATATATATTTATTGCGGATGTGATCCTTAAACTTCCATTGTAATAGCCAAAATTTGTTTGAGGTTCTTTTCTATAAAATACAAACACCTTGATGTAAATGTGGAAACAACTTTGGTTAGAATCGGGATTCTGAAAGAGGGTATTTTTGTAATTCTGTGCGGTATTATCAAGGCTCTTCTGTTGATATTGCTAGGTATCTAATCAAACTGTTCCGCTTTCTTGCTTTTTTTAGATAAGTATTTTCAGGGGTGGAGGAAAGGGGGAGTTGTTCTATAGTTTTTTTTGTTGGGACAGGGAGACGTAGTTTTTTGAATTGGACAATTTTTCTGAACTTTAATTTATTTCCAGGCAAACCCAATGATACTGTAAAACCAATTACTCTGGAATTTTTCTGAGCTATTTCAATAATGCCATTGTTAATTTCTAGGTAAGTTCCAAGTCTGTGGAAACAAAAATAACAATAAAAACTCCCTTTCCCTCTCCCAAATGTACCACTATAATACTCAGGTATTTAGAGGTGGTTAAGCTAAGAACATGAAAACAAATGTAGCCTTCTCCCTGTTTTAGTCAGCACTTTTTTGTGGTTCGTGCACTTTGTGTTTTCATGGGGCAGATAATATAATGTCTGCAAATAAGTCAAATATTTAGCTATACTAATGAAGTGGACATAGGATAGGGATTAAAAGAGCCTGTTAAGGGGTTTGGATTTTTTTTTTACACCACTTTGCATGTGCCAAAATAAGATTGTCTTCTATTTCTTTTTAAAAATGTCTACAGGCTGCATGATGAATCTCACACATTCTTGTATTCTTTGTAATGTCACTTATCAAAGCACATGACGGCAATGTGTCATAAGAGATTAAACGTCTGAACTAGGAGTATTGAGTCAATAGTGAAGCTGAGATCATTATAAAACTTCCTCCATAGGCAATGGATATAAAACTCAAATAAGCTTTTTTTTATCATCAAGATCTACAATACTGCACATAAATTTCTCTTGTCTCATCACCTCTTATGTGCAACATTTAACACAGACTTTTTGCTGTTATGTTAATCTGTATATTTTACTTTATTTTATATTATTTTATTTTATATTTTATTTTATGTATTTATTTTGCTGTTTAGTTCAGAGTTTATCAGAGCCCTACAGCTCAGTCACTTTTCCTTTGCTCCTTTCTTCAAATGAATGCTGGCTTGCATAAATCACTACATTTCCCCCCTCTGGGGCTTATTTGAATATTGCCATTGTCCTTTTTGTAGAAAAGTCACAGATTTTGCTGTCTTGAAGATCCCTGGCTTCTTGTTGTTAAGGAACTCGGTAATGTCTAGTCTCTTAGCATTGCCTCTGGGTGGTTTGTTTGCCAAAAAATGTGGACAATACATTCAATTTCCTTGAGAAGAGATGTTCACAAGGACGACTGCTTCTTTGAAAAACTCAGATAGGTGCCCCTAGACCAAAGCTCACATGATGCAGAAAGAGAGTCATGTAGCAAGCTTCCCCCCCACCATTAACTATGACTTTAAGCCATTTTGTACATTTGATCTCTGCTTTTGCTGAAAATTTTTTCTTGAGTCCTTAGATATCAGTAGCTTACAATTTATGACATTAACACCTGTTGCTATAACAATCACTCCCACGGTTTCACCAGAGATAACATTACTCTTGAAGCAACATGAATGTACCAGAAATGCCGTTAATCTCCAGTGGAGAGAAAGATCTTCTATCCTCAGGTGAAGGATCGGACTGTTGCCTCATTTTAACACAGTTTAATATAGGTATAATGACATTATTTTAGTGGAATTAGTTATGTTTTAGACTAGATCTGCCTTAAGATGTTCTATATGATTAAAATGTCATGATATCTTTCCATAGAATTCTTTCCAAGCATGACCTCCACCATTAATAGGCTACATTCTGAGGTTCTTAACTTAGAAAAAAATCAGTTGTTAATAGGCGTTTCCCTGAATAACTTCGCTCCCAAATTTCTCTTATTGGGATTCATTAGGAATCTCAGTCTAGGTAATCAGGATCATCTTTTTTGTAGAAAAGCTTTGTTACTCAGAAATAGCCACTGGCCAGTCTTTTTGATGGCAATACTGCCATCCATTTAAACAGAAGTGAGACAGCGATCCAATATGCAGACATATAAAACCTTACTTCTTGTCTTAGAGAGTCAATAGATGTTGGCTCACTTTTGAACTAGAATTACTGTTTTATGTGGTTTTCATTAAAAGAGTTGCAGTTTACAAAACATATATCATAGAAGACTAGTTGTCAAATCTTTAATTAACGTGGTTTCCACAGAACATCCATAGAAAGGAATGGTAGATGTGGAGGTCACCCTTTTGTGAGGGGAATAGGAGACAGCCTCCGCAAAGTTTTGCAGCTATATTTGACCATTGAACTTATCATCCTAAATTGCAGTCATCTTTAAGAACATAAAAATATTAAGAAAACAAGTAAAAAAGCCAATATGGGACTACATTAGTGCGTAGGATTCTTTCTTGATGGGAAGTATGTAAACAAACACTAAATGTTAACAAGGAAGCGTATTTGGCAGATTTCAACAGAGAAGCTTGTTGGACTAAAAAGAACTATACCTTTTGGGTTTTTTTGGTAAGTGTGAGGTATTTGAAAATACCAGTTTGTGTAATTTAATTCATTTTTAAGAGCTCGAAGCACGTCGGTATGATTTTCAACTTAAGTAGCACGATTTTTTCTCTATTGTACCTCTTGATTTACTTGTATGTATTGGAAAAATAAAGTGTATTTATTCCAAAAACAAACTAAAGTCTTAGTTTTGAGGAATTTGCTTTTGACAACTAAGGCAAAGTGAAGCATATAAATTGAAACTTATATGTGACACATTTGCTTGTACAGAGACTTCTCTGAAGGACAGTGTAGTAGGTTGTTGCATTTGAGAGGACAGCCAAAGTTTATTCTTTGTGATTTTGTGCCATGAAAACATCAAAGAATGGCTTGGAGAGAACAACAACAATATGACCACGGACTTTATTTGAACAATTAAGTTCCTTTTCACACCTCTGGAGTCACGCCCTCTGCTACATTTCAGGCAAGATGACCTTCTACTATTCCCAAGGTGATAAAATACATAGAAACCTCAAAGACTATTGAAAAGAGTTTTGTCATAGCTTTTCCCCTGCTGTGTCATTAGTGTATGTGAGACATCCTTGACCTGCAGAAGTTCCCTCCCACAGCCAGTTCCTTATCCGAGTAAGGCCTCTAAGGTACTCACCCGTTACATGACCAGGTGATCAAAGAAGATCATCAGAATAATTTAGAATGTCAGTAGTCCAACCCAGAGAAAAAGGCGGACAGACTCCTGAGACAAAGCCGTGGCTGGAGCTGTTTTCTCGGTGCTGCCCTGAAAATGATACAGAGACACTAGTCTGAATGGAAATCAAGCATGTATCTCTTTTACAATCACTGTTGTAAAAAAGAAGCCATCCTTTAATATTTTTTTCTGCTTACACAATCAAGAGGTGGAATGCCAAAAGCTGCTATCAATTGTTGGCAAAAAATGTGTTTTCAATCCATTCATAATCTCAAAGCCTCACAACCAGAAATGAGAGGAGCCATTAATCCAAATAATTATCTTTGCCATGGATAGGTGCCTTCTAAACCATCTGCTCTGCTCTATAAGGATTAAACAGTATTGTCTCAATAAAAATCTATGACTAATTTGCGTCTTTAAGAGACAACAAACTCTAAAGACTACGGGGAGTAGGAGTTCTTGGAAGTAATCAGACTAGGACATGTTGTTTGATGTTTTTACTGACATAGAAGAAGTACATCAGTGACACTTTTAACGCTTTTGTTAAAACTTCTGGCTCTGTGATAGATTCTGTGGTTTATAAATCTTCTATCACGTAGCATGCTATTGCCTTTTATTTTTCTGCCAACTTTATGGGACTAGAATGGCAGGTTTGTATGGGCACACTCAAGTTCTGGCTCTAGATTCCCCTTAGTGCCTGCCCTTAGATATAATCAGCTGCTTTGCTATATGTGAGCAAACAACCTGGGCATTCATGGCAAGTCCGGAACATCCTGACAGCTTGGTCTGCTTGCATGTGTACCTGTGAATATTTTATAAGTTTGCAGTGAGCCTGTTAGGACAATATAAAAGCAAGATACAGTCTGTTTTGGACACAGTATCAAAAAAAAAAAAAAAAAAGGAGCTCTTGACAAGGATGTTCATTGCTTTGATATGTTCTGAACAAGTTCTTCTATTCTGGAGGGGAAATAAATAGTGCTTAAAGCACAGATTCTTCAAGGCAGAGGTTTTCAGGCTTTTGTCTTGCTTGATCTTTACACAGAAATGGTCATTAGCGGATCATGCAAGAGGTATCAAGCAGACCGCTTGTAAAATAGCGAACGATGAGCCCAGACTTTCTTTTCTGGGTACTTGGAGTTTTGTCTCTTGTTTGCTGTGCCTTGTGACAGTTAAAATGAACACCACTGCTGGGAGAAAAATAGCTGAATCATCAGGGCACTAACCTATTTCTTCTTTTATTAATATTTACACTGTGACCCTGATGAATCTACTTTTTTCATTCTGGCCAAGATTATTAAATGATAATTTAGTTTATAGCTAGTTTATATGAGTAATTTAAGTATAATATATAACTTAACTGAAGTGATTCTCATTATTGCCACATCTGCCTTTTAAAGCATCTGTTTACTTGCTGGTGACTGGCAAAACTTAGATGAACAAACCAGGATTTACAATGGCCAGTTCACTGATTACATGACCAACTACTAATCCAATCCAGGTTTATGCTTCTGGATGGAAGGATGGCTTGTATATGTGAAGGAGTCATTGAATAAAATGCAGTGACAGATCAGGGACCAGAACCATGAGGTCTGTATGCTTTCTGTGCCAAATCTAAACTCTTTACAATGAGATCATGTAGTTTCAGGAGAATTTGTAATGATGCTGGCAGTAGCTGAGAGACACCATTTGTTAGATTGCTAAAGGAAAAAGGAAAATAGTTCCCTTGCAACAGAGACCATATTCCTAAGATTCTTTCAGAATTCATACAGTTTCTTGCTATAATCAGAGTAACAAGTGTAATAGCTCTCTTTTTAAGTATTATTTAATTTTCAACTGTGATCAGCCAAATGTCTTCTCTAAGTTCTTTTCTGTCTATAAACTTTTCAGGCTATGTCTAAAGCTTTTATTATGAATTTCCTTGCTCAGGAACACCACACTGAGTCTCGTGCAACTGTACTGAAGTCAGGGAAATCATTCTAGCTTTATACCACCATAGCCAAAATGAGAATACAGCTTCTAGTATCATGCAATATCATGAAGGTTTATGAATGTAGTTTTGTTTCTCCTGAAAAATCCCTTTCTTCTTTCAGAAACCAGATAATCAGTGCAATAATACCAGTGCTGAAAAGCACTTGAGATATAAAACAGTAGTCCAGTGGGCCATGGCAACTTCACTGAAATTCACACATGACATGAAATGGTACAATTTGTGTACAGGCTTCCAAAGGATAATATATCATTCTCCTTTAGCAGTGAGTAGTAATCTCTCTACTTTGTGAATAAGAGAACAAATCACATTTTATTATGTCCAAAGTAAAAGTTTGTTTGGAAATTGTTGTTTAGCTATTACACCCAAACTCATACATCTATAGATATGCCTGTTGTTAAAATCAGAATAGTTATATGTATAACCTTGCCATGTCCTGTCATCCCCGCCCCCACTCCCCACCAAGCAGAGTTAGTTTTGTCATGTTCAAAATAAAGACCGCTCTCTTCATTAATGTTGCTGGTTTGAAGAATTTTGAAATGTTAGCAGTGGCTTCAGCAAGTCGAATCAAAATTTTCTCGGATTAAAATGTTATCTTAATGTCATGCTAGTTGTGTTGGTGTCAAGTGTTGCAGTGCTCCAAGACATTGAAAAGGGGCTGAGTGCCTAATACATGTTCTCTTACCGGAAACCTTCAGCTCCCTTATGTTGACAATTTACCTTTATACCTGTATGTGAAACACACTTTTAGTTTTGTAAAAAAGTGAAAAGCAAAGAAAAGCTCAAAAGCAAAAAATAATCTCGGAGCTAAGCAATATGATTTCTTCATTGTTACTTGCCAGAGTAGAACCATGCCCTGCAACAAGAGCGTTTTCAATAAAATCAAAGAAGCGGCACTAGTTTAGACATCTTTTTAACATGGCCATATACACTTCTCCAGCAGTTACTCTTGTATTTCCCCCTCTGTGTGGCTGCCTCATATAATTTGCAGCTTTACCTGAACAGGGTCAAAGTGAAATCTTTCTTTTTTCCAGGCAGCTTGTACTCATTGCACTCTGATGAAAAGGCAGTATTCCCTACCTGGATTCATCTATGATACCCTTGTTTACAGTCGTAGACTTCTATCAGAGGTTTCTTGAACTTAGGTAAGACCGTGTGGATTATAATAACAAATACCTGAAAAGCTTTAGAAATATTTCAGGAGGTATTTTCTTCAAATGGATTTTTTCATTTTGAAAGAATTTTAAGTAGCTTTAGAGGATTCCTGTGGTCCTTTGTGTTGCACTGCATGTTAAAGCTCTTTCCTCTCCACAGTCTCTGTGGTTTTATCTGGAAGGAGTTAAACGGGTAAGTGTTCAACTTCAGTCTGAAGCATGTTATTTGCATTTGTTGTGTTCAGGTAGGCACAGCTCTCTCTTCCTGAACTGTTTGCCCAGCCATACTCTGAAGTAGTTCAGTAAAACAATAGGGAAATTATATTTACATAATCCTGTGCTAAGCGCAAGCAAGAGTGACTGGGTTATTCAGAAGAATCTCCTAAGGTAACAGACTGAAATCCATGTTTTCAGTGGGAACTACTTGTTAACATACTCTTTAAAAATTCTGTCTGCATTACAGTCTCGGCTGGTTGACTGTGATGCCTCCCTAGTCAAGGAAAAAAGGCTCTTTGGAAGGAAGACTCAGGCTACCTATTTCTGATGGTGTTAATTGCTCTCCATCTTCCAGTGGCACGGGAGACCTTAGGAGATTTGGTGAGGAGCTTAAATGAGGCCTCTAATATTTAGGCAGTTAGCAACGTATGAAATGAACTCTTCCATTAAAGATCTCCAGCTGCGATGGGTCAGGGAAGTTTGTTTTCATAAGGAACGTTGACGAACTAGAGGTAGAGGCTTGTGCAAACCTTTACTTAGCATGAACAGTAGGTATAGGTGTGAATTGTGAAGGTATCCATGCTACCAAAGCAGAGGCACTGACAAGAAATGTGCCCGTGTCCGACATTTGCACGTTCCAGAAACTGACTTCTACCACAAAATAAAATAATCTGAGATAATTTCTCTTCCCAGTTAAAAAAAAATCAAGTCTGGCTCCTATGAAAGTAACTAAGCAAATAAAAGAGAGCTACAGTATAGAGGGAGGGAAATTTTACCTTGTAATAGATGAAGTGATAATCGTGGCTTAAAAGAACTAATTTGCATTGCTTTTCATTTAAAAAAGTGGAAATAAGCATGTGATGAGAGCTGCTTGCGGGATAGATAAGCATCAGCTGATTTTACTTCTGCTTCTGTGTTAGAGTTTTAGGCATTCAGCTCTACGGTTTTTAAGGAACTTGCAGCTTTTGGACAGTTCCTCATAGAACTGGAGATTTCTTTTAAAATGTGAAAAGTTCATTCTATTTCTGCAGCAACAGGAATTAGCCTTTATTATCATGAACTTTGAAACCCCTGAATTATGAATATTAGAAATCTCTTTCATTTTAGAGACTAACGGCTGATTGGGGATTACATCTTCATTTTGTCACGGTCTGTGGCAAAGGGAAAATTGCCTGAAGTATATAAAAATAATAACATAAAACTGATGCTACAGAAGTATGATAGCAGCATGCTGTGGCTTTCAGCAAGAAAGACCTTTTTTGCTACTGCAAACCTGAAAGAAGATTTATTCTGAGAAAAAAAGAACCTATTCTCTTCCTCTCCCTCTTACTCAGACATGCTCTAGAAACACCAATCCCCAAAAACATAAATCCTACAGGTAACATTCAAGGGGCAGAAAGCACTAGGGACGCATTGACTGGAGGAAAGCTGTAAGAGTATTTGTTGCAAACCGGTATATCTAAGCTGTAATTCAAATCAATTAGCTCAGGTACTTTCATCACCTCCACGCAGGCACCTTTCCAGGGTGGAACGGAGGGCTGTATACGGGGTTCTGAGAACAGTACGGCTGTACCAGCGTTGCTTTAGGCTCTGAAGTTAGCTTCGATTTCGGCACCACGCTCGCTGTGCAGTAAAGACTTGACCCCAGCCTTCTGTCTCTGCCTGCTCAGGAGCACGCACAGTCAGCGGCACAGTCATACCCAGGCTGGTATCCCGGTCATCGTTAGCCGGTCCTCCACCTCTTAATGAGGACAAAAAGAAGGAGCTCATTTGCAGCTTCCTACCTTACGCAGTGCATAGAGCAACTGTCACTCCGTTCACCCCGAGTTTGACAAGGTGCAGTCAGTCTTGTTCACAACAGGACACCTCACAGCTAATGAGGTAATGGGAGAGAAGCTTACCTTTTTTTTTGGTTATTGGATTTTTAGCTTTGCCCTCTTGCTACCTGAAGTCTCGCAGCGTTTTGGACGGCCCTTTTTCCCTGGGGAGCAGTCGTAGTCCTGTAGACTCTGTTTCTCTTCTCTTGCTGCTTGTCCCTTGGAGGGAAACAAAACACTTCTAGTAGCGTCTTATACTGGAGAATAAATGAAGTAGATATGAAATCTTTCTGGAAATGATATCCAGTTCTCTGATCTGGGTTGGAAAATTTTGTATGGGGAAGATTTTTTAGGGTGTCGCACAAATCTATGTGTGAAAATGTAAAAGTCTTCTGGGGTCTCAGTCTGACCTCAGAAAATACTGGAGTCTCACACTGTTCCTTTTTTGTTTGGCTTGATATAATTTTCTCTTCTTCTTCCCTTTTTCAGATTCGTGTAAACTAAGAAAATATATGTAAAATCCTAGAGTTACATATTATATTTAAAGCAATGTAAATCTAGGTCTTTGCCTAAAAGCTTTTGGCAGGTACATAAGGTTCATGTAAGCTGAAGCTGTCAGTGTAAAGCTTCCTTGCCAAGGCCAGAGGTTGGTTGCCAAAAAAATGTTGAGTGAACAATGCTGCTTTGGAGAGAAAGGAAAAACCTCTTTAAAACTTGGTTCCTATGGCTATTTACCTGTTTTATGTTCCTAAGTTGCTTTTGGGATGCTGAGGCCTCTGACTGGGTGCTGAAATCCAGTAGGTACTCAAGGATGCTTTAGTCTTACTGATTTCAAAAGAAGGCAGAAAGAAGTGCCTTCGAAGAGAGTGCCTGTGCTGGCAGGCACAGATGGAAGTGAACAAGCTCCGTGCGCCCCGCTCCTGCCAACTCTAGTTTGAAAAGCATGTCAGGCCTTGCTGAGAAGGACTTTATCACTACACCAAAAGCCATGAAGCTGTTACTAACTCTCATCCAGGTGTCGTGCAGGCTGGCAAGCATGCAGGTCTCTGTACGTTCCTGCAGATGCACCTTAAGAAGCATATTTAATATCTATGCCTTAATATATGTATGAAGATCCTTTTGTTTTAATTTGCTTTTTTTCCTGCATACCATGGTATTGTACCCCGGTGAAATTCTTGGTCTTTGAGAGTTTTTTCTTTCAAACATTACCATGTAAGAGGAACCTACCGTAAGCAGAACCTACTCAGTATCACAGATATCGAGACACAAGACAGGCTAATGATTTATTTCTCCTGCACCATAAATTCAGGATGCTGTTGGGGCTTGGACATCAGGTTCTTCCAAATTACAGGCTTCTTAAAGTTCTAGTTACATAGAATGTGTGTTCACATTGTTTTCTTTATAAAATTAATATTTCACTGTGTTCTTCTAACACCAGCAACACATACACGAAGCATCTATTACAAGGTTAGAAATAATTTACAGATTTTTCCCACTTTTCACTTGTTGATACTTCCAAGTATCTGCTTCCTCCGACTATGGCTCCAATTGTTAACACTGTGTTTTAGCTACAGTTTAATCTGTTTTTCAGTGCTTTGCAGTTTATTAACAGTCATCTACATATCTTCTGAAACATACAGGATGTGGTTTTTGGCTGTGGCACTAAGAAGCTTTTTGCAGCTTTAGAGAAGCTGCTAATCTTAGAGGACAGGAGATATGTTCCTTTAGATAACAAATAAATTAATAAATATGTAGACAAAATTGTGATGTCTTATTAAATTATACTTACTACTATGAAACATTTATAAAACTGAAATCTGCTGAAGGGTCTTATGCAATTTACAGAGTGTCAAAATTCCATCTAAAATCACAAGCTTAATGTTTTCTCTTGGCAGGCTCTAAGTACCTTCCTAACTGCCATATTTAAACTCTTTGTATCACTTTTTAGGTGTGTTTTTTTCTCTCCTCTGACTAGAAACTCCTGTTTCTAGTGGATGAAATTCAAGCCAGCTGAATATACTTTTCCAAGTCAGAAGTATGACTTTACAATCACATAATTGGAAAAAAATTATTTACAGTCTATCTAGATGCAATATATTTCAAGAAAGAAATACTAAACATTGGGTAACCCATTTAGAATGACAAGAAAAGACAGCAGGGCTGATCTTTTTTCGTAGTTTAATTTGTACTTTAGTCTGTTTCTGTTTTGTGCATATGAGAACATAGGTAATACATTTCAGGGAACAAAATGAAATATTGCTTTAGAAACAGTCGGAATTGTGAGGCTTGGCTGCAAAGTGAGATCTGAATGTGAGGTATGATCAAAACAAAGTAACAGATTGGACATTAAGATTCTCGTTTTTCCTCTTTTCCACTCTTCTGATTTGTATCTGTTTGATTAAATTCTTGCACTCCTTTTCCTCCCAACATTTCTCCCTACATTATTTTAAGTTTTAAATTCTCTTTTTTCCAGAGAATTATTAGATCACTTGGGACTGCTTGGGTAAAACAAACCCTCTGCTACTTTGACATTTCTTTTTACTCTGGGCTTTTCCCATCATGAGAAAAAAGAGCGGATTGTAGAAAGCATATAGGAAGGGAGCCAACACCTGTTTGGGATGCTAGAAAGAAATAAAGGGTCCTCCGTTGCTTTTAAGTTACAAGTATTTCAGCCGTGGGTGTTTTTCTAAACTGAAACCTAAGATCTCTTGTGCCTGGTTCATCCCCTGCTGATTTTCCTATTCCACTTCTCAAACTCACAATCTGTCTTGCAAGGATTGATAGCTTACCTGAAAAGCCAGGAGCTTCCATAGGAGAATGGCTGCTACTTAATAAAATTATCTTCTCCTATAGTCCTCATTTCATGCTGACCTATAAAATATAAATGGCAAATGGCCATATGACAGATTGTGGACACTTGCAAATCTGCCAAAATCACTGCAGTTGAATCTTCATTCATCATGAGTGCATGTGGTCTAATAATTTTAATTTGATTCTTTCAAGTGAAGCATTTTTCCCAGCCAATTTACTAAACCAGGCATAAATATATTTTTTTCTTTCTTACGGCATTGTATTTACACATCCACATAGAATGTGCGGTTCGAATGTGCAGTTCAAATGTGGTTTTGTGCTAAGCAGAACAAACTAAAGCCTGAATTTTTAGGTTCATGGTAGACCACTCCTTTAGAAAATTTTATATGACTGCCACCTATATTCACACAACTTTTACTGCAAAATCAGAACCTCATACTCAAATTACTGTAGACCTATTTTCATGCCATTGGTAATTTCATCACCAGAAACAGTCCTGCACTCGAAGGTGGTGTGAAAGGGTCTATTTCCTAAACCCCTTACTTTTCAGTTGTCACTGCTTAAAAAAGTTAAAATGCTTGCTTTTGAACCTAAATTGCAATATTAGAAGAAAGAAAAAAAATTACATTACTATACAGTAATGCGATTATAGAAAATGTATCTTTTCTTAGATCATTTGAATGTACAAATAATAAAAAAAGGTTGAAATTCATACTAATGTAGTTAGTTATTATGCTGAGGATATTCACAGTATGTAAACTTTTCAGCATTTTTTTTCAGCTTTAATTCTATATTTCACATCATTTTAGTGCTTGGTTTACTCTAACTGTGGATAAGTCTGCAGTAATCTACTTTGAATTTCTTCTCTGCGTAAAAAAATATCCTCCTGTTCCCCTTAAAGTGAACAGTTTTTTCTCTTGCCTTCAAATTTGAAGTCCTGGCACTTTTAGTCTAATTTATTTCATATATGCAACATGGCTTTCTACTC
Organism: Leptodon cayanensis; assembly: GCA_027564655.1. Lineage (NCBI taxonomy): Eukaryota > Metazoa > Chordata > Aves > Accipitriformes > Accipitridae > Leptodon > Leptodon cayanensis. The sequence goes on from JANXJC010000029.1 coordinate 5,105,434, forward strand.
AGAATGAAATGATTATTTTTCCTTTCCTAAACTGCTGGAATTCTGGGGCCATTTCTGTTCATATTACTTTAGAGATGCTGAATCCAGTGGGATGAGGAGGTTCAGATTACATTTTTTTTTGTCTTGTGAAACTTAAGACCTTTTCAACTTGTAGTGGTTCCCCAATCCCTTTTAAACAAGGAATGTTAAATATTTTTCATTTGGAGAAAAAAAAAATCAGAAAATAAAATCACTTTTACCACACACATAACCACTTAGCTCCTGTGAAAGTCAACTGAATGCAAGTACTGTCTTGTTAATGTTCCTGGTTTGGTATTTTAATGTCTCAGGGTTGGAACTTTCAGTCCCTACTCTTCAAAATTTCCATTTTTATTTTTTTCCCCTGTTTCCATTATCCTCCCATGACGAAATAATTATGTTTTTAACGTACACTTCTGGTAGCACCGTGGAAGAATCAGTCATCCAAACTCGGGTTTGTAAGAATATTCAAATACTGCTCCACTGAGCACTCCAGTTTTTCCATAGCCCATCGGATGCCTTCTGCCTCTCAGTGAGTGGGGGCTTTAGACTTGTGAAGAAGTCCTGCGGGGAACAAACTGGGAGCTGCTTAAGCTAGTTGTGAAATTCAAGAAAAAGGGCAAGTCTTAGTCCAGCAGTTCACAGCTAGGAAAGTTGGTTTCAGGCGGAATTGTAGCCAGATGCCCAAACATCTGCTGAGGAGAGATTGTGAGTCTTGAAGTATAACTGGAAGGAGGCTACCAACAGAGAAGTTCTGTTTTGCAGCTAAGGCAGCTCAATTTCCCTATCACAAAGAGTGGAGAGGAACAAGAAGAGGAAAGCTGGCAATCAGGGTCCGTGCTTCAATTTACCAATGCTGTACAAATGTACAGCTCTCAAAGGAAAGACTGGGAGATACCCAACTCAGAAAAATGTCATGGTTAGGAAATCCCTAAGCATTCAGGTATCTGTTCTGCCTGGCTGGAAACAAGAATATAACATTCTTCATTAATATCTTGGCTCCTTATGCGAGAGGTCTGCACACTTTAGTGCCCAACTGTCGTCTGAGCACGCTATATCTAATGAAAGTGTCTAAAGAAGTCTAAAGAAAAGTCTAAAGAAATAATACAGAATATTTTCTGTAGTGGAGGTGTCTAGCAAGCCAGGAAAAAAGGCATCTTGAGAGTCCTGCTACGACAGCTTCAGAGTGTAGCTTATGTCAGATCTTTGAGTAACCTGTTATGTATGAAACTCAATCAGTGTAAAGTGTTTTTAGACATAATGGTCAAGAGAAACAGCGGGTTGATGTATGCTACTTACATGATCCTCACTGATGCTCAGCTTGTGAGGAAGCAGTAAATAGTACCTCATTGTTAGCTTCTTTCTTAGATAGTACTAAGACACAGGGAACTACCCGGACAGTGTTCCTGCAAAAGAGAAGTAAAGGGAAGTAGAAGTTAAGAGCCTAGATACAGAATCAAAATACAGAGCCTCTTGGAATTTCGAAAGAATCTCCACCAAAGAAAAAGCAGCTTTGAGTAATCTGAACTTTTCCGGCTTAGAAGGCAATTCCCGCAGCTTGGACTTTCGGAAGGAACAAAAGAATGGGACAGACTTTCTGTCCTCTTTTTTCTGTTCCTTTTGTCTATATGGAAAAGCATATTAATCTCACTGCATTTTACTCCTTGTTGAGACAAATTATCCTGGTGCCTATAGCCCTATGCTTTAGGTACCCTACAAATTCCTCATGAGAACAGATTCCCAAAGTCTCACCCTCTGAATGGAAACCAGTGAGCTGAAATGTATCCAGAACAGTAACCAGTGTCTTCATTTTGCAGTAAGTAGTGATTTAGGTGGGTCTCACACCAGGATTTAAGGGCCATGTTTAAATGTAGTTTGAGGCATCAGTCATACACAGTCAAACAGGCTGAAGATTACAAATCTGAATTCCTTGAACATCATTCGATAAGCTTGTATGATGCAAAGTTTATGGAAGCAAGTTGCTATGGTTATTGTCAACCTCAGAAAGGCCACCGACTGAATCAGAAGTATTCATTTACTCTTTTACCTCAGAGATAGTCTCCTAGAGATAAGGTTGAGACGTGTTATTTGAACAAGGGAGTCAAGTCTGAATTGCCTCTGCCATGGCTGACTATGGAGTTCTGTCTGTCTGCTTCATTTCATCAGCAATAAATGTGTTTAAAAGAAAAAGGAGGAAAAGAAGGTAACTGCAATGCTAGTTTGTTTCATGAATGAATGAACTTCAAAAATATTTTTACTTCTTTATGCCTTTGTATCCCACTTGTGAATCCTGTACAGCAAGAAGCATATTTTAAAAAGAGAAACATCTCTTTGTGTATTAAAAAAGGGAGTTACATCCCTAAGTATCTATTAATCAAAGAAAGAAATGTTTTTTTCCTGTGTGTCATGAGACAAAGAGGGAGTTAGGATTTAAAACTCTAGTATAATGCAGCAATACATACAGCACTCTACTTAAGGGCTTTTATCAAAGAATGCATTACTCGCATAGTATTTCTCCTTGATAAGTAATAGCCTTATGAGTGGTCTGTACTTTCACATGACTATAGTTGTTCATCATTGAACTTGGCATCAGATTTTTAACTTATTTAATAAATAAAACAATAACAAGAGTAATAGACAATCAAAGTGGAGGTTTGTGAGTATAGAACTAATAAGGGAGAATTTTTGTGATTTTGCTTTTGAGATAGAGAAATATTTCAGCTCTCCTTTAGAAACTGCAAGTGTGGATATAACCAACAAGGGTGACTTTTATGCCTTCAAAAGACTATGTTTCATATGAGGTTGGAATTCAAATAATATTTGCGGTATGTGGTAGTGTATCCTGAAAAGTCCTAAATAGCCTCTGAGAGGGCAAAGCAGTTGTTTAAGGCTGAAGAATTTTAGAAAGAAAAACAGGGTTTATTCCTTTTTTTTTTTTTCAGCTGAGGAAACTTTCAAATATTGCACAAATGAAAACATTGTCAAGTGCTTGGCTCAAAAAATCTCCAAAGTACTTCCTAAACCAACTTAAATATGAAATGCTAATCTAAAAATGAAACTAGATATGAAATTTCAGCGCATGACTCAAATTACATTCTGGGATGGAAGCTATTTCAAATGAAGAAAGCCCAGCAAAGAAATAAATGGAAAAAATAATCTATAAACATTTGTTCAAAACCACCTTGTAGGAGCAGTAATATACTTACTGATTTGGAGCATTTACATAATCTTGCAGAATACTCCCCCAAATGTTTGTGCATGTCTCTAAAGAGTGTTTGAAACAGATTTACAGTGGATCTATCCAGTTTTGACATTGCACATATCAAGTGATTTTTATATCAGATGTTGTTGCCAGGATGCTCTTTCCCTAATAATCTTTTGCAAAATGAGCTAGTATTAGGTCACAACATATCTCTATATATCTTTTTCTGCTGGATTAAAGAATGCTTGCTCTTACAGATTTTCAGAAGTGATCAGCCTTCACTTTTGTGCCAGGTTTTCAAGGATGATCTTAGCAGCTACCTAGGCTCTGAAGTGAGTGGTTAGAGCTTTACAAGGGCCCTACTCTACTGTAAGATTTTTCATATCTGGCTCAAAATCTCACAGTGGGAATACTTGAGATCTCTTTAAAACTCTGGCCTTGTTTAAAAAAGTTAAGCTATTTTGAAAATCTGGACCTATTGTTGCATGATTTGATTAATGATATGTATAGGCTTAACAATGGCATGCGGATACAACCACAGGCAGACTTAAATATCCGTGCAACTTGCCACATCTGAGTAATTCCTTGGGATGGATCATATCTGTGACTTCAAAGTGTACGATTAGTAAATCAGAAGGATTACTGTTACAGATGAACTATGTAAAAGATGAAATGCTCTGCTGCATGGCAAATGTGCTGCATGGAGCAAGGAGTTCTGATGCAAGGCATTCGCTGTAAGAATACTTACCAGCTCTTGGCCTGAGTGATTCTGAATATTTGCAAAGCAGGTAAGTAAATGGTTTTAAAAAGACCATTTTCTCTAAAAATATGGGTCATAATTTGAGCTTATAGTTCTTTACTGACTTTACTCTTTTACACCAAGTGTTAGGTTTCATCTCCTGTATCTATATATATTTCTGTATTTTGCTCAATATACGTGTGATTTGCTGTTGAGAGTTGGCCTCAACACAAAAAATCTTGTCAAAGGAGATTTATATGTCTACAGTAGGTTGAACTAGCTTCTTTGTCCTTGTGTGATTTATAGTATATAATTTTTGATTGTTTTGCCAAATTTCGACCCACAGTTGTGCAAACTTAAAGTGTTTAGCACTGGTGCATCATCCTACTGAAAATATAGACGTTTGCCTATTCCTTGGTGTGCAGTCTTGTAAGAATATATGACATGACATCTATAAATCTGCTATCAGCTTGATTAGGATTTGCAAACATTGATTGAGAAAGAAAGGCTTGCATCTTACTAGCTAAATATAGAGAGACAAATGCCTTTACCTTATGGATTGGGAGCAATTCATGAAAGCTCGTGTCTTTTCCATCATTTTTAAAAGCGCATCCTCTTGTAATAAAAAGCTTAGAAATTACTGGCCAGCTTCCCAAAATGCTCAGAACTGCATGGCCACTTTCAAGCTATTTCCAAAGCATAGGTGCTGGATTCCATCCTCCTGTTAGCCATCAGTATAATCCTGCTGCAATCAGTTAAATTCCAAAACACAGTAAAGTGGAACGTGGCTGTATGTTTAGGACAAGGCTTTCCAAATTCAAAGCCCAAGTTTAAAAAAACCCAACAATCAAATAAACAAAAATGTTATGTGTCTAATAGTATGTGTAAGCATTGTCTGGATCTTACACGGTGCAAACTCTGTTTACTTCTGCTAATAGATGCATCTAGAGGTGTTCTAGGTTACATTACTGAATTTGGAAACACAATTTGTTGTCCTCACTTTCATGGAGAGTGACCACATTGCACTTTCTTGAAGCTCCGTTTCCTGACTTTGGTAGACAGATAATGGAAATAGGTTTGAATACGTTCTGTTTATTAGGGCAAAGATCCCTCTGCAATCAGTGACAGACTGTCAGATAGAAGTGTGCCCACTGCCTATCTGAGAGTCAGGCTGTAGTTAATATTTACAGAACACTTGGAAATCAGTGGATCAAAGTAGTTCAAAGCATTATCATTTGTGCTAAAGATACGAACATGTTTGCACATCTCTCTAACCTGCTCAAGGTTATAGCGCGGTCATGATGGGCTGGGATTGTAGGCAAAAGAAAACTCCCTTTGGTAGAACATATAGCAAGGATTAATCTTGCCTTTGCATTGCACCTTCACTCATGCTTGAACCGTTATCGTATCAAAGATGAAAATGCAGTCCCTTGTCTAGTGGGCACACAATTTTTCTGAGGTTTATTCTTAACGATAAGGTGGACAACTTAGAAAAGTGGGAGGAAAAATGCTTGCTGTTGCCTAGGTTACTGGTGCAGACACACTCAAGTTGCTGGGGAAAAAAATAGAGAGGGTGCAGAAGTTCCCACTTTGAGGGAAAGTGCAATTTACACCATGGCAGAGGAGAGCACAGTAATACTAAGCCCATGGAATGCATGAAGACACAAAGACCCTTATTAACCATGTTTTTTAGCAGTGGAATTATATTCAGCTTGGCTACATTTCCAGAAAAATACTTCAGTAGTTTCTGGCTAGGCAGATATTATAAATCAGCCTTATGTTGGATGGGCTAATAGAGGTACTGTGATTTCACTTAATGTTGCAACTTGTTATTGAAATTGGAGATCACGATCTATATGCCAAAGCCCCACAAAAATCTTGGGAAATCATTTACTTCATAATTTCTTTTCAAGAATCTAGTATGGTTTTGTTTTGACACTGAAGAAAAAGGAGAATGAATTATGGAAGAAGCTGCATAAAATCATTAAGTTTTGACCTTTCCTTATCTCTATTCTTTTTCAGGTAAGCAGACACTGCTGAACCTGATGGACTGGGGTGAATTATTCATTTAGATGTTTTTGTATCTATTCCAAATTATTTTCTTTTTCTTTTGCCCATTTAGAACCATAAATAAATAAGCAACGAGCCAGGCATGCTATGTGCTATCACAAGTAGTAATTCTATCAGAATTCCTAATTTATTTCCTTCTGGAGATCTACAGTTTCAGTGAATATAGATTGCAGAAAACCCTGCTTCATCTGAGTTTGACTTAGTGTTTGTTTTTCTTCCCTCTTTTCAAGTGGCCGACATTTTATTCTCTGGTACTGATTGCTTGGCATCATTTTGGTTAAAAGTCTTTTAGAGGCAGCTAACTGGTGGTCTGGGCAGACTTATTCCAGGTCTCCTTGGGGGCAGGATGAGAGTTCTGATCTTCAAAACCAACTACTGAAAATGTTCCACCTTGGGCTCCCTGTGCCAAATGCCCAAACGCTGTTAAATGTCACATGTCCCAGTGGGTTCCAGGAGCGTGAGGCTGTCTTTCGGCTACCTTGGCTTTGCTTCCACTAGAAGTTACACTAAGCAATAACTTGGCTTTAAATTGGATCAGGTAGTTAGTGGGGGAGGGTTGCAGAGTCCCAGCTTAGTGGTTTCCTTTTGGCTTCCCATGTTCAGGAGAAGCTCAATCTCTTGCTTTATTTGGTGAACTTTTTGTTAGGAAACAATTTTATGTAGCCCTCATCTTCTCGGAGGTCCACCTTGAAAGGTGAACTGACGGATCCTTTCTCTGCACAGAAAGCACTTCTTAAGCCTGTAGTCAGCATTCACCTTTTCTTGACTAAGAGGGAGAACCAGATGGGAATGGCTGTGTGTATTATTGCACGTGAAACCAAGATCAAGACTGGCCTTACTTGATCTAATGCGTGCATTTATACATTTCAAAATCAATTTTCCAGTTTTCTACATAAGAAAATAACACTTTCCAAACGTAAATATTTTAAAAAATCACCTTGTTGACAAGAATTCTACTTTTCTACTCCCCAAATCCGTAGATCGTATCCACTGGCTGACTGGAAGGGATTGATCCTTATTTTATGACCAACCCTTTCTTATTGCTAAACCAGGCAATGAAGACTGTTACTGTGGCATGCCCTTGCACGGGTTTCCCAGGTGGAAAAGGTGAGACAAGGGGGCAAAGTGTCACTGCACTCAGTCTCTCATCTATGAGCATTTGTACGGGTCCACTCACAGTCAGGCTTTAATCTATAGTATCTAGACTGTGATAGCGATAACTGTATTGTATAGATCCTTACTCCATGATAAATCTCACTGAAATCAACTGGAAGCACTAAAAACACAGGGGACCACATAAAAGATATTAAAAATGATCAAGACTCGATGCATCACTTTTCTGACTCTGTGTTCCAGTACTATGGTTCTTGCACTGCATTAGCGTTCCCGTGTGATGAGGTCACTTTAATGACCTACCTTTTCCAGTCTTAAAACTAATGAGGTCACTACTCAAATGACATATCTCCTAATTCTGGGGACCATCCGGTCAGCATTTTAATTCAGGAAAACAAGGATGGCAGGAAACAATATAATTTGCTCTTGTTTTATTTTTTGCTTTATAAAAGAGTGATTTTCTGTCTTTAGTTTAGGAGGGTTTCTTTTGGAGGAAGAGATAGTCGGTTCTTCCATTACATCATCAATAGGCATAATCATCACAGTAATGCTTTTAAAGCTTAGGACAACTAGTCTATAGCCCAGAAAAGGATAAAATTCAATGTGTTGACTTACATCCTTTGTTTCAGTCATCTTTACTCACTGTGCATGTGGCACATCACAACCACCAAAGGCTCTTTACTACCCCCAGTAAAACCAGACGCATGCTATAAACATTACATGGAGCTGAATTAACAGTGCAGCAATAGGAACAACTTCACTGAAATCACCAGTAATATGTCTGCTTCACCACTGAAGGAAATTCTTCAGTGTAAATCAAAATACAAAGTAAGATCTCTAAGTACCAAACCAGCCAGAGTCTTCTCCTCCTTGTTCATGACCACTACTACTTTCATAGCTACTACGTCTACTTCCTCGCAGAAATTACTGACTCCATATTTTATTGTAATTGACTTCTGTTATGTGAATTTAGCTCTGGAGAAAGGTGTCATATTTACAGCTGTGGAAGCCCAGTTTACTGCCTCGGAACAGATGCTGCAGAGCAAAGTTAGTAACGTTGACTTCCCAAATGCTTTAGTCCTGGTGTAAAAAGACGTAAGGTGAAAACAAATCCACCAACAATAAAGTTGAGTTAATGTCAGTGTGGCAGTTTTTTGATTAAAAAACCAGTTCTGCCTGAGAAGATGCTTCACCCTGTAGTTGTCATATGTCATTCAATGGCATCTTGTTGTGAACTGCACCAGGAGTTGATTGTCCTGTCTTCTGGACTTCAATACCAGACTCTGAGACAGCCTGACTTCAAATCCTTTACGAAGGCAAGATGATTTTATTACTTTTTGCTAATTTTGTTTTCTTCATGGATTCTCTGTCTGACTAATAGATATACCATTTTATTAAAATGAAAAGGAGGTAATTCATTATAATATGACATTTTATATAATTTTTGAGAATGGGTGTTTGTTGGGTAATACATATTTTATGAAAAGCAGAAAATCTGTAGGCCATCCCGGCTGGGAACTAATTGTTACTCTTAATAAAATGAAAGACGTTCTCTTGTACATCACTAAGTTTATCTTAACAGCCTTATACATCTGCCAGGTCTTTTACTGTCTTCCTGAACCTCTTGCACTAGGCGACTGAAACCATGTCTGACCCCTGAGGGCACGACCAGCCCTGACTGTCCCTGCCTAGCCTCTGTGGGGGCTTCCCCCCGCCCTGCCTGTGGCCCAGGACCTCATTTCAGCCCAGCTTGGGACCATCCATCCCTGTCCCAGCACTGCTCTAGGTGGACCTGCGTCCTGGCCGTAGTCATGGTCCTGGTCCTCACCCCTGCTGTTAATGGACTGGATTTGCTGGGTGGACTGGGGACCACCCTGTAGGCAGTTTTGTCTCCAGTCTTCTTTCCAGTCTTCTTTCCTGGATGGACCTGGAACCTGTGCTCCAACCCTGACTGCAGCTCTCTTCTCTGAAAACCAGAGACTGGTGTTGGAAACACTCCTCGGATTTTTTTCTCCACAGTGTTTTTAGCTTTGAGTGTACCTGCTGGATCCACTATCAGACCTGACAGAATGAAATACAGTCAGTTTGGAAATTTTGCTTTCTGTCAGTACAGCACGCATTTGAATGTGTATTATCATCTAATGTAAATGTGCTGTGTCACCAGCTGAGTCATCTTATTGTTAAAATCATTTATATGAACAACACTGAACATAGTGAACTCGAATTATGTTGTTACGTTCCAAGTAAAGGACATGAACAGAGAAGGAAAAAGATCTGTGATTCTATTGTTTCTAGGGGATTTGAGAACTGCTCTTTGTATCAGCAAGGTGTATAGTTTGACAATTAATTTACCACACTCAATGAAGAATTGCTTTTCACATGCTGCATTGTGTCAGAAAAAGCAGCATCTGTAATCATTGGTACTAGCCCCCAAATCACTATTAGACTGTGAATAACTAGGTCAGGATATTTCTTTTACTGAAACATGTTTCTATACCAAGCAGCATAAAAGTGAAGAGTAGAGTATGTAATCTGGGATGAGGTATTAAATTTGAAATCAAGTACTAAACTTCTTTTCGCCTTCAATAGAGGGCATTTCCCATGTTAGACTTCCCCTAATGTTAGAAGGCACAAAACCAAATCAAATCTCCACAGAACAGAAAAAAAACTTGCCTACAGTCTTTGTGAGTCATAAATCTAGAAAATGCCTAATAAAGGACCTAATTCTTTTACATGTTTTCTGATGCTTATCTCTGTAGTGCTTTAGATTTCTAGGTTTTTAAAATGCTTATGGATAAACGCTTATGGATAAAGCACCAAGTAAATTAGTAAATATAGACTCATTTTTTTCACCTGCCTGTCAAGTTACGCACAGTCTGTGAAGCTTAATTTGAGAGTACATAAATTCTGACAAAAATAACTTACACTTTCTTATTCCTCCCCCCAGGGATTTTTACCAATTGAATTTATCTAAGATTTTGAAATGAGAAGGGGAAAAAAAAACAACAAAACTTCCAGCTAGCAGGATGTTGAGTTTTTTCAGTTCTATTTTTATTTTTAATTGAATCTTAATTGATTGGTGGAAGTACAATAGAAATAGAAGTCCACTCAATAGAATAAGTACAGGACTACATCAGCAAGGAAAATACATCAAAACATGAATTTTGCCAGTGTGTGTGTACAGTGATCCATGGTATGCTCAACATGTAACTTATTCTCTAGTTTCTTTACCAAGGCTCTCAGCAATGGGGGTAATTAGGACTACTTGTAATGGTGAGTTCAGTTGTCTGGATGCCTGCACATTATAAAGGGAACGATGTGCTTAATGACCTTTGGTTGCTAGTGACCCAATGTTTTCTATCACTCACAGCTCTAATTTTTATCTGCCTACCATTTTTGGTTGAGATGAGCCCACTGAAACCATTTTGCCTTTCTCTGGCATAATCTATGCCACAGTCTTGAGCACATAATTTCTCTCTCATTTATAATTTTTGGATGAGAACATATCATCTGCAAAGACATCCCACTTCGATATTCAAGCAACAAACGATCCCTTGTGTCTATTAGGAAAGTTTTAATTTGATTAATAGAAGTGTTTTTAATTGTATTTTAAGATAGCCTTATAGACATAATAGTCTAAAGACCTGACTCAAGGAACTAAATAGTTCAGCTTTTTCGTTTTTTCTCTCTCTTTCTTTCTTTTTTTTTTTTTGAACATCTAAGATGGCAAGATCAAGACAGAGCCTCTGGATCAGACTGCAGCTCCAGGATAACAATCTCCTACTGCCACACAAATATGCAAAGTCTAAACTGAAGACATTTTGAAGCAAGAAATACTGGTGCTCAAATGTTTTAATTTAAGGATTTTCTTTTCTGCTGTGTAACTTAAAGGTGACTTTGTGTGATGAAAGCACAGAAGAGAGAACCGTGTCTTTATACACTACTAATTGTCCTAGCAATCTCTTTGGGCAAGAAAAAACAAGCGGGTGTTTTTCCTTGTTTATTTTCACCGTGCTGCTCCATTATTATCATACAATTACTGTAACTTTCATTAGTAGAAAAGGGAAATCAGAGATTAGAACAACACAGATGCTCTAAACAGCTGTAACAAAATTACTTGTGGATAATAAAGTGGACGATATGTTTGATTACTAGTGGTCATTACTGGCCAAACCTAAGTGGTGTAACAGAAAATTGTTATAACACAGGGTCAACACAGAAAGAGATGGTGCCTAATTCAAAAAAGTTCTATTCAAAGCAGGCACCGAGGGATGATATAAAACAAATTAGTAGACATTGTTGGGCAAAGGGGAAAGGAAGTGATGAATAAACACTTTTAATTCAAAGACCCAAAGTCACAGCCAGATATGTGGTTTAGAATTAGTTGTCATCACAGTTTGAATATATATATATATCTGTAGCAACTTTGCCCCTCTTCCCCGTATAGCCATAAGCAGATCAAAAAGTCTGCAGCTGCATCCATGTCATAATTGTATCAATGCATCCATTAAAAATCTTTTCTTAATATTTTATAACTGGGAATTGTACTACTTTCTTGCACTTGTCAAAACTGTGACACAAAGTAGTCTGCTACTACACTTCTGCTTTGTGACCAAATCCATGTATGAATATTGCTTGCAAAAAACTTACACATACTGCTTGCTATGAACAATAAAAGATACGCCATTCTGTTAACTCTTCCTGGAAAGAAAATTCAAAAAATGTACCTTTCACAGAAAGCAAGCACAAGACCTATACAGCTACAGCAAACGGACATTTAAATGTCTGACTTAATTATTTTTCATTGCTTACCCAACTTTAATTACACATTCTAGCCTTTGGTGAACCAACAGGCTTCTAGAACAAGATGAATATGTGTGTATATAAGTGCACCATCGAGGGATATATTCACCTTTTAATATAAATAATGGGCCCGATTTTCAAGGAGGTGTAGAACTGGGTGTAGAGCTTTCAGTTTTGCTGTCTTCAGCTACAGATAGAGCTGCAATTAAATACAAATGCACAGATTTGTAGGGGTGTGCAAATGCAGAGAGCATTCAGGCTTGCGTCACACAGGGTGACGCTGACGGTGGGGAGGGTGGTGGGAGCTGGCCCTAGGGCTGACTCCCCAGGAAGCCCAAGTTTTCTGCCAAGAGCTTCTTATCTCTGTAAGGCTCATTAGCTTGGGAATAACACTGGATAAAAGCAGGTAGAGTCCATTTGGATCTGAGCTAATACGTCTGTGAGTTGAACTGAACTGCCTGGGAACTGCATTGCCTCAGGAAACTCCCCTTCAAGAGCCTTTGCCTCAAACAAGGTGTTTGGAAGTGGGTAGACCTAGAAGACTGCTGGCATCCTGGGAAAAAAATCTTCTATTCATTTTGATACCTTGCTTCAGACCTAGTAAAGCTTGGAGGTCACTGCAGGTACGCAAATTGTTCAGAACTGGGACAGGATTTAGGCCCAAAGTTGTAATGATGAGTCAATCTGTTTTTAACATGTGAAGTTCACCTTTTAAAATCTTATTCCATTCTAACTTCTTTTTGATGTGTAACCTCATCAGTCCTTCCATAGACAAAATTCCCATTAATTTGAGAAGAGATTTTTCTGATGAAGATACCATAAGCAGGCAATGCTTGTCCATCCAACAGGCTGCTGGGTGTGTTTAAATTCTAACCAATATACTGAGATACATGGTTATTTGCAAGCGAGCCATCTCTGTATGCCTGGGCTGCTATGAAACCTTACAGAAAATTAAACAGAAACTGGGCTCTGAGCCCAGGAAAACCAAACCACCGCTGCCAAAAAACAATATACTGAAACACTATACATCTGACATAATACCGAGTAGTCTCATTAGCTTTGTGTTTCCAAAAATCCTTTCGTAGCAATGTTGTTTTTTAAAGCCTCCTCAGACTGATTCTGCTTGTAAGAAAGCATATAAGCCCCTACTGTGAGTTGTCCTGTGCTGTTCCAGTGCTCAGGCCTGCAAAACCAGCACGTTATACTTACTTATCTTTTGCTTATGAGATATAGCTAAAATCATGTCTCTGTCCTTCAAAATGGCTTAGTTGAAATGCCCACGCTGCAGTCCCTCAGAAAAAAGTGAACAGCAGGCACTACCCATAGTTCAGCCCCTTCTCCCAAAGGGAAGATCCAAAACATGTGTTATCTTTTCTTGATGTGCAAGTGATTTCTTAGTTCAATAGTGGGTAAGGCCAGCTGCAGGCACTGCCGAGGTTGTACAGGAAAGATCACGCTACGAGTTTTATTCAAGAACTAATTATGCTCCTTTTGCATCGTTTCTTTGAGGCCTTTGATCACAAAAATGAAGCCTGTGGTTGTCTCTATTAATTTGTTTTTTTTTTCTCTCTTGTTTACAAATGACTGACTCACCACTGTGTGATCCTGAGGGGTGCACAATCCAACAATGGAGTGAATCAGCCAAAACAGAGTCATGTCCTGCTTTAAAAGAGCAGACCGTGCATTTTCAGAAACATCTCAGCTTCAAAAAGCAAAATGCTTACATTGCTGAACTTTAGAGCCACCGGCAAAGGAGTTTGCCTTGTGATAAAAAGCTGGAGGTACACACTTCAGTAAGGATTGTGATATTTGTATCCTACATTATCTGCAAGCTACTGAGAAGTCTTGCAGGAAGCAGGTATTTTCAGGTGCATTTGAATAGATGGAAACCTGACACAGTCTGTCACAGAGTGTGAAATCAGATTAAATGGAAATACCGAGTTATGGTGTGGCAGTAGAGGATTCTGAACACTGAACAATATTATTTAAACAGTGCTGATGGTAGGCAGGTAGGTAGGCCGTGTTTGTCATGGTTTGGTTTTACAGGAAGAAAATGTACTTTTAGTTGTGGCAGTGCCATTTAATTCTTGTTTCATGTCGTCTGTACATCATGCAAGATTTTGAAATCTCTGCACAGCCAGAACACAACAGTGAATGTGCAAACCCAAAATTTCTTCGTCTGGTCTCAGCAGAGCATTTCACACAGTTCTAGTTTTAACTTCTCCTTTCTTTTTTTCTGATAGTAACATTTGCAAGAGTTTCACTTTTAAGTTATAAATTTTTTCGGTGGCATAGAGTGGATAGATCAACTATGGATCAGTTAATAAGTGGTTTCTTTGCATCTCATGAAAATACTAGCTGGAAAGGGATACAAATAACAATATTCAAACAGGATATTAAAACCTGATAGGATAGATGCACAACACCAAATTAATATAGCACAACATAGACCTGATTTCCCTAGTGTCTTGCACCTTGTTGATTAATATACAAATGTTAAGTGAACACAACCTACTGTAAAATGCTGGTTATCAGAATATGATAAAAGAAATCCCAGTTTAAAAAAACTGGACAAACAGGCCCAGCTTAAAAAGAGCGGTTTCAGAAATCTTGCAGCTTCTTGAATTAACATTGTATACAATGTATACATTGTATACAATAAACATGTATTTAGTAGAGAATGGCCATACAGGCTGAAGAAAGAAAACTGCATCCTGGAGTTCCTTTGCGTGCTCCAAAGCATGAAGAGGAAACTCTTCTGGTGCTTGTATATTCTACTTCAAAGTCCATTTTCATGCTAGTAAATGGATGCTTTTGTATACAAGCTTTTATGAAAAGACTGGGAGCGTGACATCTGAAAATGAGTTCCTGAACATTTCTGGTATGACTGTATGAAGCTTTGTGACTTAAACTGATCTTACCGTAATTCGTTAGGAAAAAAACAGCTTAAAAATGTTCACTTGAAGACTCTGGATGAGCTATCTCCAATTAAATCCACTGATCAATGCAAAAATTATCATTCAGCTTCACATCTTGACATTTCAGACACTTTGCCATTTTTTTTTCTGCAATTGTCCTTTTACAAATAAAAGAATGAAGGACAATTATTCAGGGAGAGACTTAAAAGAGCAGAAAATGCATTAAAACTTTTTTTTTTTTTTTACAGTGTCATCTACACCAAATCAACTTAATGAAGGCATAGGACACTTATTTAGTAATTTCTAAACTTCTGCCTTCACTGTGCCTGTCAACACTTGAAGACTGTCATTCAGCTTCACATGCCTTTTCTTCATTACATACCAAGGCTTTTTTTTTTTCTTTTTAAAACTAGGAATATGAAGAATTAGTTTACTCAGTATTTTAAGAAAAATGTAGAAAATTCAACACAATGAATTAGTAAGGGGGTCTTGCTGTTAATACGATTTTTCAACTCTTCCTGAACATCCAGGGACCTCAGTCAAGCAGTACGACATGCACAAGCAAAACTAGCCCCTATTACGAAGAGCTTACAATCACAGCCGGTAGCAGGCAGATACTGAAGACAAACAGGTGAAGAAAGAGCTTGTGGAAGAAGTTGTGAAATGATCTTGGCTAACACAAGCGCAGGCCGGATTACCTGGAAACAACGAAACACGAGCAGCAGTTCTGATTTATCAGGCTGTTTCTATGTAAAGGTGCGAGCAGGGCTTTTCTGGAGCATATCCAACCTTCTCTGGTTAAGCCGTCTGTAGGAGTCGTGCAGTTTCTGACTTGCTCACTGAAAAGCTGCTTCTAGCAGCTATCCCGTCTTGTCCATCCCCCCTCCCAGGACCCCCTCACCTCTGGGTGAGCTGCAGCCCTCAGCACGTCCAGCAGCCTCTCTTAATCCAGGCCCTGGTCCAGAAAATTCGCTTTAGCCCTTGCCATGCCCACATGTTCCCCACTCCCTCCTGGGGAACAGGATGAGACTGGAGGGCTGTGTCGCCCGCACACAAGTGCCATTTTGCAAGTCAGTTGCTTCAGCAGAATAAGCTTGCATTATCTAATTGCAATCAAGCAATCAGTCAGTATTCTGGGCCTCCAAATCTGTTTTATATTTTGTCAAGCAGAGACAATGCTTTAAGATGAGCTGCAAGGTCTTTCTGTCAAGCTAGTAAAAGTTATTTGAGGACACCCAGCGGATATTTTCACAGCTTTTGACCATGGCTGAATTAGTTTGCGAGGTTATATTTCTTATTTGGGATACAACGGCAAGACTCCCTTTAAGCACCTTGGGCTACCAGGTAGCACAATCCAGCCAGACATATCAAGAGAACAACCAGGTGGCCCAGACTCTAATGACTCCAGAATTGTTGCACTGAGCAGCCCCACAAAAGTTGTGCTTTGATGATTGAATTTGTTTTTGTTATTGGCCAACAGCTTCCAGGTATCTCCTCTTTAGCACTTATTCTTTCTGCTGGTTGCTCAGATACTAGTGCGGTGACGTCTTTCTTTTCTAATTGCTAGTCACCCTTTGTGACTAACCGGCTCGCAAAAGGATTTGGTAGTAAATTTGTTTCATTGTGCAGGCTCAAATCACAAGCAGTCCTCTCAAAAACCTGAACAGTTCCTTTTTTTCTCTTACAAGTAGATACTCTGGTGTGTCTTTGTGAAACTGCCTTTTGCAGGGATTCTTTGGCAGCAGATGTAAAATCCCTCTCATGAATTCTACCTTGCAAACTTGTGTTTCTGGCTATTGGATTATGTAGCATAGTCTAACAGATTTAATTTCCCAAACCCTTGTGGAAGTGTTGCGGTTTTTCTTGCAGAGCGTGAACCAGGTTCTATCTGCCTTTGTGTATTTAACTCATCTCCTGTCATTTCTGCAGCATTTTCTACAGTGGTAGAACAGTGAATGTGGATAAGTACAGCATTGTGGGGTCCCAAAACCCAGATGGGATCTCTCCTCATTGTTTCACCCCAATGGCAACAGACTTCAAAAGAAAAAATAAGAGTAAGTCACAGTTCTGAAGTAGCCTGGCCCGCTCTTTGGCTCAGCTTGCTGTTCTACCAATGCCACCTCCATCTTCTGCTCTATACAAACATTTCTTCCTCTAAATAAATGTACTCACACTTCTTTTTTTTTTTATTATTATTAAATCTGTTAGCCCAGTCCGGTGACGCATGCTCTGTGTGAGCTGAAAAGAGCCACGTCCCTTTTTCTTTTTGAACAGTGTAGTTGGGGCCACCGTTCCGCCAAATCCCTCAGGCACTTCTGGCAGCGACCTGAGTTGCATAGTCCGACTGCCTCTGGCCAGCGCCTTGCATTCGGTTGGTACATCTCCTCGGCGCCCTTGATAGGGCTCTGTCTCCGAAGAGGCATAATTCAGCCACAATTCTGTCACTCTGCTTTGTAACATTTGCCTAGATTGAATTAGCGTCTCTGCAGGTGGTCTGTCTCCAGCTACACTGTAATGAAATGGAAAAGGGCTGAAAGCAACTGAGCGCACTAATCATTTTTCAGGGGAACCAGCTAGGCCAAAGTACTCTCTCTAAACAGTAGAGCTCACTCAAAAAAATCCCAGTCACAAAAGCATTATTTTTCTACATCAAAATCTTTCGCCCTACTGTTTGATGAACAATCAATCTGTGTGAGTTCAGACTAGTTCTTCTGCCCAGTCTCTTCCTGGAGTGCATAAGTAATGAATAACTGAATTTTCATCAAGATCAGTGAAAAAAAAAATTGGGACACCTCACTGCACATAGTGTAGGCTTCCCCCCCAC
>JANXJC010000029.1:5123201-5140323 GCA_027564655.1 Leptodon cayanensis
TTTTTGCGGGTGAAAGAGACTCTTTATCTCACCTGGATGTGGAATAAATAAGAGAGACTCTGGCATGTGTTCGGGGGGTTTAAAGTGAATTTAAACTTCATAATGTTACTTCTTAAGTTAAAAGCTACATTATGGCAGAAAAATAAACTCCTTAACTAAAACTCTATGTGAAATGTGAAATCTTTAACATAAACAGTATAAGTCGATTTTGAATAAAAATGCACCAGTTTCATAGAATAAATGGGATAGCACAATGAGTGTTCCTCTGGGCAGAGTGTGACCTATAATGCAGAAGCATAATGGGTAGATCTTCAACAATTTCTTTTTTTCTCTCCATTAAATGTGTTACTCTGTGGTAAATTTATTTTAAAGTACTGAAGAAGAAATTATTAGACTTTTCATAAGTATTTGTTACCCTGAACACTGAACTATCTGAAGGCTTCAGAAACATGAATTTTTATAAGAAAACTTTGCAATAATTTGTCATCTGCATTTTACAGGTAACTTCCTAAAATAGAGAGGCTATTTAGGGCTTGGTTCTGTTTCCTGAACACAGGCATTTATGGAATCATAGAATCATAGAATCATTTAGGTTGGAAAAGACCTTCGAGATCATCGAGTCCAACCATCATCCGTGCCCACTAGACCATGGTAGGGGAATCCAAGGCTATCCAAGGCATTCACATTAGGGTAAAAACCCCGATGTACGCCTGTCTGGATTTGTGGTTCAGACCTCGGGTGTTTTAAGGAGCATTAAATACATATGGACAACTGAAACTCAGCCCTGATTGTCCTTTAATTTGAGATGCCAACCTGAAAAACACCCACGGCCCAGTTTTTACCGAGCAGTTTGAGTCATACTAGCCCTTAATTTGTGTTCGTCACAGTTTCTTTTGGTGCTGGTGGCAGGTACGAGTACGGAGAGCCAGGCCCTTGAGGCTGCCGGCCGGGCATCCAGCAGCGCTCGCCCACGAGCACGCCGGTCTGCGAGCCAGGCCTCAGCTGCTCCTTTGACACCCTCAGACTAAAGGACACGCTTCTCAGGACTCGGCTGAAGAGTGACCCCAACCCAGAAACACCCCAGGTCTGGAGACTTACGGAGGAACAGCTCGACAGGTCACCGCCTGGCAGCTCAGCCCCTGCGGAGCTGCGGGCCTGTCAGGGTGCCAGGCCTGCTCTTGCCCTCTCTGCGGTAGCACATTTCTTAGGTCTTCTAAGAAATCCTCACTAAAGACAGTCGCTGCCACAGCTCCGAGGGCAGCGCCAGCCCTCAGCGTCCCTGCCCAGACCCCAGAGCTCCCCCCACCCTGCCCAGGGCCCGGGACGCCATGTCAGGCCCCGGGTGACGACAGGACGACATGTCACCCCCAGCAAGGCCGCAGCAGGGCCGCTCTCCGGCTCCCCACAGCCCTGCCCGGCCGTGGGCTCCACTGAGCTCTGACAGACATGGAGTAAATAGAACATCTGGCCAGATCCGCTTTATTAGGAGTGGTAAGATGCGCAAACACCATTTGTACCAATGTCAGGCCTTGTTTGCTTGTTGGTTTCCTGATTTCACACAGCCTAAGTGTTGTTCAGCTCAGGACAATCATTAATCCGTTTTCTTTCCACATAAATGCCATCCAGAAAAATAGGAATACGGAGGTGTGCACAAGAAGCGTACAGAAAGCTAGTATCTTCTATGTGTTAGACTAAGGTGCTTTCTGGTATGGGTCTGCCCTGTCTCATCAGCTGAAACAACCAGCTTTTTCGTGGCATCATCAGTATAGGAGTAACTAAACAATGAAGGAGTGTGTGCGTACACATAAATGTGATTTAAGACATAAGTTTCCAATTCTTTACAAAGGATAGTGCATTTAAGCTGACTATGTATTTTCAGTTTGCATTCTCCGGCACCAAGTTGCCATGTGAGTAGTGTGTGCATGGGGGAAATCATCATTTTCAGTCGCCCGGTGAAAGACCAGATCGCTTTTCACTTTCTATTTTAAAGGGAAGATCTTAGCCATCTGTTCCAAAGGGGCCCAAAGGCTGTGATACCCAGAGGCAATCCTCAAAGATACTTCTCTACAGTTAAAAAAAAAATGTCTATTTTGTAAAAAGAAGTGGGATGTAAGAAAAGCACCCATCCTTAATAGCTCCTGTTGGCTGCCTGCTCAGCGTATTGCCTCTCCTTAGCTTCCGTTCAAAGTTTTAGTTCCCTTCTTTGTATAGAGGAGTGGGTGCATGTGTATAAAATGCTGTGAAGCCTTGCATTGGAGGCAGGATGCTGAAAAGTTAGGTGATGCGACATGATATTGTGATGTTTAAATTCCACCTGTAAATTTAGCTGATGATAGCACACATTTTGCTTTCTGAGACCCAAGCAGACTTGTTGAACACCTGAGTGAGCCTCAGAGTAACACATGCTGTAATACAGTCCAATCATTAGGTAGTGTAAGTGCCCAAGAAGCTTAATTTAGGTTGCACAAGTCATGTGCACTCTCAGACATCCTTACTTTGGCTTGTCTAAAAAATCTGATAATCCTTGAAATAATGTTTCACTGAATAAATTTTTATGAAAGTCAAATAATTGATGGAGGAATACTAGACACTAAACATACCATCTGACTCAAGAGAGCGGAGACAGTTAGTCCACAGACTTCATACTTGTGTCTGATTATTGATAAGCATACACATGGTGCAGAGTTTGGGACTTTTTACTAAGGTGCAATTTTGTGCTTTAATTAAAATCTTTACTGAAAGATTTGTCCATTCTAGAGCAACTGAACAAATTTGCACAAATGGCAGTAAAGATTGATGTACTACTCCTATTAGTGTAAACTATAGGATGTTGAAGTCCCAGGGAGTAAGGACAGAGAGGGCTCGGGGGCCGCCAGAGGCAGAGTGTCCTGCGCTGCATCACATAGAGCACAGGCTGCTTCGGACGCTGCTAACGAAGGAAGGATGAGGCAGGGAGGGTTGTGGTCCATATATATACAGCTTGCACATTATGCTTCCATGTATGCTTGATGCTTGTCTAACTCTCATTGCAAGATTGTAGTTAATCATCTGGCCTCATTACAAATGTTTCCTTAATTCAAGATGTAGCCATTTTGCAGAGGGGGATGTCAAATTTCACCTCCAGGGTTCTCTTTCAGGGTTGTAACCTGTGTTTGATCAGCAATCATTTTGAGGCTGTCAGCTCTGTGCTCCCTGGATGTAATTTCTGTCATCTTTTTTTTTTTTTTTTTCTGCTCAAGCTCCCTATGGCATGGTCTTTAAATTTTTTTTCCAGTAGCTTTTTTTCATGTTTCTTGCCTGCATCTCTCAGGCTTCCAGAGCACCGACAGAGAAGCTAACAGCTGAATGACAAATGACATCCCGGGCAGTGTGCATGTTTAGAGAGAGAGTGAGGAGGTCTGATAACGCTTGATACAAAGGGATTTTTCCTTTCACAGAATGGTAGGACACAATGCATGTATCTTCCTCTGAGAGATGTGGGCTTCAAAGAGTTATTTTAATGCTAGCAAAAATGCTTGTATAACTAAACCCTTACGTTTTCTTTGCAACAGCAACAATTTGCTCTAAAATGCAAAACTGCTTTTGAGCATGCCTGTTTCTTTGTGCTGAACCTCTTAAAGGACAAACTGCAGCAGCGATTGCTTTCACGCTAATGATTGCTACAAGGAAGGACTTAATTTTGTGATTCATAAATACCATTAAACTCTACTTTATAAACATCATCTTTCAAGATATAAAGTACCAAATCAGGCCAAAGCAATCAGAATTTCTACGTTGCGTTTTTAGTATAAATTCATTATGTCTGTCTGCACATTCTCAATCCTATGGTTGCCATTAGACTGTATTAATGAGAACACGACACCGAGCCAATCTTAGCAACAGCAGCTGTACCAACAAAATGCTCTCCTGAGGAATATTGATTTCCCTTCTTGGATGTACTTCAACAAAGGCTGGTATTGCAGACACCTTAACCTGTGTGTGGTTTAGTCTTCTGAACATTACTACATCATTGCCTTTTATTTATGAGAGAATTATTCTGCACTTTGACAGAGGTGTGGTCTGAGATGCGTAGCCTTAGTAGTTTACTTCATAGTAGCTAACACATGCAGGTAAGCAGGATTAACCATTTTTCAAAAATATGTTTTTCTGAACAGACTATTTCAACAGTTACATTTTTGACATTGAAAAAACAAAACAACATATGAAACAATGGTGGGGAAGAAAGGAGAACACAGAACACAGAATGTTACTGAACTCCTGGTAGTGAAAATTGGTCTTTTTCTCATTAAAAATGTGTGGCAGTTCTGTAAAAGCTTCAGAGAGGAGACCAAAATGGCTGCTTGGGATTCTCTGTGCTTTCTGCCAGAGACACTCTGTCAATTGTGCCTATGTTTCAAGATCGCTGGAGAGCTGGGCAAATACAGCAGAGCAAAAATTCACAGCTCTTCTCGAAAATGCAGTCCACGCATTTGTCGTCCTGGCATTTGTAACACTCCTTCCTCTGCGTACAATGTGAGCGTGTACTGTTTTATTTGATAACCGCTTCATGAGATTGAAAAGCGCCCTGAGTGTCAATGTGAATTAAATATCTGCTCTTCAGAAGCCTGATGTGCTTCTGCACAGGTATTGACAGGTAAGATCTGCGAGCGATTTATTCAACAGATGAAAAGCAGTTCTGGAGATGTTCTGAAGGGGGAACATCTTCAGAGGAAAGGCACGTAGGTGTGCCCATTCCGATAGCTGTTTATTAAAACCTAAGAAAAAATTGGTACTTCTTGCTGAACTAAAAGAGGACCAAAGTTCAAACCCGTAATTAAAATGTATAACAAAGATCAGATTGAGAAGTGGCTGCCAAAGCAAACAGCTAGGGCGGTAATCTTGGGCTATGTTTCGCAGCTGCAGTAGGGACATTCTTGCTGCGTTTCATGCGCTGAATCGCTGTTGTCCAAAGAGGCCCACCTGGGCTCTCTGGCAGCAAGTTAAATATATGGTCAGCAGGAATACCACTGCTAGAGGAAGGACATGAAGAAAGCTGTGGCATCTGCCAAATGCACTGGTGGACAGGACGGAGACGGAGAGGACAAAGTGCAGGACAAATGTCTTTGCTGCTGGTTGAAGTGACACGCTCGGGACTTCAGCACAGATTCAAAAGGGCCACTCGAGTGATGGAAGATCAGGTTCGTGGTGGATGCTCTTCATTTTATATCTTTGCTTTTTATTTTGTTAAAGAATGCTTGTTTCTAGCCAGAGGCTGCGGTTAATTGCTGGGAAGGGAGGCTGAGGGTTTCTTGCCCTGGTGGCTGCACGTTGGGTTGCGTGGAGGCCTCTGGAGAAAAGGGGAGACTGAGCATCCAGAGGGAAGCAACTGTGCGTAGCTGAGGGGCACCCTTGCTGAGAGTGAAGTAGGGCAGGCAGAGCATGTGAAAGACAACAAAGACCCAGGAGCCTGCAGCAGAGCAGACAGTGGAAGACAGCTGGGAAAAATAGGGAGCAGAATAAGCCAAGCCCCAGGGGTCATGAGATTTTTTTCCCCCAAGAGACCCAGAGGGGACCGTGCAAACTTCAGTACTGTGCAAATCTCAGTCTCGTCCAAAAAGCCACGGAGTTATTGAACTAAGATCAGGCCTAGAGCCAAAGGATCTCACTACAAGGACACAGAGAACAGGGGCGGACTCGTTTATAAAACATTTTTATTTATAATCTGTCTCATTCTGAGCTTTCTCTGTTTTAAAAAGTTTATTCTTGTTCATGTTGCGATGCAGCCTGGCTCTAGAGCTTGCAAAGCACAGCTTGGCTCGGGGGGCACTTGCTCTGAGAAATAGGGACTGACAGACCCACCCCAGGGTACTGGCAAACTTGGGGTCCCTTCACAGCTGTGCAATCCTTAGTGACATCCCAGCAGGCTGGCTTCTGTTTCAGAAGGAGCAGGAGATGAGATGAGGAAGCAAAACTAACTTTATCAAGGTTCTACGTGCATGTTACTGGGCTTACTGATCATTACTAATTCAGGCATACGATTACTTAGATTGATACAAACCTTGATAGCCTTTTCTTCTTCATACGTCTCCTCCCCTGTTTCTTCTGCATAACTTTCTCAGGCTCCTATCAGTACATGATAACTACATCTATTTAAAATAGAGGTTCATGTCTGGATTTTAAATAGTTGCCTTCTGGGGATGATTTGAGTCTGGGCCTGTTTTTACTTTCTATAAATATCTGGGCCAAGGTCTACTGATGCCACTGTGCTTTCATTTAGGACATAGAAATTTATTATTATGCCAATTCAACAATGGAAGGCAATATATGATAATTTGACAGATTTTTTTATTAATGAATAAAATGCTGGCTCTGACATTAGATATTGAGTTGTCAAGAGTTAGTTTATGTTGCAAGAACCTTCGAAGTTTTTTCCAGTAAAGTACTTTTAATGTTAAACACTGATTCCACAACTTTTTCTTTATAATCAGCTACAATAGAAATTTGTGAGATGTCTTGTGTTTTCCTGCTTGTTTGGTCACATGTGGGAATTCTCTCTTTACAGTTTTCAATGCATGATTTTTCTGCAATTTTCCTAAGTTTTGTTTAGCTATTTGCTCCCTGAGCCACAGGGGTCATTAAATGTAGTGTACACATCATTTTCAGTTTTGAGAATAGTGTAAAGAGATAGGTCTATTAAGAAGATTAATGAGGTGAATCTAGGTAAGAGTAAAAGTAGCTGGTGGCTGTGTTACATTTCATCAGGTGGAAGTAAAGTCCTATAAATTACAGAGATAAATTTTCAGTAATTTCAAAGAGGCACAATACATGCTTGCTGGCCTATTTACCCAAATACCTGTGCAAAAAAACCCAAACCAAACAAAACCTCCAAATAATGCCAACAACCTTTGTAAGTTCATTCTTTCCACAGCAATTATGAGCTGGCATATAAGCTGGCTAGTTGATGGGGTTAGCACGACATAATGACATGTCCTAGGCTGTTAAATAAATCCAACAGTTAATGGATGTTAGCTAGTTGTGCTTTCTGATTGAGAAGCTCTGGGCTCCCTCTCTACTAGCGCAGCGAACCCAGAGGTAGGCATGATGTATGGCAGTGACATCTGAGACACCCCAAGTGCATCACAGTTTGTTAAAACACATATTCTTTGCTGGTTTATCCACACTTCCAGATTCCAAACCAGGCTAAATTGGGAAGGGCTAAAAACTCTGCACTGCGCTCTCTCAATTAATATTCCCATGAAGTTTAAGACCTTAAAGTATTCCAATGACTAGTTTGGAAGAACGAACAATGACTGCTTACCAGTGAGACGAGTCTTTACAAGATCAGCCCTCTAAAACCAGGAGGTATACCTGTGTAATCTGAAGTAGTTACTATACCTTTTCAAGGACATCCCATGTAACAACAGAGTGGGAACATTGCCCGAAATATGTTCTACTTTTCAGCCATGACAAAATTCCTGATTAATCAATTTCTGCACCTGTAATCTGTACTCTTCAAGAAATCAATACTTTTCATTAAAGAGGAGTCATCAATTCCTTTTATATAGAAACCTTCTGAAATATGTCATAGGGTTTTACTTGAAGAAAATTAAAATGTGTCATTGCATCCCTTTAGATCTCTGTGAATGCCATTTGCTAGTCCCATGATGGACTTTTTAGGCAAGTCTGACAGCTGACAGTTAGTCATTTCACTGAAATAATTGTGCCTGTTCCAGCTTTTACCTTTTCCAGTATTTAAATCATACAGTAAAATATTTAAGAACATTATGCTGAGGAAAAGTATTGTGATGCTGTTATTTTCATTAGAGTACTTTGTGTTCTGGAGCATGTTTTGGATGTTTCTACACATCGGAAGCATGAACACAGCAGGAACTCTCATTTTACTTTGGAAAAATGTGAATTTGGTCTTATGAAAATCTGAAAGGGTTTTCTGTTCTGGAGACTATTTAAACGCATAATCAACTCTCTGTATCACTCTACAGTCAGTTCATTCTTTTTCTTCTTTCTCTTCCTAATCCTTCCTTGTTCCCTATTCAAATATAGTCAATCTGCCCATGAATAATCTCAGTTCTGTAGGCTGCTAAACCACTTGCTTCTTTTCCCTTTAAAACTGCATACATCTATAAATACTTATTTCTATTTCTGCGCTTTGGAGTTGCCATACTGTGCCAGACATGTGTGAATGGCCCGTTTTAGCTTGTTACCAGCATTAGATGCTTCAGAAGACAGGAATCCCACAGCATACAGGCAGAGTATAGGTCATCTGCTCCTCCCCTTCCTATTAAAATTTGGCAGGCCCTTTCTAGTGGTTAGAAAAGGGTATAAGTCCAGAGGCAAAATCTAAAAACTCTTTCTATCTTTCACATATGCTCACTTTAGTAATGTGTGTATATATAAACAGCCTAAGAGTCTGAAATGATGGGGGTATGCTAGTCATGTTTCTTCTCCTCTTGCAAAAAG
The DNA here is from genome assembly GCA_027564655.1 of Leptodon cayanensis. Classification (NCBI taxonomy): domain Eukaryota; kingdom Metazoa; phylum Chordata; class Aves; order Accipitriformes; family Accipitridae; genus Leptodon; species Leptodon cayanensis. Next base: position 5,131,659 of record JANXJC010000029.1, read on the forward strand.
TATATACTATGTTTCTAGTGTATATTGTCGAAACTATAGACTGGCACACGGAATTCTTGCATATTTTTAGACCTGTAATGGCAAGAGTCATTTTGGTGTTCACAGGAGAACACTATTGATCCTCTCCAAATAAAGCTCAAAGCTTTCTTCCCAGGTCTGACAAATCAGTATATTGGGATGTTCTTCCTCTTCTGTGTCAAACAGATTCTCACCTCTAGTCATAAGCCTCCTGTCATAAACACCATCCCATGGTGCATGAAAATAATGACATCTATGTGTACCTCTGCACGGGGAAAAAATTTGTATCTGGGGTTAGTGAAACACAATTGCCTACATTTTCTACTACTGGTATGTATACAGCTAATCTGGCTTTGTCTGCAATTCCTTGCAGTTTCTATATTAATAGTATTTCTTTTATCAAGGTTTGACTGCAGAGAGAGGAGAGGGGTGATGTTTAGAGGGAATGGTGATTACTCCGGCTGTGGGAGGGACTGGGTGTACTCTTGGGAAGAGATTTTCAGATGGCAGGGTGGAAGGTGCAAGAACTGAGCCAGGGATTTATCCTGCAGCAAAGGAAAAGAAGGTGCAGACAGATGCATGTAAAAAAATTGGCCATGTAACAAAAGTACATTCATGTTTCTGATAATAAAGTTACAAATATCACTGACAAGTCAATGGCTTTCTATCTTTTGTGATTTGTAGACTACTGGATATTTTCCCCCTGTTTTTGGGGGGTTTTTTTTTTTGGTTTTTTGTTTTTTGTTTTTTTTTTTTTTTAATATATTTTATAAGGGAACCCTTTAAAGCATCGGAAACCCAGACTGATGTATGGCATGTGAAACTTTCATTTTGTTGTTCAAGTCTCATGGTCTTCAGTCATACTTGGACCCCAAGTGTGCAGATTAGAAAATATTGTAGAAACAGAGCTCTAGACCTGATCTGACTCTTTGTTCTGTGCACAAAGAGGTGACAGAGGCCTTGGCAGAAATATAAATGTGTAAAAGGAAGCTGAAGTTGTGGACTTAAGGTTGTAGCTCCTAAGGAATAAACTAGTGGCAACTTATTATTAAAAATATGAAGAATAATCTCGCTCAATTGATAGATCTAACATCTAACTCACAATTATTTTTTAAAAATTATTTCTTCATCATTTGGATTGGCATAATGAAAGCAATGTGACTAAGAAATTCTGTATTGATACAAGTATGCTTAAAGCACGTATGTGTAAACTTGCACTCTCCTGTGTAAGTTTCAAGGATAGAGAAACATTTATTCTGAATATTGGACCAAAGAGTTTCCATAACTTAAAGAGTGAATAAAATAGTTCCTGTACATAATTGGCCGTTGTCCTTGTGTATGGCCTTAAAGCCTATGACCTTATCTATATAAAGAAAAAATATTTAAGTTTTAAAATTATTACTAGATTACATGCTGTTGTTCATAGCCAAAAGGGACTGATCTCTGCACAGGCAGACCATTTAGTTGTACTGAGTTGCTCCTGTATTGATCTGCAGCTGATCAGAGGTTTGTTTTTGGTTTTTTTTTTTCTTAGAAAGTCATACAACATTAATCTGAAGATGTTCTTCTCATTGGTCTTTTTTTAACAATTAATGACTGTGAAAATGTATGACTACATACAACTAACTTCTGATTTAAATTAATCCTGCCTTTTATTTTTCAGATTCAAAAGCTTCTTAGTTGCCTGTGTTTTCTTCTTATTAACATATTTATCCACTGTAGTTCAGTTGCCTATCAGACTTCATGAAGAAAGCACTTTTAAAAGCTTAATTTCTAAGATTATTTTTATATTTCCCACTCTTAAATGCAAAGCAGAAAATTTACTTGGTTTTGATTTGGTCATACTCCAGGGACATACATATATTCAAATAGGTGGTCATCATCATAAATGTGGTTTATGACATAAACATTGGTTTATGTCTAACACAACATTTTGATATTTCAATATTACAAAATTTTTGAATTTTAAAATATTTCTCCCCTCCTTTTTTTTTGTTTCTTCTTTCATATTCCTTGTTGTTTAGGTTTATTTCTTAAACATTTTTGTCTTTTTCAGTGTCTCATGTTCTTTGTTCTGTTTCTGTCCTTCCATATTATTTTCCTTCCTTACCTTCACGCAGCTTTATGCAGTGTATTATCTCCTTCATTTTTGTCCATTTACTTGTCTTATTTTTCAGTCTCCCTGACTGATTTACCTCTTCTCTCAGCCAGCTTTTGCTTTCCTACCTCTTTTTGGTTGTTGCTTGAGAGAGACTGCCATGACCATTTAATGCTCTCTTCACCTGGCAATCGACTGCGGCATCGCTGATGCCAAACTACCATATGTGAGAGAGATTCAAGCTAGGCTAAGAGTGTCAGCTGTTATTTTCCTCATCATCCTAGCTGCTTTCCAAAATTGCCTTCTTCTCTATTTTGTTAGTTCCAAATTCTTGGGCTAAAGTGTTCCCTAGAGCTTGCGATGCACTGTCTTTAACTAATGCATGGCTTCTTTACTTTTATTTCTCAAGGGAAAGAAAAAGGATCTAAAACTGAGAAGACTCCTAGTTCTATCAGTGTTTTTTGGTGGTTTTTTTTTTTTTTTGTAAGGAGGTGATACTGATACTTGCCCAAGAGCTGGAACTGGAAGTCATGTCTGTTGGCTGCTATTGCTCCTTGGGATTCAACCAAGGAATCTGAGACAGCTGTAGTGTTTGTGCGACTGCTGTATACTCTTGAAGATTCGAGTTCAAATGGTTCAAGTGCTGTCAGCCCTTAGACCTTAATCCAGAAGTTGGACAGGACATTTCAGCCACAGTTTTTAAGGAAAAACTCATCCTTCATGGCTCAGCTCTGCACCATGCTTGGCCTACTTTTTTGTCTGGCTACCAGAAGGCAGTATTTTCTCCAGAGAATCTGAATTCAGATTGAAATTCTAGAGGAAGCAGCAGCTATCACAGAATCTGAGATAAATTTGCAGGTTCAGCCAGTTAAGTAAAAACATCTATAGGCCATATCGGTAAAATGACTCACCAGTAACTCTGTGTATAACATGTTCATGAGGGAAATCTGTTTATGTAGTCTGACATCATTGTTTTTGATGGAGATTGAAAGTACAAGCATGAGAACAGGTTAACTGGTTTATATATAGCAAATCTCTGCTTTTTACTTAAGTGGAAGCTGGTGCTTATTTTGCCTAGACTAATGTATTTTTCCTATGGAGCGCATTTTTTCTGAAAAGAAAACAAACTAAAAGTCCTTAGGATTCTGCGTAGCATTTGTCATGTAGTTTTTCTCCTGTTACTAGGTATTAGGTAAAATGTTCAGGAGTCTTTCAAAGTTAGTCAGGCTGTTAGCTGAGGACACATGTCCATTTGCGGGAAATAAGAGAATCACCTCTTCTCCTGCTGGTTGGAGCCAGCATGGAATGGTGAATACCCTGATGAGCCAAGTGTCAAAAAAAGCAAAGGAATAGCAGAGCCTTCTTCTGAAAGCTGTCACTGAAATGTCACCTGTAAGGCGAATATTTCTGCCATTTGCATGAATCAGGGCAGTTCACTAAGGGTTTTATTATATTTAATATAGTGTGACTACAGTGAAAAGCTGGGTTATGAATGGTGTTAGGACCTTAAGACCCTTTTGACCTCCCTCTTGTCAAAAAGATGTGGAAGGGAGTGATATTATTTGTGTGTCTTTTAAAGTCTTTGGAGCCTCCAAGTTAACTAAACCAAAGAGAACTTCTCAAGATGAGCACTAAAATCCGTGTCACCACTAGCGATGTGTGTTTTATTTCCAAAGTAGTGATTGTTTTTAAAAATGCATGCTGCAAAGGCAGTTGTAGTTGCCAGCCAGCAGCAACTCCTTTTTACTAATACTTTTTCCTTTCTCTTCCATGGTTAAGATGGTAGTGTTGCTTTGGCTTGTTTTGTCAGTATTTTTGCATCACTAACAGTCACGTAGGTTTTTGCAGGATTTCTGTCTCTTGCCTGTACCTCATCTGTACCTGCACATACCACTACTGTTGTTGAATAATAAAGCTCATTAAAATGGAGGGAAATCCTGGTGGGTTTTCCTCTGATACTTACTTCACCATTAAGGGCCAGATATGAAGTGCTTACTACTATCTCCAAATTTAAGTAGATTTAGAATTTATGTTTAGTAAATAATCAGGAGAAGGAGGGTCATTGATGTAGGCTGTTCAACTTGCTCCATAACTTATTGAAACTTATGGTTACTGACGAGGTTTCTCTATTCAAAATAATCTTGGAAGTCACACTGATTTTAAATAAAAGGAAGAAAAAATAGCCACAGGCATCCACACCCATATGTGTGCCTGACATTTAACTGCCTGTAGGTGACCTCCTGTTTACAAAGGATTTAGGATTACTAGTCATGTTCTTAAGCGTGCCTAAAGTATCTTTTGAGACTTTTATTATTTTATTCTGCTTGCAGCTTTTGCTTTTTATTGCTGAGTTACAGGGGGTTGTCTATATGTATCTGTTCACTGTTGAAACAGTAAATAAAAGGGGTATATAAGAGCAATGTATTCAACAGTGTGGGACACTAGATCCTTGAAAGCCTTTGGTAATTAAGAGATAATAAACAAATACTTTTAACAGGTGTGTCATTTAAAAGATGTAGCTGTCTTTTAATTGGGCATTGTATTACCATTATTTTAAAGTATTTGCTATCTATCTCCATATGCCTGTGAACTTTTTACAGGAGTTGGTGAAATAAAATTTGGCTAGGCAAGAGTGACTGCATGAGAACAATCCCTTTGGATCTCAAATTCTATGACATTTTTCTACTGACCTTCTACTGAGGTCAGTCAGATTTCTGACATTGACCTCAGTGAAAGAAAGAGATCTGGCCTTTCATAAATCACTCCAGCCTCTGCTGAGATGGTCATATTTGGGATAAAAAGCTACCATATTCTCAGGCTCAAAGGACACATGTTAATTTGGAGTAGAGGAATTCAAACTAAAATAGGAATACAGAGATCTTTAGACCAGAATGGACAAGCCCCAGAGGCAAATGAGAAGGCATGATTGCTAAAATTGCGGTATCAGTTTAACTAAAAGGAATTTCCATTTATATTTTTCTGAATGCCTGTGCTGTAATGTATGGTATTACAAGGCCATTCATAAAAGACTGTTGCTAAACTAAAAATTCTCAGTTAAAATTACTAGGAAGCAACATTTCTGTGATGAAATATATGCCAAAAATATTGACAAGAATAAATCCACACCATTCTTTTGGAGTACTCAGCCTTCATCTTGGAATTTAACATTTGTTGAAAAAATGAGAGGCAAAAGAAACTGTGAAAAATGTTTTCCAAATGTGTATCACTTGCAAATAAAATTCCTCTTCTGTTGAAGTAGTTCTTATTTTATCAATTTTGAAACAATGCTTGGCGTAACAGCAATGAAACAGTAAGTATTTACAGGCTCAGCTCTTTAACAGTGAACTTTAGTGATAAGCAAATTTCAGAATCTTCTGGTACTTTTTAAAGAGTTACACATCTTAAGAGATTTTTTTTAATGCTTAAATTTTGCAAGAGTGGACCAATGAAGTGCAATAAATAGTCATTCGCTTCTCCAAATTACAATACTTTCTCTTTTTTTTTTATTAATCAGATTTTTAAGCAGCCTTTTTGATATACTTGTTTCTCTTTTATAGTCCCTTCCAAAGATAGAAAATGCATAGGCCTACTTCTATAAGGTGCACTTTGAAATCCATACCAATTAAGTGCTTTTTTTTGAGCTACTTAGCTTCCTTCCCCTTTCTATTGATTTACAAGCTGGCAGTGTTAAATATCCTCAGAAAAAAAATAAGCTACATGTTTTAGTAACATTTCTGCCGGTGTGCTCCCTTTTACAATTCTTAGTAGATATTTTTTCTCTTCCTGCTCCAGGCCATTGTGGGCTGTTAACATTTGCTATGTTTACTTTAGAGATGGCTGTAATTCAAGGTAGGACAAGGTGTTTAATCTCTGTGCTATCAGTAAAAGCTTGTAAAATACTTTTAGGCACACTTTTTTTGGAAACCATTAGGCAAATGTCCTACCAAATATTTAAGTACAGGTATTTTTAAGCCTTTTTAAAGGTGAGCCCACATGAAGAATGTGAATTATGCACTTCAAGAAGCCAAAATGTAATACACAGGAATAAAATGAGAGCTTCTCTGGCTGAAGTTTAACCTTGTTGTTGCCTGTTAGGTATAGTAACTAGGCAATTGAAGGGAACAGGGAAGGACCTTGCTATGGTGCTTTCTTAAGAGGAGAAGTTGAGGATGGAAGCCAGATAAATTTCCTTAATTTCCATTTTCATAGAGAACACTCACAGTTTTGGCTTTCTTAAACAGTTTCCTTGGTAAGAAGTCCAAACTTGTTTTTCAGGCTGTCCAGTATCACAGGATCTCTGCCTATACTTCCCCCAGCTGCTGGTAAATTGGCTTTCTGTCAATACTTGCATGAAGTCAAACTTACTTGGTTGCTGCTGACCTGGGTTAACTAATTATTACCCTCTGCTGTTCATCAAAGCATTCTCCAGCCAGTTGGTTTGAATCCTCCTTAACCCAGCTCAGTGGAATGAATTTGGGCTAAAGAGCATTCAGAAAAACATCTATGCAGCAGAATGGAGGGTAAGAACCTCAGAGTGCATGCAGTTGGCCCAGAGCTTTGAGGAGAAGAGGTAAATAGTTAATCCAGATCAGCTCATAACTGAGGAGGACATAGGCTTTCTGGTTTTGTCAGCCTCTAAAATTCATCTCAGTCAACCCATAGGCCAGTGAAGCCTCTCTTTTCTCTGGGTTAATTAGCATTTGTTCAGGCCTTCCCATGTGGTCCAGTGACTGAACAATGGATTCTTTTGTTCCAGCTCTCCTCTTTTACAAAGAAGGCTTAACTACTTCTCCCAGTTAGCCAACATGCCATTTAGTTTTAGAGAAGTTTTCGATTGCCCATAGATCAAGGCTAATCTTGCTGGCAGATACCAACCACCTTCAGCATAAGAATGCTTAATAGACTGGAATAGATTATAGCTGAAGCTGTGAGATTTGTGAAAATTGGTTGTATGGTATTCAGTCTCCTATGCCTGGTGAAGTATTTAACAGCTGGAGCCTTAGGAGAATTAGGTTTAATTTTGTTTATGTCTTAAAATGCGGCTTCAAGAAAAACTGCCAGGACTTCTTCTGGAGTTCTACATGTATTAATGAGGATTAAATTGTTGCTGTTGTGCATCAACAGCTAGATTTTATTTTTTCTTGTAGTGCAGCCATAAACTCTACACACTAATAGTTAATTTTTAGCAGTGCATTGAAAGAATGCTGTGTCTAGAAGGAATTTTGGTTTTATTTTTCAATCTTAAAAATTGAAAAGAGGCAACAGTCCCAGGGTCAGAATTCCCAGGGTGTGTGCTCCGATACAGTATGTCATCATTCCTCTTCAAAATAGCTGGAGAAGGCTTACGAACATTTACTATCCCCTGGTTTCCTAAAATTGCTTTTATAGTTTGCCAGCAGTGAAAGAAATGGATCAGACAACTGAAGATCTGAAAGGGCAGTAATATTTTACACCCTCTCGCCTTTGAGAAAGGTCTTAACATGACTGGGATAATTAGAACCATTTTGATCTTATGAGTAATCTGAATACAAACAGCACTTAGGGTTTTCATGTTTTTTATTAAATTCATTCTTTTCCATAAGTATCAAAATAAGGAAGAATTAAACAATTGTATCTTTGAAAGTAATGTGTTTAATAACAACAGATTCTCTCTTTTAATAACGTTGGACTCATGCACATTTTTTATTTTATCTGTAAAGGTACACATCAGACCTGAAATGAAAAATAAAATCCTTATTCATAACTGCAATTCTGTTTGTTTACCAGCAAGACTGAAAAAAAGTCAGGATTTGATGGGACAAAACCCAACAGATCTCAGTTGAAAATATTTTGGAATGATCATTATTTTGAAGTGCTTACCTCAAACTCCATGTTACAATACTACCAAGAGGCAAGAAGATTATGATAGCACTGTTTCTATTGTAAATTAGTAACCAGGCTGCAGCTGTGTAGCTCATTAAAAACTGTGTCATTTAGGGATATTTTGAAAACACAGAGGTCCATTAAAAAGACTGGCAGTGTATGGTTGTCAAACAGACATGCAATTATTGTCATAATATTGCCATCAATTGGACGGGAGAAATTACATGATGAACTGAGAAGTTGTTTTATATCCTTTTGAAATTTCCCAGCACAATTTTCCCTTTGTTCAGACCAGCCATCACCCATCTTTGAATCTTTGAATGTGAGGACTCAGAGTGTTTGCTGGAAACCTCCCTGAGTACTAATTATAACTTCTTCCTCACTCCAGTTTCTGAGGGCGACAGTATTTTCCTCCTGCTTTCATACTGCCAGTCTACACCCATTTACATTACCCTGTCCAGCCACAGAGATTAGCTTCTGCTTGTCAATTAAAACTGGTAACATCTTTCCTTGGCATCCACTCTGTTCTCCAGAGGTGTTCTCCTCTCGCCGTACTGAAGTTGCTGGGACTAACCAAAGGTGGGAATCTCACTTCTTCCCTCTATGAGAGTGTCCTGGTTTTAGCTGGGATAGAGTTAATTGTCTTCCTAGTAGCTGGTACGGTGCTATGTTTTGAGTTCAGTATGC
>JANXJC010000029.1:5140423-5212153 GCA_027564655.1 Leptodon cayanensis
TTAGTGTTATCAGTATTAGTTTCTTCTTTTCTGTTCTATTAAACCGTTCTTATCTCAACCCACGAGTTTTACTTCTTCTTCCCGATTTTCTCCCCCATCCCCCTGTGCGGGGGGGAAGTGAGTGAGCGGCTGCGTGGTGCTTAGGTGCTGGCTGGGCTTAAACTGCGACAGAGAGTAATGAAGCACCCGCAGTGTCTGACTCTCCGATGGCTACAGTGCAAGTTGTCCTCATGTTTTAGCTCTGCTCTGACATGATTGTTTCCAAGAGCGAGTAAAGTACCAGAGTGAGTAAAGTCCAAGAGTGAGTACAGCTTGTTAACTCTGCTCAGGCACCAGACTACAGCTGCCCGAGCTGCTGCTCACCTCCTGGTGCCCACTTGGCAGTGTGCTGGGCTTCGTGTACATGCCTTGAAGGCAAGCCTTCTTCTCGGGCCTGCCCAGGGTTCCCTTCGCTTGCCAGCTTCTGCCTCTGCTCGCTGGAAGCTGAGGCATGCTTTATACACCTTCGGCTCTCTCTGTTGCTTACTGTTATCAACTGTGCCCCACAGCAAGCAAAACCTCCAGTGGCACCCGACTGACTTCTGGCTCCTGCCTTGCAACATTTAGAAGATGCTTCTCTCTGAGGAGGCTGGGGTGGGTCACAGAGGGGAGCAGGACTGGGGATAAAATCACTGTTCTGGTGGCTGTGGGAAGCATTAGGAAGCTCTAGGTAAAGTGGCAACATCTCTCTTAAAACCTCAGACCACCTGCTTTTTCTTTCCCCTAGGATCTCCTCCACTTTTCTGCTCATTCTTGGTGTACAGGACTTCTACACTCAGCCCTCTCACCCTTTCCCCCTTTAGGACTCAGCCTTTCTCATCCCTCAGCCACAGCAAACACCAGATCCATCCTTCTCACTTGCCCCAGGGCAGCTGCTGCTTACTAGTCTCTTTTGTCAGCTACTAAGAGATACTCTTGATACTCTCCTACAAAGTAGAGTACTACTAAAAGTAGTTGATAAAAGCTATTAAGAGTACAGTGGACAAGGCCAAAGCCAGACTCAGCTGTACAGGACAAAAAAGGAAAGGGTGTATTTAAGAAGCACAGGGGTATTTTTTGTTCCTGTTGCAACTGGAAGGAGCCAGTTGCTCCTGCTAAAAAAATACCTTTCCCTTCCTTTTCTCCAGTGGCTGTTGCTTCCTCCCCTCTCAATCCATTTGCATTCACCAGCAATATCAGGGAAGAGGTGAAAATGGGCTTACATTCTTGTAGAGCTGTTCTTTCTTTCCTCAGCCAAAATAGATATCTGCCTACTTTTCCCATGTACCTTGATCTGGCTGTGCTCAAATATTTGTGCATGCAGAGGTGAAAGAAGAATCAAGATCTTCTTTCAGTGAATGGTGGTTCATGTAGCAGATGTTTTGCTGGAAAGGAAAGAAAGGAAGTTTTCTGCTTTGTGTCACTGAAAATGAATTTGTTTTTCTTCAGGTATGACCCATTAGTTAAGACTATAAGCCACAGTAAGGACATACAACCCAAATTTTTTTTTGTGGTAGCTATTGACGTAGCTTTTACCTGTACCAGGTGAACCCCAAAATGGCTGCCAAACTGGGGAAAAAAATTCTGTTTTGTCATACAACAAGCACTTCTTATTGTATGACAGTATTGCCTTGATCTCTGCAATGATTTTTCATATCTTTTCAGAAGTTAATGTGAGGAGTTGCAAGATATATTTCTAATTATAACTGCTGTGATGCAGTTATTACTTATATATTTCTGCTTAGAAAACATCATTTGCAGTTCATGATTTTACGAGAATCATAGATTTGATGTTCAAATACTTTTTATGGACTTTGTGACCGCCTTAATGAGCAGCTACTTGCGGTGTTGATGTTGCAGAAGATTTCCACAAAATGGTCATGAAAGTCTCCTCTTTTTTGGTTACAATAATTTGCCACTTCTATGTATACAAATTGGCTGAGCTCTTGCTAGCCAAGTCGCTAGCATTCAGTTCCTGTCTTCATTCTTTGTCCTTTTGTGAGGTGCTTTGGAGGACTGGGAGCTGAGAGGAATACAACTGATCCTTTTTATTAACCGCTGCTCATTTCAGTAGCTTACCCCTTCCAACACTATGCTATGAAAAGGCTTTTATTTTATTTTTTTTATTAGCATTTACTTTCTAGGGAATTTAATTTCTAAAGGCGGTGAACGTACTAAAATGTGCTGTTTTGTCTTACTAGCTTTGCTTCTGCAATTTTAGAGAGGCAGAGCTCACAAGTGAAAGACATAGATACAACAAAATTATACCAAGTCACCAACTGTAGCCTTGTCTTCAAGTAGCAACAAATTGGATGGACGGCTTACATTATTTTAGAAAGAAAAGAAAAAGGTGAAGGAGCACTTTCACTGTCATGAGGGTCCTCTGAGATTTGAAGATCTTCCTGTTGGTGAACCCAAGTGTCTGGGTTACCCCAGAGAAGAAAAGAAGGGTGCTGGACAACAGCAAAGAGATGTATTAGATGGGTACACATTTTAGGAGATGAAACAAGCACAGGCAGGAGAGGAGTGGAATATAATTGGACAGGAAAAGGCCTGAAATTCTTCCATTAGGAAATAGGACAGCGACCTTATGTCAAACCTAATGGCTCTGGGTAGGTTTTAACAGTCTAAGCTGTGTCCAGAAGCACTGGTGGCAGTTGCACATCAGAGATCCACAATATGCCTGCTCCCCTAAACTCACTTTGATGTTAAAGGTCTGGAATTTTTGGAGATCCTCAGGAAAAGGCATCATCAGGTCTTGTGTAGGTAAATATTGCCCATAGAGTCAGCTCCTGTGTGATTCACGAGCCATATGAATGTTAAGAAGCAGGATGGAAATGTAAAATAAGAGGTTACAGAAGCTGCCTGCAGGGCTCACTTTGATGATTTGCTTGTGCATTTTCCATAGAACCTCTTCTGACAGTTTTAAAATTTGACTGAAACAGGTACAGCTCACTAACTGTCTGCTAGTCCAACTGCAAAGGTTTTGTTTTTCCTCCGAAAACATACTCGTAAGTTAAATTAAAACTCTCAGTTTTGTTGGATTCCTAAAGACAGCTATTCAAGTTATGGGAGTGTAAAGAGAGGAAGCAGAGCTTCAGTCCAGTTGATCCCATTGAACAACTGTTTTCCTGAAAGTCCCATTAGACACCGAAGTTCCTCTGTAAACCTATCTCCTAAATAGCAAGATTGCTCTTTTCTTTGGGCATAAGCTTCAAGTTTAGCTCATCTTGCTATTCAGGACACTCTTTCATCATCCTCTAATTGGCTATAATCAAATGTTAAAAGTATCAGTCCTAGAAAATCCAGGATATTACTTCCAATATAGAATCTAAATGTACAGCCGAGACTGGCAATTTTCTCTTAATCCTTAAATGGTTCTGATGGCTCTTCCTCTAAAATTCTGTCCTTTAAAAAGATTCTTCTCCCCCTCTTCTCTAAGCATCACCAATATTCATTATCCATGGGAGGTTGTTCGGGTTTTTTTTGGTTTTGTGGGGGTTTTTTTGGGGGGGGGTGTTGTTTTTTTTTAACAGCTGCTTCCAGTAAATCTCACTGCTATGTGGCCTAGAAAAAAGATAAAATCTCTGCAGCTCCTATGCTTGTCACAAGCTTCCCTGTATGTTTTAGCATCAGAATACATCTGTTTTTCCTCTTGCAGTACACCTTTATAAAAATTTTTAAAGTAATGCAGGAGATTTAGCACTACTCTTTTGTGAAAAATAACCACAACAATAAAAGGGAATCTTGTTTTTTTTCCTTGTACTAATCTGACAAAGTCAGTTTTTCTTTTCTATTGCTTCTGTTATACTCATAGAATTACAGAAGGGCTGAGGTTGGCAGGGACCTCGGGAGGGCTTCTGGTCCAACCCCCCTGCTCAAGCGGGGTCACCTGGAGCCGGTTGCCCAGGACCATCCATGTCCAGACGGCTGCTGAGTATCCCCAAGGATGAAGACTCCACAACCTCTCTGGGCAACCTGTGCCAGTCCTCGGTCACCCTCAGTAAAAAAGTGTTTCCTGACGTTCAGAGGGAACCTCCTGTGGTTCAGTTTGTGCCCGTTGCCTCTGGGCCCGTTGCCACTGGGCACCACTGAAAAGAGCCTGGCTCCCTCCTCTTTGCACCCTCCCTTCAGGTATTTACATACATTAATAAGATGCCCCTGAGACTTCTCTTCTCCAGGCCAAGTAGTTCCATCTCTCTTAGCCTTTCCTCATACGAGAGATGTTCCAATGGATTGTATTTACATGGGGTTTGGGTTTTTTTTTTTTTTTATTAAAGCATTTTCACAATGTCAGTAAAACACGAGAAATAGAGGTAATTTTTCATTAAAGAAAATCAGATGTGTATTTTGGGGTATTATATATGAAGCATAATTTGCTATTACTAAGCCATCATTATTTAAAAAAAAAAGTCATGGATAATTTCAGCCAATTTGTTTTTAAGGTAGCATTTTATTGGAGCCTTTTTTTGATTTAATAATAGAATAATTTTTTAAAAAAATCTTCCTATAAATATGCTGTTGAGCTGGTGTTAATTTTGTCTCCCAGATAAAAACACTGGATAATGTTAGTTTTTGATGTTCTGTTTGTCTTAAAATCAAATTCTGCGTATGTAAGGTCAGAGATGTAAAAAATTGTGGTTCAAGTTAAAACACTTATTGCTTTCCTTGTCCTGTTTTTTAGCCGTGTGGACTCTAGTGTAAAAGTGCATTCATGGTGTCACTGCAGTATTAATATCAAGACACAAAGGTACATTTTTGTGTTTGTGTAAGTGGTAGTGGTGGTTTATATTATATACTAGTACATAGAGGTCTTCTAGACATCGTAATTTCTCACATCTTCCTCTGTTCTTACCAGTATGGTTTGAAATGATACGTCCTTGCCATGTTTTGCTAGAAATAGTTCTAGTTTGCTCCCCAAATCCATGCACACTTTAAAAGTTCTCATCTTTATACCGGGCCTAATTCAGTCCTCTCTTTTTTTTTTCTTTGTTTAAATTGAGAATTCTGGGAAGATCAAATGTAATGCCCACATCAGAAACACTAACATAGTCATGGTGCAATAGTCTTTCTTCATCTGACAGATCTTATTAAATGGAAAGGCAATCTATAGATTGGACACCATAACATAATATTTCGTGTTCTGGAGAATAATCAGTTCAGGTGAACATCACACTTGAAGATACAGTCTCACCTTCTCTGTATTGATGGAGTATACATTTCCAGCTCAGCATTTTGGGAAGGTGCCATAGCTAAATGACACTCTTCTGTGTGCTCAAGCCCAGGACTGGTAAGGCTGAAGTTCAAACTCCAGGACTCCCTCCTATTTGTACTTTGTTTGCACGAACTTAGATGGTTTGGGGCTGTGGGGTCTGGTAATTCTCAGTGTGCCTAACTATGAGCACATTTTTCAAAATTGGTTACACTCCAAAACTGTAATAAGATTGAACAACAGGTAAATTTAAGCAGAAGAACTGTGTGATGTTGAGCAGTAACCGTGCCTTGGTTGAGAACATTAAGGTTAGACAAAAATATACCCACCAACTTTCAAAATGATGACTTGTGACACATTTGTCATTTGTCAGGCTCACAGCATCAATCAAATCTTGCAGCCAGTGACTGGAGTAATTATCTCGTCCAGTACTGTCCTATCTAATTATTTTAAGAGACATTTTCAGGGCACAAAAGACGTAAAATGTTTTAAATCACAATTATATGGAAACAAATGCATTCACTAGTGCAATGTCTTTAAGATTTCTGTGCTTTTTGTTCGCAACATGTTGAATTATACCACCTGTTCTGCTACAGAGTCGCTGATTACTAATGCATGCTTACTTGTCTCTGTCATTACCACTTTGGCCAGACGTCTTTCTCTCTTTCCCTCTATCTGTCCTTCCTTCTTCCGCCAGTTGTATGTATTATGTGAACACAGATTTTAAGTTCCCAGGAAAAAGCCTTCTGCTTTGTATATTGCCTGCTCTACTCATTCTGCCATCCTTTAGCGGTCTCTATAGTCTGATATTTGAGTGTAATATTTTGTATTTGAGCAGGACTATAGTAAAAGTATTTTACGGCAAACAGGATTATAACGTCTTCATGCAGAAAAGCTTCTAGCACCTTTCAAAAGGCATAAAGTCAATCTGTCCTACACAGCAAGCAAAAATAGCAAGTGTCTACAGTTCATTTCTATTTAGTAAATATCAGAGTAGAAACAGTGTTTGGCTAAGGTGTAGATGACATTAAAAAAAAAAAAAGAAGGATGGTTGTAGCTGGGACATCATGTTAGTGCAACTGGTGGAATTTTCTGCCATGTGGAAGAGAAGCCTTAAGCAGCAAGGAAACAGAAATCTGATCTCAGCATTTTGGATTAGACTCAGTGCTCATTTGTCACAAAGAAATGGCAATGTTTTCAGAGTGCAGAAGCTCATGGACCTGAACCGATCGGGAGGATCCTGGTCCTCCTAGCCCTTCCACATGAGGCAAAGAGAAGAAAAGGGAGGAATGTTGGAAGACATGTTTCACGGTGCCAGGTTAGGCTCTGTAGATGGAGACCAAACCGAGAACAGCTTGCTTACAGACAGAGAGGGTTTGGTTTGTGAGCAATAAAGCAGGTGTAAAAGTAAAATGAAGTGGAATTGTTTTGTGTTTCCACCTTTTACTGTATCAATATGCACAGAGGAGATGAGAAGGCATCTAGCTTTAGCTTTTGAGGAGGAAAGGGGGAGAATATTACTGAATTACACATCCTGCCCTGCGGCTGGCATTCCTACTCCTATTAGGGTCTGTGCCCACATAACTGTGCAGTTTTTCCATTAAGATCACTGGGCTGCCGTTAGAGTTAGTATTGCCAGTTTTGAGTCAGTAGTTTATCTGAGTGCTCAGTACAGGGGGTGCACAGTACATTCTGACATAGTCGAAGTTCAGGTACAGAGGAGGGGCTCACAGACCAAACTTTGATGATGACTGACTGACAAATTAGCTTTTGGAGAAACAAGGAAATAAAAAGAGGTTAGCTGCAGCAGACTTCTGACTCTTGACTCAATAGTGATCTTATTTGGATGTGCCAGGGGAGGAATTAAAAGTGCTAGGTTGGCCTGATGTGGATGATTAAACAGTGATGATCTCTTAGGTTAGGGTTGTTTTTAGCTTGAGTGAACTTTAGCATTAATAAAGTGGGATTTAATAATGGAGGGATAGCTTGTACTGTAAGGATTTATGATCCTCCTCATTCCTTGGGTTTTGTACCCATTTGTCATCTCCCTTTTCTTCTCACCTACCCCAGTATGGGACAGAATTATTGGGACCTCACTCCTTCTCCACATCTTTTGCAGATTTTTTTCAGTTTACTTAGCTAAAGGGAAAAATACTAGTTTGGGTCTGTTGGTATTTTAAGAGAGCAGTTTAATCACCTTTGTCCACTTGTGTTTATTTTCCAAGTTTAATAAAACATATTTTCTCAGGGAGCATTATTTACATATCAGCACTAGTACTTTGATACCATACTCGTTTCTACCTACCTTGAAATCATGTGCAGTGCAAATTTCATTTGATCATATAATTTTGATTTCTAAATGTCATTTGAGTGCTTCCCACCGCGATTGATTTCTTCACAGGATTAGGTAAGAACCTGCTTTAAAAACCACAGTTCTGTTTCATACTTATCTGCTAATTAATCATATGTTCTTGAAGAATCTTTACGCCAGCATTTTAAATACACAAAATATTTTACATAATTCAGAGACTAATTAGTGTACTGAAAATTACATTTTCATAACAGCCATGTTTCTCTAAGCCGGCCATTTGGAAACATAGATCGAACGTGGAAAATATTTTGCAACCTTAATATAGTGACCAGTACCAGCAGAAATGCAACAAACAATGCTTTTTGATTCCATTGTCCACCCTTGCCAGCACAAGAGTTCATAAAGCCCCTTCAGAAGATTCGGTGGCTAAAACCTAGCTACTGTCTCATCCTGAATATTAGCTGCAAACATATGAAAAAAGGAGGTCTCAGCTTTCACATCTTCAAGGCCAAACCAGCCCAGTCTTTGTGCACCTACCAAAGAAAACACACACATAGCTGGCAGTGATAATGACAACAGAAAGAAAGCATTAATTTCTTTGAGCAGCATTAGAGTAGAAGACTCCTGCCGTGCTCACCAGTTACTCGCTCTTCACAGCTGCCTTCTCAGCTGGGGGCTCTAAATCAGCACTGTAAGAACAGACAGAGTTGACCGTAATGTATTTGTTCACGATGACAATTTTCTTCACAATGACAATTTTCTTCACAATGGTAGAAAGGTACTGTTCAGATAATAGTCCAGACTTCTGTTTTCCGATTGAGTAGTTCTTATTTTTCCCTATCACTGCATGAATTCAGTCAACTCAAGTTGTCTTGACTGTGTTAGGGGTCTGATCTTTGAATAGCTTTACAGAAAACAATAAGAGCACAGGGCCCCTCATCACAAAACTGATGTGTTTCGGTTTTACTCAGATGTGTTTCCTCCTTCCCTCCCTTCTTGCATAGCGTGCGTTTAAAGTTATGCTTGATCATATGCTGCTCAGATGCCAGATGTAGGGCAGGGGAGGGAAGCACCTTTGAAACTCATATTAATCTAGTGCCAGCTAGAAACTGTTTGGGCAGGGTAGATCTCTTGCCACTCTAGATCTCTTTGCTAAGATCCTCTTCCCTGAGAGATCAGAGAGGGACATGGGAGATGGAATTTGTTCTCAACAAATATTAAGCATTTACGCAGTAGCTGTACCCCTCTGAAGAAGTTACCTATATCTTTTGCAGTCAATTGAGAGAAAAGAGTATTTCTAGGAGCTATTCATCTTTCATCTGAACTTCCACAATTTACCTTCAGATGAAATGAGTTATGCCTAGTAAGTTCTCCTTTTCTGACACTGACTACAATAGAAGGAGAGTTAGCGGTGAGCTCAGGTGTAAATGTCTAGGTTAGGTGACACAAATCTCTCCTGAGGCTCTGTTACTTGGGTATTCCTCTTTCCCAGAGAAATCTTTATAATCGAAACAGTGGCATTTCTGCTCTTTGTATGAATAAGGTGTGATGCGCATTGTTAATTGATAGATATTTCTTTGGAAATACAGCAGCAGCTTTCCATAATGCCACTCATAGATGTTGGTGCTCTAGAAATTAGTGAGGGATGGGGCACTACCGAATAAATCCCCAACTTGCCCACCAAGTCTGTACACAAAATATTCTAGGTCAGGCCAAGACGTTTAAATATTTAGGAAGGACCTTCTAGCTTTGCTTCAATGTCTTTAAGTGTAGGCTGATTGCACTGAGTTTGGTGGTGAGGATCCACTGGATCTGGTCACAGGTTTTGAGGGGGTGTGGGTATATATCTTTCAACTATCTATATTTTAAAACTAATTGATATTGATGTTTTTCTAGATGCATCATTTGCAAATATACATAAACATTATCTACCAGACTTTTTTTTTTTTGTCTTCAACTTACACTGGTTATCTTCTTACACAGCTGGTGTTACATTGTGATGTGCTCTGCAGATGGTTTTTTTGGTGGGTACCTGCCATTTATTTTAAAAAGACTTTGCCTGATCACGTATACAGTGAAACTTCCTCAGAAACCATTTACTGTGTCACTAGGGCCTCAGATTTTGCCTAACGTAGATCACAAAATACTTAACTAGCCAGTCTTCTAAATATAATTAAGCATCCCATTAACACTTTTTTCCAAAACCAGTGGTGAGAGTAACTCCTACAATCTGTACTTGGGAAGAACTTCAGTCCCTAGCAATCCACTGTGATGTATGTTTTTCTGAGCAAGCTAACTAATGCTCCTGCTAGGAAAGTTCTCCATGTTTTTGTCTTGTTAATAGTGAAAAAAGATAAAAAGTATAAACAGTGCGTATTGGCAAGATGTGAGAGGCAGCAACAAGGGCATTAATCTAAGCCTCAGGAGATCCTGTTTCAGTTTCTTGCTCCAATATGTTATTTCCTGTATGTTTCTGGATGTGTCTTTTGGACCCAGATTCACTCAATACATTTACTTCGGTAAATCCTGGAAAAATAAGAAAAAATTGGTCCTAGTTTCGCTTGGGGTTTCGGTCGCGTTACGAGACTGTCACGCAGTTCTGGTTTCTGATTTTTAGCCGAACCTTAGGCAATACTCTACACCTCCCTGAAATAGCTTGTCAGTATGGCATAAGCAGATATGCTTATAAATTTTGCAAATCATGGAAAGAAAAAAAAGGTCTGTCAATAACATTGGAAGACACACCCTCTTGACACTAAACATATTCAGAGAAAGAAAAACAAAACCCAAGGAACTTTCAAGCCTTTTGTGACTTATCCATTATGGTTTGTATGCCAGTATTTTCACTGCAATTTTTTTTTTTTTCCACAGGGCTCAAACTTACCATTTGTTCTCATGCCTCGGTTTTCCTTACAGCCCTTTTGATCTCAGTCTTCAGAGCTCTTCACTTTTAGCCTGGTGTAGGCGGATGAGAAGTGCCTCGCTGTGTAAAGGAGCTGTATAGCCTGGGATCAAAATTCTCTGTTCTGGGCCAGCGATGAACTTCATCTGCTCAAGATGCAGGGAAAAAGGAGGAGAGAAACCATGCCTGTGCTGAGGTTATAATGTCATGTCGGGATACACGTGCACCTGGGGCGAGAGGGCAGCTCCCACAGCATTTCTGGCTGAGGGGCTACAGTAGAGAAACAATACACTAACTGTATCTCTACTAGTGATTTTTGTCAGATGTCTCATAATTAGTTTTACGGGAATAGATTATTCCCCTTATAAAGAAATTAAGAGTGATTCTGCGCTATAATAATACAGTGTTTCTGAAGCACAGTCTGTTGCAGGCCTCTTCTGTGCATATGACACTTTCATGTGCCCTGCAGATGTCAAACACACAGCGGGCTCAGAATTCCTGTTGTTCCCCGGGTTTGGCTCAAGCCAACCTGGAGACGCTGCAAAAAGAAACGATTTGAGATCGTGTTCGTAAGAGCTACAAGCTAGTATGGGATCTGACTCCAAACTGATCCGAATTCTTGGGCTGGGGCTGAATCCTCACCAGGCAGGGACTGAGGAGGATATAAAATGTGTTCAGATTTGTTGTATTTCTGAAGAAATTGTGGGGAAGAGGTGGACGTTCACTTGAAATCAGAGGCGAGGGCATGGGGAGAAAGCCTCGTGAAGTGGTGCCGAAAGGGTGAGGCGAGAGAGCTCCAGCACCCTGTGGAATCAGGCGAGCAGCGCAACGGATCACGCTATCAGCAGGAGGCAGCTCATAAGCCCCAGTAAAGATGAGAGAGCACACATCACACCCCCCTTTCAGCCTGTGCCTGCTGGGAAGAGACCTTCCCCTCCACCCCGGCACGGCCGCAGAGCCCTGCTCCCTCCCAGCCCGCTCCGCTTCCTCCGCCGTTGCGGTACCTCCGCTGCTTTGGGAGTTTCGCCAGGCTGAGTTACCCAGACGCTATTTATTTTGCAAAACGGTGCAGATAATTGCATTCAGATATAAGTACACAGATAGATTTTTGTGTACGCGTTCGTGTGCGCGCGTGTGTAATATTTTAAGCTGTCTGGCACATTAATTTAGCCACCTGTCCTAGCCTCTTTCTGCTGCACAAATTAGATTGTCTCAAGGGAGCCTATGCAGCTGATTGGGTCTGCCTCGTTACTAAGGCAACCCTTCTCCTCTCCGCTATATGCTTTATAACTCAGATTCACCAGGCAAAAAATGGAAGGGAAAAAAAAAAAAAATTGCTTCAGACCCCGGGGATACCAGTACTTAATAGATGCTCTTAGCGGACTTATTTATTCAGACAAGAATACAGTTTCTAAATGTAGAAGAGTGTTGAAGCAAGCAAAGTCAAATATAATGGTGCTGTATGGAGGGGATGATAAAGACCAAATTAAAGGCTTGTACAAACACCCTATGAATCTTAAATTAGCCATGCTGAGTGTAGTTGATGTAAAGTTATCATGACTGGATATATCAGCAGTTGTCCCTTTGAAGGTCATCTTTGATTAGGAACAACAACAAAAACTCTTTATGCCAAAAAAGCCACAAATGTAGGGAGGAGTCCTTATGTCAGATTGGCTACAGCCCAAATGATACTTTACGTTCATTTTTCAGATCAGAATTATTAGTTTGTTCCTGCTTCCTGCTTTTAGGTGATTTGTATTGATTGAATACACCACAGCTGTGGTGTACATTTTGTGCTGAAACAAGGCATGATTTTGTCTTTGAAGAAGGGCTTCTTGATCTCGTTAGTTCTTTGACAACAAATCCAGAAGCACGCTAAGCAAAATACAGGTGATTATACTCAAGGATGGTTAACTGATTAAGGTAATCACATATGCAAATGGAAAGCAGGGATGGACCTTTAAGCATTATGTCCCAACCTTTCCCTCAAGTTGTCGTGTTCTAACGTGTGCATTTGTGTTTACATTGGCACAGGCAATGTGCACGTAGCTGTAGTCTATGATTTACATGTTTATCTCTTCAACTTGTGGCCAGTTCATTCATTGCAGATAATGGCCTCTCTAATTTTATGCTGAGGGGATCAAGTGGAGTGTGGTTTGGACATTCAAAAATCTATGTGTAGATAGGATTGCAGTGAAGCTTTTCCAAGGGGGTAGATTTGTTTATAGGTGAATTTAGATGCTTATATCTCAAGGAAAAGCTCATACAATGTAGCTGTTCACACACATACACACACACACACAAAAAAAAAAAAAGGGTGAAGAATTGCTCAGGGAAATACAAGAAGTTAGAATTTGGGGGTAAGGGCTTGTTTTGCAGCCTATCAAGTAGCCAAATCCAGATGTGCTGGTATCACAGGCAACATCCAGCTCAAAGTAGAAGCCCTGACAAACCCCGCTGCATTTGATTTGGCGAGGAGGAACACCACCTTTCTCACATGAGTCGATATTCTGACCCTACTAAGTGTAGGTTGCCACTAACAGTGCCCACATCGCAGAGCTTCCCAGTGGCCACCCCTCCCTTACCATATGTTCGCTAGAAACCAGAGTATAGGACAAGTGAGATGGACCTCCTAATGCTTCCCTGAAAAGCAAGCTAATATTTTTCTTTCATTTGCAGCAACGCAAGTGGTACTGATCGTAAGAAACTTGTTAAAACTTAGTCACAGAATTTGATGCAGTAGTCTTTCCACGCTAGGCTGCACAGAGCAATGTCTTTTTACTTGTTCGGAAGACATTATGTGATAGTTCTAATAGGACCTTTCATTTCCAATGCAAGCCAAAGTAAGAAAGATGTCAGTGGATTCAAACTACTCCAATATTCCTTTCTCAATTTTCCACACATGTAAAGTTGACTTCTGCTGCTCACTTCTGTTTTTACTTCTTTCAGTTTAAAGGGGTTTTTTTTAAAACACCAAAAAGAAAATATTTTGATTGTTGGAGATATTCTGCAACTTGCCCAGTTTTTCCTGAATTTAACACAGTGTTAGGTTTTGTGGATTTCTTTATCCTCAGCTCTAGCTCTGACAATTTGAGAGACTCAAAGCTTGAACACAGTAATTGAAAGCTTGCTGTCTTTTGGCAGTAGTGGATTTTTTTGTCATCTTGAATTAGCTTGTTCATTCTATTTTAAAGAAGTTCATTTGTATATGGCAGAAGTATCTTCATTCAGGCAACTAACTATTGTTAGTGCTAACAGGTGAGGGAAAACAAATCTGAAACCGAATTTTAAAATGCCACTGTTTTGCATGAAGGATTATGATCCTATACTACTTGATATTCCACAACATAGCTTGAAATGTAGTGTTTTAATTGTCATTCTAGAACACCTACATTTTGTTGATTAAAGCTGCATCACATAGATGGTTTTATTAGTTAAACTTGTTGGTTACATCAGGGCAGAACAGACTTTACAATGGAGCTGCCTCATGACGTATGCTTCACTTGCGCCTAAGCAGAAGTCATTCTAGAAGATCCAGTTGATATCCACTCTAATTAACAGTTTAAGGCTATCTTCAAGGGCTTATGACATTTCATTTCTAAATGTTATTCAGCATGAATATCATAATGTTGTTATCATACGTACATTCTTAAACACTTACAAATATCTGGGAAAACATTACTTTTGAGAGCCTTGTATTTCACAGAGTCTGTTGGCATACGTACATTCAATGTTGCACATGTTCTATAAAATATAGGATTTTCTGTATTACACACTTAAATCCTATGTCCCTTATTAGAAGCAGAGGGGATATTACTTTCTCCATCTTTTCTGGTCTTGCTGGCTTCCCTTCCTGCCCAATTCCTTGTACCTTACTCACTACATAGTTGAATGAGTCCTTGAAGCACAGATGTGCGTGCTAATCTGGTACCTAGGGATTCGTGGAGATCCTTGGCACCCCAAAACAGCCTTCCCTTCCTTTTCTCTTTGTCCTCCTGCTTTCTCTCACTGAGTGGAGCTGCTGCTGCCTCCTTCTTTTCCCTTCCTCACACCTTTCATCAAATCCATCAAGCAGCTTTTCAGAAGTTTACTCTCCAATCCAACCACCTCACATAAGGCTGATGTCTTTGTGGCAGGTTTATTGATTCAGTGTCATTTCTCAGGCACTGGAGGTAGCTGTGCTTGCACTTTGCTCAACAATTATTCTGGCAGTCAAACTACTTGCATAGCTTTTGCCAACCTCCATCAAAGAAAACAACCAACCAACCAAAACCAAATAAAAAGTTGCAACCTGCCAGAGTAGCATCATGTTCTCCTCTGCTTCTGTGGGCCAGTAGGAAGAGCATCGCATTGGCACCAGCGTCAGTCGTATTACCTGGGTTTGTTTAGTTTGGAGTGAAGTTGGCACTTTCAAGATCAGCAAGAACACAGGTGTGTGGAAAATGAATTCCCTTTGACATTTCCAGCAAGCAGCTTTGGATGGTTGGAAAAGAGAAATTATTTGCTTTCCAGCAGGGCTATGTTGTATTTGCTTACAGGATTAAGCATTCACACCATGCTGAAATATAGACTTGGGGTATTTAGGTGCTAGGTACCTTTTTCCTGTGATCAGGCATGCTTGCATTCCTCCAGTTAACATAGCTTGCCTTTACAGTATTCTACTGTCAGTAGAACTTGATTTGATTTTTTTTTCCTATGAAATAATGTACAGTGCATAGGTCATCTTACTTTTTTTCCCCCACTTATGCATTAATAAAAAGTGTAGGTGACTACAGCTACTCTTTCTGCCTAATGAGGTAGTATATGTCAAATCTGTGTTTGCTGAGCTTCTAATTAACTGAATCTCAGAAACTTGCCCTATCAACTTCAGAAGAATACAGAAATGCCCTTACTATAGAGAATTTTTGTTTTAAGGCTGAATTTAAACTCTATTTCTGCTTTGAAAGTAGAGCAAAAAGAGCTTTAGAAAGTTACAGATGACTGAAGTTCACTATGGATTGGAAATGAGTCATGTGGTGTAACTGTAATGATTGATGTTATTTTCCTAACAGGCACACCATCTATATATAATTTCTAGTCTGAAATCTTCATTAGGAGAAAAAGTTGACAGCTTCTTTCAGGGAAGTATTGAAAGTGGACCACGGCCAGATATTTTGGGAGACTAAAGCAGTACATGATGACTGTTAGGCATTTCCTCTGTATATGTAATAGAGGAGGATTTATCTACAACACTAACGCAGTTTGTAAAAGGGATGTTTGGTATACAAATCTATGCGTGTTACACTCTCTGTTAACCTGTCCATGCCAGAAAAGCCTGTCAATCTGATCGTCTTCCTGATTCCTTGGCAAATACATTTAACTCTGGATGAAATATTCCTATTACCTTGCAAAGTGCAGATTGCTAGTGCAAGTCTGAAGGAGAGCTGGAACAGTTGAACAGTAGACGTGCGGTGCTTCTGCAGGTGATCCAGCAGAGCAGTGTGGAAGACCTCACTGCGCTATCGGTGGCTCCACAAAGGTGGGGAGAAGTAAGACAAGCAACCTGAATCGGTGGGGAAATGTCTCCTGGGAGGCTGCGGTTCAAGGATGGTAGCAGGAAGCAGGTCCCACTGTGAAACTGTGTGGTCCTGGGAGGTATATACAGGGAAATAATAGGCAGGAGAAGACTTTAACCTCTGTAGACATACATATTGGAGAGATATCAAACCACAAAGTCCAGTTCTATTGTCCACGTTTTGAAAGAGGTAGCAGATGAGTGACAGGTCTTACAGAGAACTGCAGAAACAACTTAAACATTAAATGTAGTGTCCCAAAGAGCTCAGTCATCTTAACTCAGGCACAAGAGGATGTGAAGGTTTAGAGTTAGGTTAAAAAGCTTGGACTAAGCTTGGAGATTCAGCTCTGAAAGTCAGAAAGGAAATATGTATCTGGAAACTGAAAGCAGTTATTCAAATGAGCACTAATAGGTAGCAGCAGATTAATTTCCACTCGGAACAACTATCCTATCTCTTCATTTCATCAAGGCATGGTTTTGAAGAGAAGTCTGTGTTTTAGTTATTTATACATTATCGGACTCAGTGTAGTGCAAAGTGGTATGTGCTGGCCTGCTATACAGAAAAGAGCAAGTTAGATATATTGTTCCTTTCAGACTTTCCTTTCAATGAATATAAATTCTCTTCCATAAGGGTAAACTGAAAATCTTAATTTTCTGTGGTAATGAAGAAACAAGTTATGCGTGTCCCATTTCCAGTGATCTTAAATGAAATCCAGTTTAGCATTAGCAAGTCTGTGACTTTTATCAGAGAAACAATGAACCACCTTGCAGAAATCAGAGAGCACTTGTATTGGGTTTGCATGGCAAGATTTTGGTGGAGCTTCTGTAAGAAGCTGCTAGAATATTCCCCCATGTCTGACAGAGCCAATGCCAGCTGGCTCCAAGAAGGAGCCGCCGCTGGCCAAGGCCAAGCCCATTACTGATGGTGGTAGTGCCTCTGGGATAATATATTTAAGAAGGGAGAAAAAAAAAAAAAAAAAGAAAGCCGGCAGCTGCAGCCGGAGAGAGGAGTGAGAATACGTGAGAGGAACAGCCCTGCAGACCCCCAGGTCGGTGCAGAAGGAGGGGAGGAGATGCTCCAGGCGCCGGAGCAGAGATTCCCCTGCAGCCCGTGGTGATGAAGACGCTGGTGAGGCAGGCTGTCCCCCTGCAGCCCAGGGAGGTCCATGGGGGAGCAGATATCCACCTGCAGCCCAGGGAGAGAGGACCCCATGCCAGAGCAGGGGGATGCCCAAAGCAGGCCGGGACCCCGTGGGAAGCCTGCGCTGGAACAGGTTCCTGGCAGGACTTGTGACCCTGCAGGGGACCCACACTGGAGCAGGCTGTGCCTGAAGGACTGCAGCCCGGGGAAGGGACCCATGCTGGAGCAGTTCGTGGAGGACTGTCTCCCGTGGGAGGGACCCCACACTGGAGCAGGGGAAGAGTGTGATGAGTCCTGCCCCTGAAGAGGATGAAGTGGCAGAGACGACATGTGATGAACTGACCCCAACCCCCATTCCCTATCCCCCTGTGCTGCTGCAGGGGGTAGGTAGGGAATTTGGGAGTGAAGCTGTGCCTGGGAAGAAGGGAGGGGTGGAGGGAAGGTGTTTTAAGATTTGGTTTTATTTCTCATTAACCTACTCTGGTTGATTGGCAATAAATTAAGTTAATTTTCCCTAAGTCGAGTCTGTTTTGCCCATGATAGTAGTTGGTGAGTGATCTCTCCCTGTCCTTATCTCGACCCACGAGCCTTTCGTTCTATTTTCTCTCCCCTGTCCATTTGAGGAGGGGAGTGATAGAGCAGCTTTGACGGGCACCTGCCGTCCAGTTAGGGTCAACCCGCCACAGTACTGTGTGCCCCAGGGAATAAAAAGATGCCTCAAATATCAGAAGCCCTTTACCTCCTGCACACTGTTTTTATCTTGCAGTTTCATGTAGTTCCGTCTTATGTAAAATGTCTATTTTTTGTCAGAGGCGTTTACTGTTTAACAACACAGAAGTGTGAAGACACTGGGGCAGAACCCCTGGCTCAGGTTCCAGTTACTCGCTCTTATATCTTTCCCATAATATGATCAAACACTACGTTGAAAAGGTATTTGTCATGTTACTTGCCCCTCCAGCCCAATCCAATCCTATGGGGAAACTGTTGTACAGCTTTGTTCTGTTTTCTAGAAACCATCTAAATCCCAGTCAGTTTGCAACCATTTCTTTTTGTATCAACATGTATGTCTTTCAACTTTTCTCTTCCTTGTGCTTAATCACTTGATGCATCTATAGAGAACAATCAAAGCCCTCTCAGCCTTTAAGCCTGGCCTATAAAATGGTTTATCCACTCTCACAAACATACCCTTTTCCTGAATAACCTGAATACACCTTCAGGTACATGGGCAATCAGAACCGCACACAGTACAGCTGGATCTTAGTAATGTCTAGTATACTTACATAAATATTGCTCTAAGTCTACTGGGAAATACCTCATCTAATTTGTGCTAAGGTGCTGAGATCACATTTTGCTCCTTACTGGCCATGTTACAGTCATCCTTGAATTTATGTTCTTCAGATCTTATTAGCCGATGACCTCCAGCTGAAAGTTCCCATAACAACTGAGTGACGTGGTATAATTAAGTGCATCCTATTTCCTATCCCACTCTTGCTAAGGTAAGCTCCTTTCATTTTGTCACCTACTAATTTCAGCAGCAAAATATTACTTTAAAAACCCAGGTGAAGAGTAAGGTTTTTAATGAAGTTTGGGTTGTGGCACTATAAAAACCTGAAGATCTCTGTGAGTAGGACTGAACTGTGCGCTGAAGCCATCCAGAGAGACATTGTGACCATCTTTGTTACCTGCATTCACCTTGCAATACCTTTTTCCTGGTAAAACTGAATGTCTTTGTTGGTAAGCTCAGCCCTAGTAATTTTCTTTCAGAAGCAGCTGCTGTGGTTTCTCCCTTCACCCAGGTCCTTGTCTACCTTATAAATCTTATCTGTCCCATAATCCACGGTTAATAGCTGATTCTTTCCCCTACACTGAAGTGTTAAAACCCTTAATAAAGTTCAAATGAAATCTTAACCTCCTTTATTTTAGCCAAAGATTGGTTATTTTATCAGGCATGCTTGCATACACTAACATGCTTCATCATATTCTCTATGCCATAAAATGCTGGTTTTCTTCAAAACCTGCTTTAAACCTTACATACTAGGGAAGCTACTTTAGTTGTCTTGTAGTTGCAAGTTTATTATGCTTAATTCTTTTGGGGGGCTTTACCAAAATGCAGGAAGCTTTGCTTAACCTGAGTCCTATAGTGCTGCTTCCCCTTCCCCATTTAATGGGTCATTAAAAATTCTGGTTTCCCAATTTGCAGGAATATGTACCAGTTCCTCCAAGAATTCTAGAAAAAAGATTTTCATATCCATATGTCTCAATTTTAGCACACAAAACTTCTCAGCCTTGTTTCCACATCAGGTTTGATCATTCCCATGTTGACGCATATGTCCCCACAAACCATTTTATTTGTGCCCCAGATTCAGAATTGCTCTTGTTTAAAAGCTGAGGTTCAATGTTCACTTACAGTCATTCATATATTGTCTTTAACTTCATTCCCACTGCATACTGGCCTGCCTTCCCTTCCACCTTCTTATTTCATGTTAATTATGGCCATTTTGCTAATTGTTTTTAATATTCTTAGCATGATTTAGTTCAGGCTAACTTCTACTGATTCATACTTTTCTCCTATACTTTTTGACCCCCAGGGTAGAAGTATTATTAGTTCCCATTTCTCTGTATTTTTGCCTGCTTTTTGCATGGTAGTTATTCATCCTGTATTCAGCTCCTCCTTGAATAGTTTTTCTTTCTTTTTTTTTGTAGGCAGCTTCCAGAAAAATGTTTGTACTTTCTATCTGAAGAATGTAAAGCCTGAAGTTTAAACCCCTGAATCCTTCAGTCTCCTTAACGTCTCAGTGTGCTTTCTCCCAATAAAGTAAATTGAGTTAGAGGCACTAGTAATGTTTTTCATGATTCTGTTTAAGGTGAGGGAAGTTCAGTTCATGATCATTGGATCCATAACTATTTTTCTATGCCTGTCTCCTTTAAAACATTGTTTCCTTAATTTATTTATTTTTTAAACATAAAATAGCTTCATTGTTTGTTGTTACTATTGTCACACTGATGCTACTAGTCTTCTCCAGTTTTGCAAAACCAGTTTCTTAACCTCATGTAGTTCTTGATACCATTTACATTGTGAGCTCTACACTTATCTCCATTTGACCACAGATTCTAGACCAGACATCATCTACTATTCCAGAAGGATGGATCCATGGTCTTACTACTTATTGCTTTAGTTTACAATATCATTATCACAATGCTGTTTCTATTGCCATCCCTTTTAATATATTTTTTCCTGAATTCCATGTAGTTTTCATCAGTTTGAGTCTAGTCTCATATACTATTCTGACACATCTCTGTCAGCCCTGCAGTACTGCATACTTACAGGACATGTATATATTTCTAGTTCTTCCCTTTTATGGTTTAATTTTCCTGCACTGGTATATCACCATCATAATTTGGCTTTGACATCATCCAAATTTTTAAGTGGATTAAGCCCAGTATTTCATTGGCTATACAATTGACTTTAAAATGCTTTTTAAAGAAACATAAATGTATTATGGGAAAGTGGTCTTGCTTTGCCAAAGCCATTACTTGGAGTTACATCAAATTCATTTTTTCATATTGTTATCAAAAGAAGATGTGGAAAAATTCTCTGTATTCTTTCTAAGAAAGTGCAGTTTGATGTCGCAGATATAGGCAAGAATATCTTTTCTAACAAACTAGGAAACATCTCTTTCCTAGTCTTCAGAAGCACAGACAAACAAAGGCAAACAGTGACCTGTTCATCAGGAGGGTAAGTGGTCCCATTTACTCCCTAAAACTTGTCCTTGGCTACAGAACTCTTGTCCATAGAAGGTACGAATGGACTTAGACCTTGGATGAGAAATAAACACAAAGACTGTCTTTGACTGGGCTTTGTCTAAATTTCTATCATCTTTTTGGCCCATTTTTCAAATGTATTTAAACAATACTTTGGGATTTTGGGGGGTCAGGGTGGTTTTTGGGTGCTACTGTTCCATATAAACACCGAGAGACAAAAGAGTGGACACAGTCCGTAATTAAAAATTGATACACTATAAGAGTTAGGCAGAGTAATTTAGTTAAATTCTAATGGAAAGGTACTTAACCTTTTTTATTAACCAGAAATTTATGCACGAAATGCAAAGACAAAGGCAGTTTGCATCAAACACTGACTTCTTTTAACTAAAGAGTCGCGGAGGGATTGATTGCATTTGCTTAAGAAGAAGAAGTGCTGAAAATGTCTTAATTCAAGTGGCTTCCATTTAATTGTCAAGTGGCTCCAGAAAGGGAACGACTAGCTGAACATAAATGAAGCTCCTGCAATCCCCGTGTGCTGCAATAATTGTTCCTAAGAAACCTTTGTTTCTGCTCCTTCCCAAGGACCCATGTTTCTAATTGCAGTGTGCAGGAGATTCACATATTGCAAGTAAATTGAGCTTATTGGTTTGATGTCTAAATATCCTTATCGAGAGAGAGAGAGAAACAGAGGGACGGAGAGATTTATAAATGTATCCCTATCCAGCACTCCCTTGACCACAGAGGGAGAATATTTCAGCTGTGGGAGGTGGTTGTCTTTCTCAGAAGCCCAGCATAAGCTTACCTGTCAGGGATATTTTCATCCATTGGCCACAGTTACTAAGGAAATGACCTCTTCTGTGTGAGGGCATCGTAGGTGCCACTTTTGGGGGCCTGAATCCGGGACTGCAGCCAGGCACAACTTGCACGTTGCAGACTGTACTGCAGCTTGCTTAACCCTTGATGTGACCAGAGGTATATGACGTAATATGATTAGTTTCTGCACAAGGAAAGCTGCTGAAGGATGAATTCTTCAGCAAGGGAGTGCCAAGAAAAGCTCCCTCCTTCCCAGCTCTGAAAGAGTCATTAGCAATGCAAGCCACAACCTATGGGACAGTGGGAAGAGACTGATTTAAGTCCACTTGGAAAATCTCTGATACTGCAGCTATAAAGTAGTGCAAAAGGCATAAAATGTTAATCATAAGAGGTATCAGGACAGTAATTGTAACAAAAATCCTCATCCTTGTTGAAGTTATATATATGACATGAGATGAGCTGACAAATTCAGGAATATGATTATATATGAGCTTGAACTATCTCTGGTTTCTTCACTCAAATCATGTTGCTGACCTACAAGCTCCAGTGATTCAAAATGGGGTGACTTAAGAGATCACTGTTGCTGCTGAATGTAGCTATAGATTTAAAATCCATCTGTCCTCATGTAAGCAGAAAAGGCACTCATGATTTCAGTGAAATGCATCCTTTAAGGACTACAGAAGTATGTACTGATGTGTAGCCTAGTACACTCTTAATAAAAACCTGTTATACACTACATACAGAAAAATTGCATCTGTGAATACTGAAACACTGAAGTCACTGTCTAAAAGGTACTGAGCTAACAACAATATTAATGAACTAGTCTATGGGTTGTTCTGAGGACCATGTAGCAGAACTCAGACTTTGCCTTAATGAGCTCCATAGGGGTGAACAACATGGGCTGTGGGCTAGAAATATTGTTTTTACTGGTAGAGGTGAAGGTTGGGCTTAGAGATAGGGTGTGCTAATCTGAGACCCTTCTCAGGAGTGCCAGAGTTAGCTCCCTTTGCCTTATTATATGACTTTGGAGACAAAGTCCACAAATATTTTTGGACTCCAACTCCCATACAGGTATGGAGCTTCTCACACATTTCAGTGGAAGTTCAATGCTCAATAGCTTTGTGGACCTGGCACTTAGTCCTTTCTGCTTTTTTCCTCACCTTACAGGGAGGCCAAAGAAGGATTTATCACTTCTAATTAGTGTAGACAGTTAATGCCTGTTTTGGTAATGGTGTTTTGTTAGAATTCAAGAAATTCCTTAATATGCAGTTGGCTAAAATACAAATTATTCTAGCCTATTTTGCTTCAGATTTCTGAAAGGAACAAGACAAAGACACATGGCACTTGTTATATTCTTAAATAAATGTGATAGTTAGGAAAAGTCTTTTGGGATCAATGATCAAAATAAGTAGGTAGAGACAGTACTGGAATTTGCTGCAGTTATGAAATGGGAAGGAATGATGGCATACTTAGCTCTTAAGCTAACCTGAGCCTTGTAAATGTTCACAACGATTGGGCAATAGTCAAAATGGGACTTAGTCCTCAGCAAGTCAAAGCTCTTAATGGTTAGCGTACATGCAGATCCCTTGAGGAACCCGCAACATCTGTTTATATGTATGAGTAAAAATAAATATACATTAAATCCCTTTCTCCTACCTTTCTCTCTAATTATATGGTAACTCTCGAGGGAAGGCATTGACTTTTCGGTGTGCTCATACAGTGACTAGCACAATAGGTCACTGATCTCAGCTGTGGCCTCTGTCTTTGCCTCAGCGCAACGGTAGTCTTCATGAAAATGAGTATTTCAGACTGACCTTTCAGCATAAATGGAAAAGAATTTTAATGACTGTAAGCAGATTATATGTTTACATTCTCCTCCTTTCTGCATTTTAAACCTGCGGTATTTAATATGCCAGCTATTTCTAAAATATATTATACAGCTTACATTTAAGGAGCAGCCGACAGAGCACACCGGTGGACTACTGGGCTGAAATTCCTCTTTGGGCTCTGAATTTCCCTACCACTTTCAAATGTAAAATCCAGCTGTAATAGTCTCATCTAATTCAAGAAAGAAGATAGCTGAATGACCTGTACAGCCAGATGGTCACTGTTTACTTAGATCTTTCCTTCATTCCCCATGGCTAGGAGATTTACAAACATAAATAATGAAATCATTTTCATTTGAATTTTGCTATTCATAGGACTTGCATCCAGAACTTAATATATTCTCTTTATAGTAGATACAAGTGATTGTAATCCCTGCTAGCCTTTCCCTTTGGTGTTTGCTCTCTCGCTTGTTGTGTGGATATATTCTACATGGATCTCTTGGAGCTAAATGTGCAGGAGTGCAGATGCATTTATGGGCACACGATGGAGGAAGGGAAGGGTGGTGCAGTCACAGCAGATCCTCAGCTTTTAGAAACACATGAGTTGCTGCAAATACTCCTGATGCCTGCAATATGTATTCAGTGTAAACAAGCAGTGCTGTGAGCAGCTAATGAACTAATGAAGCCAGATTTCCTACAGATTTCTGCCTCTTGATTGACTTTTTAACTGAGACACAGTTTCACATTATGCCTAAAATGTTCTAACTGAGGAGCATGCCAGAAAAGGCAGTCCTCGTTTCTTTACTCACTTTCAACTGTGCATTACTACCCCATCAGATCTAGCAATTATATGGCCTCAAGGTGAATTTGAAACCTAATTAATTTGTGTGCGTGTATGGTGTTATTCCAGCTGGATCAATGAGCCGATTATCTCTAAGATCAGTACCCCTCTGTCAAGTTTGAAATTTAGTCAACAAGCTCTAAAGATTTTAGACAAGAACGTGAATATGTCTGCAGGTATACGCATGGGTTGGATGTTTAAGTGGTACGACTGTGTGCTGCAGCCTGATTTTTAAAGTAGAGTTGAACGTAGACTTAATAGAGTAAATGTGTCTTTGAAATGTCTCTATAGGCTACAACCTGTGACAATTCACGCCAGAGAAGTACAACATGTAGCACTTCAGGAAAGTAACGACATAGTTAACTGTGCTACAATTCAGGATGCTGATACGCAACATATCAAACCTCCTTGGTGGGTTCCCTATCATTTGCAGGGAAGTAAGTGGTATGCGTTCGTTGCACTTTGATGAAATGAATATGTAAATGTCACTTGTGGGATATGTCAAGAAGGTATTTCACTTGATGCACATATGCAGCAGGAGCTGTTGAAAAGAGTTTGTATTTGTTGTCATGCCCACAGTAAAATCAGTACTAGCATCTATGTTGACTAGTACTATGCAGTCAAAGTGACTAGCCAAAATCTCTTCAGGAAAATCATAGAGCAGGAGTAATCAGGTGCTCTGAGGGTGATAAATGACCTTTGAATTATCTCCAGTACTCACTAAGCAGAAAAGCAGACAAGTGTCTAAACTTTGATGGATTTGGTTGAATTATCTGCATGTGGATCAATGAACTATCACACCCGTTTCAGCAACTGCCCTCAGAAATGCTGCTGTGTCTGTGATACATGATGTTGACCTAAGGTAGTTTGGGAGACGTTGCTTTAAGTGCATTTTCTTTGCATTTGGAGATGAAGCAGAAAGGGTGTCTGGACTATATGTAAATGTGCAGACTGATGTGTTAACATCTGACACTTTATTAGTTCTGGTCCTTATTCCCTGGCCACTTCCTACGTTCTCGCTACATTTCTGTCACGCTTATCACTCGCTCTGATAACCAGGAGGCCAGCTCAGTGTTGTACCGATCATCCTAGGCAGGTGTTCATCTGGAGAGCTGTTGACTTGCTGCTGCTTTGGCTGTAGACGTGGGTGGCTCGGCCATTGCACGAACCGTGTGCCCCCCCTGGCCGGTCCCAGCACCCCTCGCAGGCTGCACATCCGTGCGCTGGCGCGGGCGTCACAGTCTGCCGCGCAGCACGGCCTTTGGGGAGTTGAATGCAAAGCGGTTGTTCAAAGTTGAGAGTTTGGAGGCCTGACTCGAATGGCAGTTTTTACTTCGGCAGCCGGGCGACAACTCGAGCTCTCGTGACGCCAGGACTTCGGTGCTGAGCTGATGCACCTAACATGGGGACTCTCATTGCTGCTTTGCTGGCGGACTGCTTCACAGCGTTAGGAGAATCCCATTGGCTCTACTTCAGCGTCCGCAAAATGGATGAAGTGGAACACGGTATTCTTCTTAAGGCACTTTGATCTGTGCATGATGTGGGCTGTAAAACAGCCGAGACAAACCACGGTGACAATTACAATAGTTCTGATCTACTGTTCAACGTTTCTGGCGTAGCTAGAATGGGGAAGCAGGTATTTTGCTGGCTGGAGTAACAGCACAGAGACATTTGCAATCTTGCTAATGTAGTTTAAATTTAATTTGGTGAACTGATATAAGTAGTGGCACAAAAATAGTTTTTTTGGTAGTATAAATCATACCTGCACTAAAAGTATTTGGCAGTTATGCTAGATAACCCTTTCTAAACTACATGCAGATACAGGCATGCTATATATTTGCTGCTTTTCACCTTCCACAACCCCCCTTGAAAGCGATCATTGGTGCTTGTTACTGTCACAGGTTACTACTTCAGTATTATATTTGGGTCTGTATTTTACTCCCATTTTCACCTTGATGAGCAGAGCTGTCCCCTTCCAGCCTCCCCTTCACCTCCCCTCTCTCCAGCAAGATCAAGCAACAGACTTCTAAGCACTGGAAGGGATTTTGGGAGGGTCGGAGGCTGGGGATTGGTATTGCCTGCTGGAGGTATCCACCACCCTCTTCTCTTCACATCCTTACGAAGGTTATACCATGCAGTAAACATTAAGTAAGACTTTAATATTGGACTGCTCACTTTTTGCTTCTTGTGGTAATAATCTCAAAGATAGTTCTTTGGTATTATTTTTTACAGAATAAATTTGCTTTCGTTTCTTTGTGAGGAACCTGGGGGTGGCTGCTTTGAGTAGTCTTGCTAACTTGGGAAATAAAAGCAGAGTAGCGCATGTATCTGTGCTGGCTTATTTACCCTGCTGAGAAAAACACACTGTAGATCTACCCAGAGGAATATTAAATGATAGCCAGGTTTCCAACCCTTTGCTTATATAAGCAATTACATTTGAAATAAAAATGCTATAGGATTTGGCTAGGTATAATTTAAAAAAAGGGCAATGACTTTCAGTGGCTCTTGCTTTCCCAGTCAAGAAGATTTACAGAATATCATTTTGGGATTTTCTTTTATTAATATTAATTTTTAATTTTACTTTAAAATGTCATTTGATTGTGGAGCAATAACTGACACCACAGTATTTGATGCCCTGAGGAGACTGCTTAAAAGGGAAACTAGAAAACAGGGCATTAAAACATGGCTGACTCAGACTAATGCTTTTCATATCTCCTAGTTCACAAAAAAGCCCAAACCCAAACCACCCACTTGTGTAGATCATCTTTGTGAGAAACTGCTATCACACATTACTGCCTATACACTAATGTCCCAGGGTGCCAGGGCAGCACTTAAATCAGAAAGCAACAAAAGAACCCCAAATTTGTGTAACCTTGCAGAAAGATCGTTCTGTTCTCTTCCAGTATTCATGAACCAAATGTCAGTTGTAGTGTTAACTTACATACGGTTAAATAATCATCCTACTCTTTTAAAATCCAAAGTCCACGCCCAGCTCTGTCCCAAGTACCCGATCTAGACTACAGGCTTCTGGAACAAATAAAATTTTGCATGTGCATACTGAGAGGCAAGCAGTGGATATTACTATGTTAGCGGGGTTTTGATGGCACCATTTCACTCAGCAGCTCTGACACTACATGCAGGTCATCTCCTGTTCTTGTCGGTGAAGTCTAATCTTTTGCTTCTACAGAGATCCTTAGATCCTTATTTTTGTTTCAATTTTAAGGTACTCATTTTTACAGGCACCAATACATCTTTTTAGCTGTTCTGTTTAGTTCTGACAGGGAGATACCCTACTTTAGTCTTAGGGGTCCAGGCAAGTTGGCTTATGCAGGCTTTGTAAAAGCAAAGCCCATATATGAAAGGAAAATGCCTAGGGGTCATTTTACTTCTGTCAGGTGGTTGTGATTTAACCCCCGCCCGCAGCTAAGCACCACCTCCAGGGATGTACCTGCTCTGTCGTGGGTTTATCCTGCGGATAAACCACAGGCTTTGAGGTGCTCCCCCACGACCTCATGCCCAGCCGCTGATGCTGCTAGGTGTACCGGCACGGAAATATCCTTGGGCCACAATCCCTTCAGAGGTATATATCTGCTGCGGCATGGGTGTAACCACAGCCATAGATGCTTTGAGATGTACCTGCTCTGGCAGTGCCTTATCCACGGCCACACATGCTTCGGGGTGTCCTGCTCCTGTGTGGACTCATCCGCAGGTCACGGTCCCTTCCACTCCAGTTCGCACCGGAGTTCCAGCCTGTCCAGTACAGCAGCACAAAAGCAGCAGCGGTGCCCTGGCCATCTGCCAGTCCAGGCACATCGCCATTGCCCTTATCAAAATGTTCCTGGGCACAGCAGAGTAAGATGATAAGCAGTACAGCTGATAAGCAAGCAGCGAAAGCAAAAAGCAGCCACTTAGTGAGCACAAGACTAATATGCTGTAAGGCAAGCAAGCCCCACGGCAAGCACAGGAGCCTGCCGATTAATCGCTAAACAGCAGTAACAGCTATAAATTCGATCTAGCACATTCCAATTAAATCTGTCATTATCTCAAATGGCAAATTTTAGCCCCCACGTTGGGGGCTAAAAAAGGTCTGTCATGGTTTAACCCCAGCTGGCAACTAAGCCCCACGCAGCCGCTCGCTCATTCCTTGCTGGTGGGGTGGGGAGAGAATCGGAAGAGTAAGAGTGAGAAAACTTGTGGATTGAGATAAAGACAGTTTAATAGGGAAAGAAAAAGCTGTGTGTGCAAGGAATTCATTCCCCACTCCCCAGGGGCAGGCAGGTGTTCAGCCATCTCCAGGAAAGCCGAGTGACTTGGGAAGACAAAATGCCATTAACTCTGAACGTCCCCCAATTCCTTCTTCCCCCAGCTTTTATTGCTGAGCATGACATCATTATGGTCTGGAAGATCCCTTGGGTCAGTCGGGGTCAGCTGTCCCGGCTGTGTCCCCTCCCAAATCCTTGTGCCCCCCCAGCCTGCTCGCTGGTGGGGTGGGGGGAGAAGCAATAAGGAAAACATCCCTGTGTTATCAACACAGTTTCCAGCACAAATCCAAAACATAGCCCCATACCAGTTACTATAAAGAAAATTAACTCTATCCCAGCCAAAACCCCCACACAGGTGAAAAACAGCTGACTAACAGTGCACAGCAGCTTTACACAGCAGTTTGGGACAGAAAGTTACTGAGCTGAAATTAATTGTGAAGGAGACGGATTGATTCTTACCAAAAATGAGAATAATGAAAAAAAAGAGAGAAGTCTACATGTTTTGCTGGTCCCTACAGAGAAGGCTTTTGGCACTCAAATGGAGTTTCCTTGGGAATTAATCAGAAAGATCTTTTTAGCTTCTGCATGGGAAAGAAGACGGGGTGACCTGGCCACTTGATCTTCCTTGTCGGGCTGTTTTCATGACACACAGGTGACGACCTGACTGGGAGGCATCGTTGGCTACAACCAGTAACTTTGCTACATATTTTACCCTAAAGCTTGCATGACCTTCCTTTTTATTTTAGAATATCTACGTTATTGTTTGTGTGCTTACACACAGGGAAGAGATTGTTTATTGATGTTTAATAATTTTATACTACTTTTGAAAATTCTCCTTTTCTCATTCCAGCTTGCTGCCTCTCATGTGTTCATATTAAAAAGTGTGGAATTATAAAACTTCAGTTAATATTGCTTTTACAAATAAAATTCAGAACTATTGGCTACATGGTGCATAAAAGTGTATTTGCATATGTGTTTTTAAATCACTGGATATGGAATATGGGTACTATGCTATTGAGACTTTAGTTGCCAGGAAAATATGATGGCCAGTGGCATGGATTAAAAAATGGATTATATCAATTCCATTTCTGTACAAGTACAGAGGACGGTTTGAGAGGTTACATATACCTGAGGTTAGCAAGATACATCTGTTCACTGTCTCAAGGTAAGTGCGAGTATGTTTTGGGGAAGCCATGTGTCACATTTACTAGTAATCCGCTTCAATCTGTGCATGTCACAACACTGCCTGGTGGACTCAGTAACTGCATGTATACAGTGAGATATTGTTAGCATTTGAAATTCTATTTGTAAGTTGTTACTATTTCAAACATACTTGTAATTTACTGCAGTCATCCTGGAAGCACTGTCCGCAGAAGCCAAACAGTCCAAAAATAGCCATGCCATGAACTGGAAAGCTGGAGGACTGTTAAGGACGTTATGTTAGCTGAGGATGTAATGAAACATGCTGTACATTGATTCAGGCCACAAATAATACACCTAGGAACCTTAAAATTTAAACCATGTCCAGCTTGATTAGCATACACGATCCCTATTTTCCACTTCAGAGTAGTAACAAACAAAATTGATTGTTCAGAATCGTAGATTTCTCTCATTTCCAGTTTCACTGTCCGACCAAGTTCGTACAGCACTTAGTATTCCTTGTGAATTTTGCTACCAAAGTTTTCAGACTTTTAAGCACTGACAGCAGCACAGTGGAGTATCAAGTGCTTCTGGCAACAAACAAAAATTCAAGAGCGGAGAGGAGATCCATGACAACCTTTGCTGAGTCTCAAACAGAAGGGACTAGAGACTCTGCAGAAAATTAACAGCATGGCAAGGTGTGCTATACGAAGTGTCTGTGCCCCCACGCTGTGCTGGTTTTACCATTCGATTAGCAGACTTTTCCAGTATAATGGTTTCAGCAATAATGTAGTTCACAGCTGAGATGATGGTTCAACTCTCCCTTACAGCCTCTGTTATAGATGGTTTCCATAAAATTTCCTTTTGTATGAAAACTTCTCTAATGCCTTCATTGTCTTAAGTGGAATATCTTCAAAAGCTTGAAATAAATGTATTCTACCATTTTGGAGCCAGTCAAACATTTGCAATGAGTATTGTTCAGCAGTGGCCACTTTTCAAATTCTTTCTTTGCTCTTAGTTCTTGAGCAATTAAAGTGATTTTAATTTAGACCTTTGTCTTGAGACAAGGCATTGGTGGAGATGAAGAACATCTATTCTGCTACATCTGCGTAAATAAAATGATGTGCGTGATCTTCCTGGTTTTCTTGCTGTCTTAAGTAATGTGTGACACATTACAAAGCAGTCCTAAGGTGACATTTGTGTATGTCATTTTACTTTTAACATGATTTAAGAACTGATTAAAAAAAACCTGCCAGACTTTTAATTGAGTTGTTTTTGAATTGTTTAATTGAGTGTTGGCACTTGCACATACAAAATCTTTGTTAGTTATCTACTGCTTAACATTTGTATCATTACCAGTTTAATGCTCAAAGGTAAACTCCTATTAAGCATTGAGAAACCGAAGTAATTATGGTCTATATGTACCAATAGTAAGAGAATCAAGATTAATTAATAAATTGCCATTTGCAGATACATATGTTCATAGTCTTCTAATCTTCAAGTCAGACACTAGATTTAATTTCTGTATCTATGGCAGTGCTCATCAGTCACTGGTGCTTGAGATGATATATTTAATGGCACTAGAGAGTGAAATCATTTCAAGTGTGCAGAAAGAGGCCGGAGAGCAAGCACACAGAGTAGCCGTGTTCATAGACAATTGGCTCTGACCGTCAGGAATATGACTGCTGTTACAGATTTCAGGAGGGATGTTGAAATGCCATCACACAACTTTGGATTTTTACTGACTTTGGATAGATTCAAACTGATTAAAATCTTAAAGGACATCTTGGCAACAAGATCAATTCAGACTTACCAATGTTTTCTAGTTCTTACGGTTGCTTTTAATTAAAAGTACATTTTTTTAATATTCTGGTTAAGGTAATTTTCTGAGAATCATCCAATGGCTATTGTCTTGAATAGGAATTAAACTTCACTTCTCTGGTAAAACATAGAATTTTTTACTAAGGTTTTCACATAGGGTATTGTGAAGTTAGGTTTCTAACTATAAACTTAGGCATATAAGTAGAAAGAAACTTCTCAAAGGTGAAAAAGTTCAGGCACTGAAAATCAGATGATGGAGCTTCCTTTTTTCTGCTTCAAAATACTCATGTTGTGGAAATGAAAAAATACGTATTTTTCTCACTTAAGTTTGGTGGCCTATCTCAACAATAATGTTACAATTAGTAAAATCCAATCTGGATATGTATTTCAGATATGTAATTATAATTAGATGAAAAGATTTGAATCTCAATGTATGATATGTTAAAATCTGTTGAATATAAAATTCACAGCTTTTTGCAACCTTAAATATACACAAATAGTAATCAAGCAAGGTTTTGACAGGCCTAGTCATCTATTTTTTTTAATTTCCTGTAGCTAACATATGGGTTATTAGCCCTTGGACATAAGAATGAAATATGTAACGGATAGTTGCTTGGCAGTATTTCTCATCCCACCCTCCTCCCACCCAGGGAGCAACACTTTAAATTGGTCAATAACTGTAAAGGATATACTTCATGTGGCAAAAATCTAACTGATTTAAATCCAGATTTATTTAATGCTTTCAGTCTCGAACAAGCTGCATGGAGATTTTTGAAGTACAGAATTGAGATGAGTGCTGAGCATTATCCGTTTTATGCCTGGGTCTCTGAAACAGGAATAATGAGGACAGATTCCCCCATATATCACCAATAAAAATGCAACAAACAATTGTTTAATGAGAACTTGATAAACCTGGGAAAACCCAATGGAATAAATTCCTAGAAAGATTCAAGATATTTTGACATACGAAGATCCAGACTTGGAAGAGGCTGAGTATTCTTAATTCATAGTACCAATGGGAAAATGAGGCAGTCGGCAGTCAAAGAAGGTTTTAAAAAAGTTATTGGTTGTAATCCCACTTCATCTTTATATTTTTGTACGGTTATTTTAAGTGGATTCAAAACATGTTGCTTCTTGTTTTTTGTTAAGGCTGGTGTGAG
Organism: Leptodon cayanensis; assembly: GCA_027564655.1. Classification (NCBI taxonomy): domain Eukaryota; kingdom Metazoa; phylum Chordata; class Aves; order Accipitriformes; family Accipitridae; genus Leptodon; species Leptodon cayanensis. The sequence continues at coordinate 5,173,187 of JANXJC010000029.1, forward strand.
TTTTACGCTGCTTTATGAAGGCTAGCAAGAGGACGTGTGATATATGTGCAGGGCTACATACAGAGGACAAGATGACGGTGATTTAAGAATCACTGTATTCAGGAACGCAGCTTCTGTGTGTCTGGCCTTGAAGAAACCATGCTAGCATGAAAGAGAATGAAGGAAATTTGCAGATGAGACAAAAAAAAATAGTGCTAAAAAAAGGGAACCCATGCAAATAATCTACAGGTTTATGCAACATGAAGAAGGGATAAGAATGCCTGCAGGGAAGTTATAGGACTGTTCCCAAATGCATAAACTCAAGCAAATCCAGCTTTAACTAGTCACCACAGTCGAAAGCTATGGTACAGAAGTAGCTAAGTAAAATTATACTGGAACAAATCCGCTTTGGCTAGTTAACTTCCCTTTTAGGTTATTTCACCTCATCACCTTATGTTTGTCTTCCATGATGGTCACAGGGAATGATTGTTGATGGGAGTATTTGTTGATCCTCCTCATATAGTCATCATTAAGCAAGAATGAAATAGTTGTTTTAAAATTAAGATTCTAAAATGGTAATTTTAGAATAAAAATATCTTTCAACTTATCATAATTTAATATGTTCATCAGCACAGTAAGCTGTGTTGGCCGAAATACTTATCATTATATACCCAGCTGTAATTGTCTCTTTAGGACTAATTCTTGTGGCCATGAAAATTCCTGATGTGGATATAAAATACAGCTAAGGCTTACGGTTACTTTGATGTTCTGGGGTAATCCCTTGTTGAATGCATGTGAACACCCCAGCCAAACAGTTCATGCTGAAGGAACGGGAATGTGCCTCGTGCCAGTGAAGGAAGCGGTACAGGTGTCAAATATTGAACACTTCTGACAAACCGCCCTGAAGAGGCTATTAACTGGAACGTAGGTGAATAAATTCCATGCTGGGTAGCTCAGCCTGTGTAGGTGTGTGGGTATAGATAGTTCCACGTCCAGTTTGCCCAGACTGAGTTCACCAGGGCCAGCTGTAGTCTGCAGTCTTCACTACAGTAATGGAACAAGGAGTTCAAACTAATAAGCTTTGTTCGTAACTATTTGCACAGGCATACTATGAGAAATTGTGTGATTCATATCGGGCTACCATCCTTTCTGTCAGGTTTTATCTTTGCTCCCTTTTAAAACTTACAGATTGCTGCAGGTTCAGGACTACTTTCTCCATACATCCTGTTGAAACTTTCCATTACGCTTGAAATTCAGACTGTACCTCAATGTGTATCACACAGCTCTATGAGTCCGACTGTAGACAGCTGAATTTTAACAGCAACTCGTTTTGTTGAGGAAGTGACTGGCTGTACAGTATTTCTCCCTCACCTTCTAACTGGATCACTTCACGTTGGAACAGCTACAGCAGAAGTGGAGTGATGTCCCTATAAACAATTAATCACAAAAATAAGCTAGTGGGAAAGACTGGCAGATGATGAGCAAAATCGGTCCGTATTAGACAAAGCGTTGCATACAATTCACTAGGAATATTATTCGATTGATTAAAAATTTGTGGATAAATGTTTGAGGTTTGCCACTTCATAATTGTACATTGAATCCAAACTGAGTAACTTCTTGCATAAATTGTCTTCAGGTCCTCAGTATTGATCACTTGCTGCATTTTCATATTTACACCATTTTGCAATACGTTGGGGAAGGCCCATAGAGACTTTTGTTCCAACTCCAGCAACGATAGCTCAATACCAGATTTCATCCTTCAATTGCCTTTGTGTTTCTTTTCTGTCTCAGCCAGAAGATGAATTTAGATTTCTTTTGGGTGCTTAACTTTCCAAATCAGAACATTTCCTATTACACAAATGTTGCAGAGAAATGTTGGCTGAGGGATTTACACATACTACTTTCATTAGTTACATTTAGTTTACTGATACGCCTGTGTTGCAGTATCTCCCCCGCCCATAGAATAATATATTGAATAAACATACAGTAAGTATATTACTGGCAAAATAAACACTATATTATTACTATAATAAAGATATTCAAATCTTTTTATGAACAAAATAGTTTTTAAGCTTGTAAGGCAAACAGATACATCTATATACCTACAATTTTAAACATGTGTAACGTGAAACTTTTTATTTACAGAAAGTTAAACTGATAAATGCACTCATGTTTTTTATCAAATAGAAGTGGAACTTGATAGAATAAATAATTATTTGGGTAATTGCATTAACTGAATGAGGAATCTCACATGTGTTTGTTTTTGAAGGATCACAGAGTTGTATTTAAGATTGTGTATTCTGTTTGCGTGAACACAGTGTAACTGAGTGGAATTCTCTAAAATAACTGATTTTTAAAGATATGTGTCAAGATATTAAACTAAGAAACCACGTTGAAGACCAATTGCTTCTGCCTTGTTAAATACTTATGGGAGAGCTTAATTTTAAGCACAAAAGTAATCCTATGTATTACTTGTCCTTTACAGTTCACTGGAACAACTTACAGTTTATCCTATGTATGAGTGTCCGCTAAATCACAACCTCTGTGTGCTGATTATCTTTCTTTCACAAGAATGGAACACTGGAAAAATAAAAGTAAATCCCTAAGTGCATATTGACAATAGTGAGTCCAAAATGAGAAAGGAGTTCCGCTTTAGATCAGCATTGTAGAGTCTGAACAGCAGCTTTATCAAGATTACAAATGTCTTCAAAATGTAATTGCTTTTGACAGTAGCAATACTTAATTACGTGTAAATATGTTTTGATAATGACTAGAAATAGATGAATGGATCTGCAGAGATCTTCTGTTTTTTTTAGAGGGGGGTTGGGTTTTTTTTTGTTGTTGGTGTTGGGTTTTAGTTCTGTCTTTAAGAATGTGTTTGAATTAAAAAATTAAATGTGAGCCCAGCTAGCTAGTCAGTTACGAGGTGGATAAAACTTAACCATGCTTAAGTTTTGAAGGAAGAGGAATGTGAAAGTGTGTGGTTGAGAAGAAAAGAATAGATGATTCTCTGTATACAGGACTCTCAGGACAAAAAGTAGAGTACTGAAATGACATTAAGACAAACATGAAGAAAACCATTTTGACCACAAGGATAGTGAGGCACTGGAGAGACATAGAGTCTTCAGATTTTTTCTTTTTAATTTGGTATCATGTTTAAAACAAAATATTGAACGTGTGCTCTTAGAGTTGATATTAAGCAAAGAACCAACACTGATTAACACAGCATTGAGATCAAAGTAGTACATATATTTAAAAAGATGTTAGTACATACAAGCTGCAATGGGATCTTCATCCTCATCTGCTATATACCAAAATCTTATCCAAATCTCTCAAACTTGCGTTTGCATAATGTTATACACATGTACACTTCCAAAAAACTCAGGGAAATTATCCAAATTACAAGTTAAATGTGTGTACAACTGAAGCATAGATATCTAGCTCAGAGCCACACAATACACCATTATACATTAAGGCTGTGGCAGAGCTAGAAACTGAATCAAGACCTTTTAAACCATGGATGAGTTACTCAACCACAAAGTCAACTTTCCTACTGTAGTATTATCTCCTAAGTATGAGGCTTATCGTTCTGTACATGGTGAAGTTCATTTCTATTGACCAAAACAATATCATAATTAAATGCAAGTAGCAATCTAAATACTTTGCTGAATGAAAGCTTAAGCTAGGCACCACAGTGGAAAAATGAGGCTACAAAGAGCAGACATAAGCTGTCTGTCTGCAAACTCAATAGGAGAGAGAGGAAAAAAAAAGAAAGAACGCAGCTTTGTCAAGCTTTTTTCACGTTATCCAAATTGTACATATTTCTAAAGGAAAACCAAAGTTTTAACTTCACTGAACATGTCCAGCTGGTGTGCCTACAACTGTAACGCGGTATCAGATTAAGGGGACAGAGGCAGCCGTCCTCTAAAGGAATGGTTGGGACATGCAACCTGGGTGTCCTGCACTCAGGATCGTGAAAAGGGTGTGAGGTGCCCTACACCTCCGATAAACCCAGATCCAATTAGATGCATCTGGTCATTTCTGTGGTGTTTGCAGAAAGTCAAATATTTCAGCAGGACTCCATGTGCTGATATTTTGCGGAGCGTTGTTCATGAAACATCTAAAAAGAAAACCGGCGGGGTGTGCTGGAGTAGTGGACTGTGCTTTTCTCAGGATTATGGCAGCCAGTATCTGGGCTACAAGGTGAGTTATGAAAGTGTTGGAAGTGACTGAGCCATGCTAACAGAAAATAGTTTACCTATAAACTGGGAACTGAGAAGACATTATTGTTTAAACTGACTTTTGCTGCTTTTGTTATTGACTACCCAATAGTTCTCAGCTTAGTGAAACCATCTGGGATTTTTTGACACGCTCAGATGAATAAAAATAAATATTGCTTTTATTTTTTCTATATTATTTCATCAAAATTAGAGAGATCAAAATGTGGCTAGTCTGGTAGCTATCCTAACATTACAGTGTTAATGAGAGAAACAAAGTATATATTCAGGATGTCTAATTAAAGCAGGTGTCTAATGAGTAATCTCAAGCACCCACATCTGAAGGAGATGGTATTTGAAGCAACTAACAGATTAGGGAAGCAGAGACACTGATTTCAGGGATCTGAGGGCATAGATATCAGCTCAATGTCAGAGAGGACAGCGCGGAACCTCAGCTGGAAGCAGCAACATAACTTTAGTCATCTCCTCATCCAAACTGAGATGAGAGACATCAGAGCTCAAAGGAGCTGATCGTTAGGGAAAAGTGGGTAAAGGAGCCTGAGGCACTGGGCGAGCTGGTAGTCTGCAAGCAGGTGTGGTAGATTTATAAGGTCTAATACCTAGTTGCTAAAAGAAAGTGAGAGAGGGTTTAACTGAGATGGCTCCGCTATTGAAGGAGACCTTTGCTGGTAATGGTGTTCTGTGGGGCAATCCTGTTTGCGCCTCCCTTTCCCCCAAAATGCAAAAGAAGAGCTCTGACATGCTAGGAAACAGAGAAAAACTTACGGTTGCAATAGAGCATGCACCCATGGCACAACCCCCTGTGTATATTGGTGTTGGGTGAAGGTAGTCACCCTAGTGTAAGGTAGTTGCTTCTGCCTTGAATGCAAAAGTCATCGACTGAGATACCGGGATAGGAGGTTCTGGAGAAAGTCTTCTGTAAGTAGATGACCGTGTGTTGACATGAAAAAGCTAATGTAAAGCACTAGAATCCAAATGTGAAAGACAGTGATTGGTGTGTACATAAGACTGTGTTATTATGGATGGTATATGTAAAATCTGCACTGGTGTGAACAAAACCTGGCTGTGTTGCTCACGTAGCTATCTATTAATCTTGCAGGTCATCTAAAATGACTATTGATGGATTTTTTTTTAATGACAGAAATTTGTGTTTTGTTTATAGAATACACAGATATCATTTGATGAGTGATTTAAAAATTACTTTGAAAAAGGTATTGATGCTTCTGCAAAATCTTAGCTAGCGTAAGAACAATTCCACCTGGCTGTAGGATAGATTTGAGATCCGTATCATACTTTCAGTTCATTTCAGGGGAAGCGAATCATTTAAATTTGGGTTAAAAATCTAAGTGCACGGTTGAACATAATATATAGAAATCTACGAACAATCTTCTTTTAAATCTTCTTTTAAAGTATCTTGGGAACTTCTAAGGCAATCATCCAGAGCTGGGATCTTGTTGCATTAGAACACTTGAGATCTCTTTGCCTTGTAATACAAATCTTTGATATCTGGCCCTGAAGAATCATTTACTGTAGACCCTTTACAGAGAGACTTTTCTGTTGCAAACACTCCATGATCATTTAGTCATTGGCTATCCTTACATCTTTTTATATCCTAAAGCCAGGAATCATTAAATTATGTAAATTAAATGCCATATTTTGCACTGTTATTCCTGTACTAAGCCTAATAATTTGTATTTGGTGTATTATTTTCCCTAAAGCACTGAAACTTTGAAAACATCTGCTATTTCTTTCACTAGTGACTAATCAGTCATCTTAAAAATAATAATAATAATAATACCTTTTAGTTTTCTAATTTGTGTTTGACTTTCAAACTCAAATTTTTCATTCTAATTATAACTGTACCTACTGGAAACTGTCACTCCCTGGAATGATGTTTTGTAAAGTTGTTTAGAACATGGTAACCAAATCATTCTCTGCACCTTGTTTTAAGCTTTTTCAATAAACTGAACCTTTAATTCTTCTGTAGTATGACATCTTTTCTGAATTTGCTATAGTTATTGTGTATCCTTTCACATACTCTGTTTTCTTTCCCGATAATTTCTCTTAATATTCCAATATTAATAATAAATATAGAAGTAATACTGTAGCCGTGTTTCTGGATGCCACTCCCCTCTTAGCCTCCTGGATGGGCAATATTGGAGAGAAATTTTGTGTTTGATAGTGATGATCTCGTTTGGTGTGTGGCCAGACTTTGGTTATCATTCTTGGAATCTGTTAAGAGATCTAAATATTTCGATTTTGCAGGGGCATGAATATTGGTGGCTACAGTATAATTCACTTAGTAAAATGTGGTTCACTAAAATGAGCTGGTAAATGATTCTGTAGCTTATTACCTCAATATCCCCTCAAACTAAGTCTTCAGGGGAAAATAGACAAAAAAAAGTTTTGGACTTTCTGATGTGGTAGCATTTAATGTAAATTCATTTTGGCCTGAATGACTGTCTGAGGTATTCAAAGATAAGTGATCTGGAATAGCATTTATTCATTAGCAAATATCTCCATCAGAAGAACTAACCCAATCAAAATATAGACAGATGGTGACAGTAGGATGGCTATTCTCTACCACGCTTCCATTTTATACCTAAAGCAATTGTGCATTATTATGCAAGGAAGCATGATCTAATGTTCTTTACACTGCACGCAACATCATGATCTATATTAAATATCATAAATTCAGAGAGGCAAAAATTAGCCTTAAGACCTTTCCAAAATAGACTTTGTTCTGTGATCCCCAACCAAACTCTTGATACAATACATGTATATTGTGCTAAATATTCAGTTTAACCTTTGGAATATTTTTTGTTATTCAAGAGAAAAAAATCCTAGCATGATGTTCTATGTTAGAAACTGGTATGGAGGCTTTGTAGATTTAAAAATGGGCAAATTCATTGTTTTGTTTTGTTTTGGTTTTTAACTGAATAATATGCATAGTTACAGTGTTCATGGCTATCAGTAATTTGGACTTATCACTAAAACTATCAGCAGGGTTTTTTTTCCTGGTCTCAGTACATGTTAAGAGGAGTGGAGGTCAAGGATCTGGGGAACTACTGAAAAGCAGCTCCTAAATAATTGATTTTTAAGCAATTGCTTGTATAGATGTGGGAAAGAAACTCTGGAAAGGGGAGGAAAAGGTTTCTACAAGAACAGAGAAGATGTAGGAATGGTCCTGAGAATTAATAAGAAAAACGTGAGTAACTGGCTTCACAGGTATCCCTCTGCTAATGCTGAGAGTAGTGGGTGAGTTGGGTTTCTTCTATTTATCTCCCAAAGTAAGCTATTGTCAAAGACCAAAAGAGCTCTTGAGATTCAGAGGTGCAAGAATGGCCCAGACTCACTCACAGTCCCCAGACCATAATACCCTGAAGATGGGGGAAGAGACAGCTATATCCATTTTCTCAAGGAGATAAACCAATATGGTGAACCTTTCCATGCTTGCCTCAAGCCTGAAAGAAGCTTGGCTTGAAAAAAGATTTCAATCAGAGCTTGAAACAAGCACCTTGTAACATCTCCTAGTGTGAAAATTCTCTTTAAAACATTTTTTATTACGTTGGTTCCCCTTGATACACAAGGATTAAGCCTGAAGGCAGCTTTCTTTGAAAGCAAGAGGGGGAAAAAGAATCAAAATACTCAAGCTACAACATTATCCTTTGGTGCATGTTCAGTTTGGATATCTTTGTTGCCTATATCTTTTGATCTTTGCTATATTTCTTCAGGCTGCAGGTACATCTAGAAAAAATGAATGCATGCGGAATGTTTTCCTGTAGCTTGGCATAGAACAGGATTTGCTGAAAAAGGATCATTTTCATTTTGATCACTTTGACCTAGGCTGTCACAGCCATGATTCCTGTGGAGGAGAGGAGAAGCAGTGAGATAGCTCTTCATCTCATACTTTGTCTCCAGTCCAAGGGAGTTTTTGGTGAAGAGGCAGAAAGAAGGAGTATGAGGAGGTACCTTTGCTGGCTGCTTCTTGACAACTACGTTAGCCATTTGTGTACACGCACCTGAAACAACTATTAGCACAACGCTATGCAATACCAATTAAATCTATCTCGTTTATACTCTTGGATCACGCTGTCTCTCTGTCAGCCTGTTCTCTCGTGGGATTAACATCATCCACCTGGCTGCACTGGAGTTAATTTTCCTCGCTGCAGCCCATACAGTGCTGTGCTTCGCATTGCTAGAATGGTGTTGGTAACACAGCGGTGTTTTGGCTACTGCTGAGCAGTGATTGCGCAGCGTCAAGGCTTTGTTTCCAAGCCCTTGCCACCCAAAAACCAGCAGGCTGGGGGTGCCCAAGAGGTTGGGAGGCGACACAGCCAGCACAGCTGACCCCAACTGGCCAAAGGGATATTCCAGACCATAGGATGTTGTGCTCAGCAATAAAAGCTGAGGGAAAGAAAAAGGATGCGGGGCTCTTCTTGGTTATGGCATTTGTCTTCCCGAGCAAGTGTACGCTACGTGCACATTATGTGTACTGAGGCCCTGCTTTCCTGGAAATGGCTGGACATCTGCTCGCTGATGGGAAGTAGTGAATAAATTCCTCCTTTTACTTTGCTTCTGTGTGCAGCTTTTGCTTTTCTTCTTAAACTGCCTTTATCTCACCACAAGTTCTTCCATCTTGTTTTCTCCCCCTGAGCTGTTGAGGAGGGGGAGTGAGAGAGGGGCTGGGGCTGGCAGTCAGGCAAGGTCAACGCTCTACGCCGTCTTCAAAACTATACTTCTCGGGTCAGTAGGTAAGTAAAGATTCACTTCTGCTGCTGCCCTGTGCAAGCACTTCTCTGAATTCTGATTACTTCTGTCATTTGAATGATAAAACCTTATAGTGTTATTTTTCTTTGATAGTATATCAAGGACAGTACTAGGTCCTACCAACACACAACTGTTTCCAATTCTGATAGTGTCATACTTCTTGTCATACCACGGTTCTGTGAGTTTGTCTTGCACCTGTTCTTGCAGCCCCGGCTCCTTAAATCAGTCTAGTCTTAAGTCATGTGTATGCTGTTAAACTCTGTATTGTATTTTACTCTGCCCTGAGATATTTTTTTGTGATCTCATAATGAATTTTTTGAGGATTTCTAAATTAAGAATTATAGTACATATATATCTAAAACTATACACTGATGTGTTCCTCTGCTAAGTATATATTTGTTTATGACATTAATACAGCTTATTTTCTGATTTATGATTGGGTTTTTAAGGTCACAAAAGTATACTGATGTTTCTTGCTAATGAATCCTCTTTTCCATCATGCCTCTAGTGCAATATTTCTGCCTTGAATACTGGCAAACAATGAAGGAGGAGCTGATGTCTTAATTCAAGTTCTGCAATGGAAAAAGGAAACAAGAGTGAAAGAGCGGAATATATTTAATCCAAGTAGAGAACTGCCAAGTAGAAGAATGCTTACACTAAACCAAATAATATGATATGTTCTTGAAGTCACTTGTGGGTGGGCTGTTCATTTTGCTCTGCTATGTTGCAATTATATCCTGCTGAGTGCAGGAAGAGTTAGCCAACTCTCAGCCTCCCTAGAACAAAAATCAGCATGTTGCCATTTTTCTTCTCTACCAAGATGTCATTGTCAGCTCAACTTCCCACTTGGTTCTTGGATGTTTTCTCTTTCATCCGATTCCTCGCGTCATCTGGAGACGAACTTCAGTTACTTCCTTTCTTATCTTTTGTACAGAATGGGAAAGTGTGGTCTGTTCTGAACTTTCATGGTGCCTCTGAGGATATGAGCAAAAGTAAATGAGGTGTTAATATTTTTGTCTAAATATCCCCTCCAATACACAGATTTTATGCAACTGTACAAGCTTATAATAGAAGCAGATAGAATGCTCCGTGCTCTATGAATTGTCTTCCAGTGTGGCTGCTGGCTGTGTGGGTGGCTTGCGGCTTGGACAAGAAAATTTTGAAACGTGGAAAAGTGATTATTACATATGTGTTATAGAAAACATTAAAAGAAGTATTTTGTAGGTGAAAAGAAAAGCATAAAAAATTCAGGTTTTGTTTGGTTGTTTGTTGGCTGTGTTTGGTTTTGTTTGGTTTGGGGTTTTTTATTTTTCCTTTTTTTTTTTTTTTTTTTTTTTTGTTTAGGAATACACCCAGTTTACACTAGTCAGAGCTTGATTTATAGTCATATATGGAAATACGGGTACATCCCAGAATAGAATTTCAAAGTGCCTTCCACTGATGTTATCTAGGTTGCAAATGTGATTATTATTATAATATTTGATCTAGCAATAAAGGTGTCAAAGAAACAACAATCATTTCCTCTATTGTAGTATTGGTAGCACTCAGAAATGACCACGCGTGCTAAAATGATGTCTTAAAGTGCATTATATCTCATATCTTTGAGGTGTAGCTACTACCCAGATAAGGAGACATGACTTTGACCTTGCAATCACTGAAGAATGCATTAACTGTACGCTAAATGCTTGTTATTGATCTCCAACTGAGTATTCACATCATTAAGTTCTGCAGGTGCTTAAGTGTGTGCAGGCTTGGGGTTCATTTCCTTCCTTCTAATTCCTTTAAGGATAGACCTCTCCTTCCAGCTTTGTTCAGCTTTGGAGGAGTACTGCTATAGAGGTTTGAGCGTGTTGTCAAATGTTGTCACTAGGTACACAAACACGTATTTAAAGAAAAAATGCGTGTAAATATTGATAGCGTAAGAAGCATATGCGGAATCACTGGGCAAGTGCAATGAGGAAATGTCTATTCAAATTCTCAGCATTTTGTTAAAATGCAAATTTAAAAAAGGAGAACAATTGCAGGAAAAAAAAGTTATAAACATGGTTTGCCTCAGTACTTCAAAAAGGCTCTGGCAGACAGAAGTTTCTCCATGAGTGCCTTCTTACTGATAGCACTACCACATCTAAAATGCCAAAGTCGTTAATCTTACCATTTGTGTGCTTTACAGCAGAATGGCATAAATAGCATATTTCCTGCGACAGGGAGTACCTGTCCTGCCCAGCGGATTTTGCTTTCGTCCAAGGGAGCAGACTCTGTGCTCAGCGCCGGGCAGCTGGTTTAACCAGAGGATGCGACCAAAAGTGGGGGAAGTGCTATGCAAGGAAAAGCAGCAGAGCACTCGCTACCTGGAACGGTCGACATTTCCCCAAAAAGAGGGAAGCATTGGTAAAATGGTAAGCACTTCACTTCCTTCTTCTCCCAGCGCTTTTCTGGAATTTTATGCTGAAATTTGCTATCAGTACTAAAAATCTTCAGTACTTCCTACGTCGATGAAGAAATTGAAAGGCTGTTTGTGCTTTTAGTTAAACTAATAGGCAATTTAGACAAATGTCCCAAATGAGGGACGTACATAATCCATCTCTGCAGTAAGCTTAAAACTGTAGAGCTGTTTTAATGGAAACTGTTTAATTTACTGTGAATGTTTCTTTAGGACTGATATTGAAAACAACAAATGAAGATATTAATTTGTGTAGAGCATAGTCCAGCTTAGACTAAAAGAGTATCATCACTCAGAATAAGGGCTACTTTAGCAAACTAATTTCATTTAGAAAATGAATTTCATTTCATTATTTTTCTAACACGTTAGAAGGAAACAGATGCATGAGACTTAAATATTAAATAGATGAGTATGTTAGAGCATAGAATAATTGCCAATGAATGTTGATCTCCTCAAAGTTCAATACCAAAAATGCTGTTTGTGTTCACACCACTAGAAGAAAGCCTTTGGCAAATCTAAATTTTAGATTAGTTTCATTTTCTCTCTCTCTAGTGTTCTGTTTGAACTGACATATGCACTTGTGCTGTGTGGACTAAGTAGGAGGGCATTACAGTGATGAGGAAAACTAAATGGAAACTTGCAAAGAAGGTGCAAACTTGCAGATCCCTTATTTTGAAGGTCTAGTTTTGACTTATTTATTTTATATCAGAAACTTATATTCTCTCTTTCCTGGAAAAGAAAGAAAAGGAAAGTTTGGGCAGAAGCATGGGAATTTTAAGTCAGGTGACACAGAATAAAGCGAAAATATAAAAAAAAATCCCAAACAGTTTGATAACGGGAGATCACGAAGACAGCATATGAAAAGAATTAAACAGAAAATAAAGTTTTATATTTCAGAAAGCTTTTTCATTATTTTCTAACACTGCTTTCTTTATCTCTACCTTAAGAAGGACTAAACACTGCCTACGGTGTGTATCCTCATCCTTTTCAGTTCCACTGATTCAGTAAAACTGCATAATTTTGATGAAGAAAACTTCAGCAGTGTCTGTTCTACTATGAGCCCTGACACCTATTGTAAGTGACCCAATTATGGATTTTACTACAGAATTTTCATTTGAAAGCTCTATTTTGGCCATTGTTTTACAACTCTGAAAAAATGTCAGCTTCAAAATTAGGACAATGATTGCTTGGCTACCTGTTTACCATGTTGAGGCAGAAAACTCAGTAAGTAAAACATGAAGAGAGATATAATTTTTTTTTTTTTTTGATCGGGTACTCGTGGTAAGAGATAGTAGACAACAGGAAACGGCAGGTGGCCAACTATTGTTACTCAGTGCTGACTCCTGAGACCTTCACTGGCTGAATTTACAAAATTTATGAGGTTTGTAAATGCTTTTAATAAAGTGACATGGGAAGACTGACCCACTTGCTACCCCTAAGGGTAGACAACTTACCTAGAGTGTGGGGAATCAAATTTCTTTGCCTGAAGAAATTTAAGGTCTCAAATCTTGTTTCCCAAGGAAGTACCCAAACACGAGTATTGTGTACTTTGTTTTTCTTAGTATCTCTGACACACTTTTGTGTTTTATGAGGATCCATTGATGCAGAGTCTGGAATCCAGTAGAGTTGGAGTCATTGTTATGGTTTCCATTATAAACCTGCTTGAAGGTCTGACACGGTTAATAAAAAATGTAAGTGGAAAAGTGGCACATAACATGTCAACTCAGAAGTAACCTTAAAAAAACTGAAGCCCAACATTGTTTTAACTTCTAAGAGGACTAAAGAAAATGGTCTTGACACTTTTTACGGGACTGTAAGTACAAAAAGTTTCTTAAAAAGTGGCAAGTAATTTGTTTATAACATTGAACTGAATGAAACCCAGTTGATAGTTGAAAAACACTAAAATTCATGGTGGGTCCTTTGATGTTTCATTTATGAATCAGCTGCTAGCACTGCACGTGGGACCCTTTCAAATAAGTGTCTGAAACAGTGTTCGAGAAGCTTTCCTCTCCTGCTTGAGCCGATACCCACTTCTATAGTTGGATCAAAAATGTGTTACTGTTTTAGGTTCTGTTCCCCTGCTAGCAGTTGCTAACGGCTTAGTTGACTGCAGCAGCCAAATTTCAACCTTTTCTTTGCAGCCCAGTTGGTGTGCAGCTGGGCAAAGCCATGTCTTCAAAGTTAACGCTGCTTTGGGAAAGGTGGATTGCATCAGGTCATCGCCAAAGGTCCCTTTCAAACTCAATTATTCTATGTATCTATGTTTTATCGTTCTCTTTGGTTTCTGTGCCCAGTGGATGGAGTGGCACTTTCCCCTGTGTAGTATGAGGTATGGGATGGATTTTCTTAATCTGACTGTGAGAAGGATGACATGGAGGGGGTTCCTTCCCTTTAGTTCATTACTCTGATTTTGGGAGTTTGTTAGAATGAGAGATGTCAAAAAATGATGATTCCCACAAGTATATTTTTTTTGTCAAATGTTAAAAGAGAGGATCAGTTCAGAGAATTATGAACAGCTCTATTTATATTTTAGCCTTTAATGAGAAGACCCTTTGCATTGTAATTACAGACTCTCAACTCCGTTATTAGCGATTACATATGAATGACTGTGCTGTTACAGTTATTTCACTTACAACATTTTGTAATTTTCCTCACTGTGTTCCAACACCTCAGTCAAGTAAAAGAAATTCCGCTCTTTCGTAGAAGAGATTTTGAGCTCACGTCTGTATGTGTTAGGGAAAAGTTCAGACTATGAGTAAGGTTTTCCACATTTTAAAAAACGTTTGCACGTTGAGGTATTCCTAACTTTCTCAGGTTGCTCAGACCAGGTTGCTCGGGACTTTATCCAGTCTGGTTTCAAAAATCTCCAAGGATGAAGACTATGTAACTCTCAGTCTCAATTGCTAGAAGTTACCAATAATTATATTATTTGATCTCAAGCATCTTCTCAGAAACACAGTATTTTCATCAATAATTTGGTACACATACCAGAGAAATAAATTACTTTATCTTTAAAGATCCCTTTCACCTTTGTTTTCCAGGTGGGAAAATGAGTGGCAGACGTCCTATGCAAGTGGATAGATGGAATATTGTAAGATACCTGATGGAATGGGAATTGGAGCCTTAGAAGTACTTGAACTTTTTGGCTAAATGGTTCCTGGGCTCTTTTTGTCACATACGTACCTTGTTAAAGAGGAACTCACCCTTGGTCTGAACTGAGAGAAAGGCTACACTGCAAATGGGCAGCTACCTTTGTACTTCCAGTTCCAAGGACGTAGTTTGGGGATATTCAAAATTTATCAACTTTTTTGCACCGGCTCAGTGCACCTTTTAAAAATTACAGGTGGTTTTTTTTTTCATATCTGGATTATGGTTTGCTACTACCCTTACCAGCTTCAGAATATATATTTCTAATTAGTTCATCAGTAAACTGGGAATTAGTATTTTGTATCAGATATTATATGAACATCTGCTTTATTAAAACAAAAAACAAATTATATAAGGTGCTGAGTCCCTCTTTCAACACTTGAGATCATGCTTTCCTCCCAACTCAGGTCAGCTTTTCTTTCCCAACTGTGTTCCACGATTACTTTCAGAATTGATTAACTTCCAGTTTATAATGACACATCTAGCAGTTGTGAAACAACCAAAGTCAGCACTTCTTCCAATGTTGCATCTCTGTGAGCTGATTCAATCCATCTTATAGTTATTGAGTTGGACATTTCCTCATTACTCAGGGGCTGGTGCCAACCCAGGACTCTCAAAGAGCCACAACCTCCAAACAGGCTTTTTTTTTTTTTTTTTTTTCCTTATTGCTATAATTGTGGTTATTTATTTTGTGTGTGTGTGTGTGGAAGTGAAGTTACAGTTAGGCAGAAAGCTGAGGATTGAAGGCCACAAATTGAAATTTAGGATAGTGCTCAAGAGCTTAAGCTCCTAGAGACAGGAAAGTAAATTCTGCTCCAAGAGATTAAACAAGCCACATACATACATGACTGACTTACCTAGATTCTGCACAGCTTTCTGTGAGCTCTGGACAGGTAAGAATGTTTATTTTTCTTATGATAAATTTTTCCAGAGCAGAAGTTCACCATACAAAGTTTGAAATTTATCACAGCTCGAGAACAGCTCATTACATATTTGTTTTCCATTTTAATGAATAGCAGAGAAACATCATGCTAAAAATTATGTACACTTTAATTTCTTTTCCAACTTAAGATATATAGATTTAACTCTTATGCTGTTTCACTTTTCTGTTCTGGGTATGTTATCCTATCCCTCTGTGGAGTCCTGAGTGTCCTAACTCATTGTTTAGAAGAGCCAGAGACAGCTGAAAGGATCAATCCCTCAAAGAGACAATAGACTTGTAGATATTGTTACAAAAATGTCTGTGCAGAGTAACTTCACTGAAAGCAACAGAAACCATTCGCTCATATTGAGTTACTTTGAATCTATGCAATTTTTATTAGGCTAAGAATGGGCTCTGGCCTTATTTTCTTACTGTCCCCTAGGCTACAGAAAGAAAAAACATATGGAAAAAATTCAATAAGAAGTATTTTTAGCAGACTTTGTTTAGGAACTTCTGTGAAACCAGTCTGGGGGGAAAAAAAAAAAAAAAAGAGTGATAATGTTTTCTATCCAAAACCACCAGATCATCATTTTTGCCCAAATATCTTGTAACTGGGTGGGATTCAACACATTGCTAATTAAAAAAAAAAAAAAAAAAGGCAATTAATTAGGTGTTGTAAAATAAGCAATTATCTTTAAAATGTCTTCTCTTCAAATTTTAGCTTCTATAAAAAATAATCATAACTGTTCTAAAAATGTTTGAAAATTAATAATTTTCGTGGAAGATCAAATGGAATGAATACATTTTTAAAATGTCTGTAGGGTGTGGAAACCATTTCTTTCACTCCTTTTTCAGCTGTCACAGGACTTAAAGATGTAGCAGTTTAATGTTATAAACTGTGATAATCATCTTACTCAGCTGACCATGCCTAGTGGGCCCTTCCACAGGAGGCACAAATTCTGCTGAAGGAAAACAAGGAAGAAAGAACTTCAATAAACTCTGCATTACTACATAATTACTCACAACTCTTCACCAGGAAACTACTGTGTCATTTTTATTGAAGTGGTAGAAGTGGGGAAAGAGTGTTCGTTATCATCGTTCAGTCAGATCTAAAAATAACCCCTGGTAGAAATCACACAAGTTATTTTAACAAAATTTTGCTTCCGTAAGAAAGAAATTGTTTCCCGTTTTCTGCTTTTCAAATGGTGATGCGCATCGTGTTCTCTTTGCAACTGAATTAATGTACAGAAACCAGCAGATGAACAAATGTGATGTTGCAGATTCTGGAATTTTGATATGAGAGCGCGAGTACTTTCGGTGGTTATGCTCATGATTAAAGGTTCCCACAGAATTCACCAGGCTTGAACTAAAACATAATCCTCGCCCTTGGGTGAACATCCAGAGAGCTCAAATTGTCACATTTTTCCATTGCAATTCTACTCATTATAAAGGGTCTTCCAACATGTCTGCAAATATATTTCCGTAGCATTTTAATAATATAAGCCTCTTCCTTGAGCTTCCTGTGAAAACAAATGGTATCCAATCTAGCTTTAATCTATGTTATTGGCTATCTGTAGATGTATTCATCAAAAGTTTTTACTTTTTGAAGGAAACCAACTGAAGATATTGTTCATCTTGGGGATTTCTGAACAATCATTTTACTTTATTTATCCAAAGTGCTGCTGCTTCCATGCTCTAAAGGGTGAGTGGAAGGCAATACATCCTGACGAGAAAATGTAGGAGAAATTACGGCAGATTAGCTAGAAAGAAGGTTTTAATGGTTCTTGCTGAGTTAGTTTTGATTATAAGTGACACTTCAGAATCCAGAGCTAAGAAATTCTGGTATTTCCTTTCATGTTGCTACAATTGCTTGACAAGAAAATACACCAATTTACAAGTGATGGCACCACAGTTATAACAATTTGGACAGCTGTTAATAAGAGTTTCATCAGTTCCTTTAAAATCTGGTAAAAAAACATTCATGTCCAGCAAAACTTGAGCTAAGTCAAATACTTTGAAAGCAAGAACGCCTCCACTGCCTGTCAGTAGCTACTGGCCATCCACAATTGTTTTAGAAATGAACTATCTGTGGACTGACAATTTACCTGCAAGGAGAATGATGATTTTTTTTTTTTTTTTTTTTTTTTTTTTTTAAATTGGACTTATATATACTGTCTTTCACCATCTGGACTTTAGATTTGATCTTGTCACATCCTGTGAACAATTGCTGAGGAATACCTGGTGCACAATAAGCAAGCCTTAAGGCTTCAATAGAGTGCTAGTAAATGAATAGATCGATAGACCTAAGGTCTTCTTGTTCTTAGGATTATATGTGTATATGTTGTATAGATATATAAACAAACATGCACAGGCACAGCTACATGTACATATGTAAGCCTGCGTATCTGGTTTCTTTCGGTTTTGTTGAGCTGTTGCATATGTTTCAAGTAGCAGCTATAATCACGCTTCTAAAAAACCCCAAGTTTTCTTCAAAACCCATTTTAATACTTTCTGCTCCTTTAGCTTTGTCTTTAAAAAGACACAGACATGAGGCTTTTGAAAGAAGTCTGATGGGAAGAAGCATTAAATGCAGATTTTTCATACTACGTCAGTATTTTGACAAATAGCAACATGTACATAATCCCCATTCCTCTGCCAGCCAAACCGCAATGACAAATTTAAATATTTAAGTACAAGACAACAAATAACCTTTTAAATAAAGACAAATATTTTAAGCTAAAATAAGCCTATATTAGAAAAAACGTATGGTCCTAGATGAACACATACAGTATGCCTTGGAATGCTACTCCTGGTGACACACAAGTGGAATACCTACTTAGTGAAAGCCAACGGAGATTGCTTGTATTCTGTGGAGCTTTTCCAACAAAGATGCGAAGTTGGGAGTACTAGAGGGTGTCTATACATTCAAAATACACAGTTTTGCATGCAATAGCTTTTCTATGTTTCTGTTTTACAAATATACTTTATCAGTCTCTGATAATGATTAAGCCACTATAAATTTGCAAGCAGGACATGCATCTAGATTGTTAAGGGCTTACGAAGATTGACGTTCATGTCATCTCAGTTGTACTGAAGACCAAGGAATGTTTTAGGCAGGAAGTTTCAGGTAGTAATAGAACATCAATAGTCTCGATTTTGCTGATCCAAGTCGTTTATTTTATTAAGCTGTAAATACATTTTTCCTTTGTATAGAAAATCTATTTTCTGTCTTACTGATTATTTGAAAATTTACTTTGAAATGTGAAATAAAATACAAATTAAAAATTTCTCATGAAACAAAAAGATTCATTGAATTAGGACTGTCTAATAAACATTTTAATTACACAGTAACATTTTGGTATTAAATCTCATCCATTTTCATCATATTTAATTCAATGGCATAATGAGGTAGTCAATATTAAATTAATCTTAAAATTATTACAGCTCAATGTCTGTCTTTAACAGAATAAAAAATTCTTCTCACAGAAAAATTCAGAATAATTTCCCACCAGATACTTTGGTAGTAGACAAAGCTGTCTCTTCCAACAAAAGTATTTTTCCAGTTGAAATTTTTTTATTTCAGTATGTTTCCAAATGTGTTAGGGAAGCAGTTATTCTTCTTAAGTTCGCTCACCTCTCGACAGAGTTAAAAAAAAAAAGTTGTCCAAATGTGTGTGTACACATGTGGGTAACATGTAAAAAATTGTGCTGCATAGATGGTGGAAATAGAAGAATTTAGCAAAAATAAGAAATCCAATTTATTTTAGTTAGATTGTGCTATTCTTTCTCAAACAGGCCTACAACTATGTAGCCATACTGTAG
Source organism: Leptodon cayanensis (assembly GCA_027564655.1). Taxonomy (NCBI): domain Eukaryota; kingdom Metazoa; phylum Chordata; class Aves; order Accipitriformes; family Accipitridae; genus Leptodon; species Leptodon cayanensis. The sequence goes on from JANXJC010000029.1 coordinate 5,192,505, forward strand.
CCATGATGACCACTTGATTCTGTTTGTAGTTTCAAGCTGAAGAAATATTTACAGCAAAGGTATTTTAAGTTGATTCTGATTTTAAAACTTTTTATTAGAATGCCTAGAAGAAAGCATTTAATCCTTCAAAACTGAACTGATAATGAAGACAAATGTAAAATTTTACTTTGAACTGATAATGAAGACAAATGTAAAATTTTACTTGATCAAATTAACCACTTTCAGTCTTTACCTTTACATCAAGACAGAGGCAAAGCTGTAACATTTCCATAGCTGTGGGTGATTCTAAGGAATCAAGGGCAGACAAATGAGATCTATGGATTCAAACCGTTGTCCTCCAGTCTCGTCAATAGTACTTCTTTATACAAAACACATCGCTGATTCACTTTGCTCCATTTAGCACGCACTAGTCAATATGAATAAGTAACAGTTGAAGAACTGGCCCTTCTATTAATAGAAAACGCATGAATTTCAAATGCAGCATATTGCAGTAATCAAACACTGCCATATATGGCTTTTAATAGGTTAGGTTTTTGAATGGTGTTAAATCATCATTCCAACCTGTCAAATCTTGTTTATAAAGACCATATATATTTGGCAAAGATTAAAGTTCATGTAGGTGACCTTGGGGCTTTTTTTAAGCTCCTCACAGTTTGTCATACATATATTACACAGAAGTGAGTAGAAATAAAGGTCAAAGATCATCTGTCTGAGCCTAGCCTGAGAAAATACAAATGGAGATGGGGAAAAGCCATGGGCTGTGCTTATAACAAAATCTCTTATTTGTGTGCTTAAAATAAAACAATTCTTACCTTACATAAAACTGACTCGAAATGGTGTAACCTGGTCTGCGTTGTCCTTAAAACCATACTTGGAACTTTGAGATACTGCTGGTTGTCGTGGTCCTAAATCATGCTGGGGACAGTGCTAAAAAATGAACATTGCGCGGTGACCTCACATACATATGCGTGCATAAACAGCTGTTCTGCCTGAACCCTTACCCTGGTGTCGCTTAGATTTCCAGAAGAGATTTGGACACAAAGGCCAGTAACACGCACAGGATGAAATTGCTATGGTTTATTGTCACGCTTCGCGTGCAGGTGCCCAGTACATCTCCTTGACGTTATTCTAGAGTTGCGAGGTGCGTTAGGGACTCCTCTGCAGCATCCCTCTCTCGCTGCCCTTGTCACTAGTCCTTGAGATCTACGCTGACTTGTCCTTGGATTTTGTTTGCTCTACCCTGTCTGTGCAGCACTACTAGGTACATAATTACAGCAGAGGCAATTAAGGTGGAACTTCGGATTTTAAAGGTGAATTGTCCCATTGAATTACCTACTGAATTTAAGGTACGCTGCAAAATTCAGGCATTATGCAGATTGTGAAGTGGATTATTATTTTTTTTTTTTAAGAGAATCAGACTTGATAAGGATGGAGGTCTTATACAGCTGCCTAATTTTTTTTTACAGGATGGCTGTTTGGAGTTTTCTAGTTCTTAGTCTTCACCATTTATATTCATAATCAGCAACCAGAAAGCTAGTTACAGCCACAAACATGCACAGGCTCAGAGGCTGTACAGGCTCCAAACCCATTTGGAATCAGCAGTTGCAAATGGAACCTGTCTGAATAAGATTTTGACTTGCCTATCTCTACATTTTTTGTGTTATTCCAAATATGAAGTTCAAAGAGAGTGTTTATAGGCACAAAATTTACAGGAAGAGCGATATAAGCAAGAGCAAGAAAAATGACAATTTTTCATCAATACATGACTGTCCTGGCATTGGCTTGGATGGAGTTAATTTTCTCTCTAGTAGCTGGTATAGTGTTATGTTTTGGGTTCAGTATGAGAAGAATGTTGATAAGGCACCGATGTTTCCAGTTGTTGCTCAGTAGTGTTTAGACTAAGTCAAGGGGTTTTCAGCTTCTCATGCCCAGCCAGCAAGAAGGCTGGAGGGGCACAAGGAGTTGGGAGGGGACACAGCCAGGGCAGCTGACCCCAACTGGCCAAAGGGGTATTCCAGACCATGTGGTGTCATGCCCAGTATATAAACTGGGGGGAGTTGGCAGGGGCGGGGCGGCCCGCTGCTCGGGGACTGGCTGGGCATCGGTCAGCGGGTGATGAGCGACTGCATTGTGCATCACTTGCTTTGTATATTCTTTTATCATCATTATTATTTTCCCCTTCCTTTTCTGTCCTATTAAGCTGTCTGTATCTCAACTCACGAGTTTTACCTTTTTTCCGTTTCTCTCCCCCCCTCCCACTGGTGGGGGGGCGAGGGAACGGTTGCGCAGTGCTTCGCTGCCTGCCGAGTTAAACCACAGCAATGGCAGTCCCAAGAAATGAATGGCATCCTGTGTTTTAATTTGTACTCCCTTGCCTTAGGCTCTTTTACATGCTGCTAGGAGAACAGTCTTCTTAGATGTCAAATCTGTCATTTCTTTATTTGGATATATAGGGGAAATTCCTACCTCGCCTTTATGATAAGCAGTTGATGTGATACCAAACTGTGTGGGGAAAATATTTTTGTACAGTAAATGCTACTGGTAATACAATTATCTGGTTATTTTATAATCCTTACAAATCTCATTTTTATAATTTTTTTTACCAGTTGTGACTTGACTAACTGTGTTATATCATGTGACATATGGTGGTGGGAAAATATAGTGAGATTAATATGTAATTAATATTAAATAAATGAATTACACTTTAGATTTAAGTATTCTCTCAGGACTTGCTCTATATAGAGCTGGCAAACATCACTGCAGTTAACATTTGACTTCACTGGACTCCTGATCAAGATCATTATTAAAATGTGTTCCTGATATTGTGGCAACACTTATTTAATGTTCTAGATGCTACGTGAGACACCTTAGAACCTCAGGTGGCTGATATTACAGGCACAGCGTATATATTAAGTTAAATTTGAAGTGAAAAGTGGATTTCAAGATTTAGCCCCCTTAATTACACTGCAGGGTTTGAAAGGAATAAGATTAAACAATACTTTCCCTATTCATAGTTGATGAAGTGAAGTAGTTTAAAGATCAGAAATTCTCTCAGAGTGTTACAGCATCAATCTACAGTTGTATAGTAGCATAGAAGAGAGTTGCCCAATAACTTAATCAAGACCATTGTGCATTATCCTACTTTGGACCTTACCCAGCTGAGAAAGGATAGTTTAATAATTTTAATGAATGCCATTGCTGTCTGAGGGTTTGTTTTCTCTTTCCTCAGAGTCTTCTAATGACCTAGGAATATACAGTACAGTTGTGTCTTAATTTATCAATAGTAGCTGATGGGAATACGGTGTTTTAAAGAGAACATTGATCTGCAAAGGTTGCATTGCGTCCAGTCCTCAATGTCCCATTTTTCAGAAACGTGGGGAAACTGGATGAAAGAAGTTGCTTTCTATCATCCTGCCTTAATTTCTTTCCTTCAGTAGTTTTATGAGACAATATAAGCTTTCTTAGATGAAACAGTGAAAAATCAAATAAATGCATATGCTCTACCAGCTTGCACTGAAAAAAACAGAACTGTAATTCTCAAAAAAAGCTAAACTGCAAGGACTTATGCAAGAAGGGGTTTCATTTTTTCTTTTTTTTTTTTTTTCATCCACATGTTTCTGTTACTTCTCTAGGTACTATTCCCCAGAAAATATCTAAAATAATGCAAAATCTGGTTGTCTTTTTCAAGTGAGTTTACGCTATTTTTATTACATACATGTTTGTCCTGGGCTAGGCAGAACACGACTGCAGCAACAAAAAGGAGTCCCTGTTGAATACTGGCTTACAGATTACCAATGCAAACATTATTAAAGTAGTGAAAGTAACGACCCTCACAGATTGTAAAGCAGCAATAGAGATACCATGTAGCTGAAGCAATAACTTTTAATCCCTCAGACATTTAAATTTCTTGCATGAGCCTCTCCCGTGGAGAGACGTAACTGAAAAAAAGTCATAGCTCTGAAGCGGATAGAGTTTGCTCCTTTTCCTTTCCTGTTTCAGGGAACCTGTTATCCCTGGGGATGCAAATTCTTTCCTTCAGTTGTACTGAGTTTGGTACTTGTGCATAGCTGGAAGAGGCAAGCACTTTATTTAGTAATACAATATTTTCTTCTTTTTCTTACCTAAATTTCCTTCCAATGCTTTCTCAAAAAAAAGCCCATAAACATAAATCTTTTAAAAGTATCATCATCACTGCCTACTGCACCACATCATAGTATTTAGTTAGCTATGTTATCTTTCAGACCTGTCTTTTTAATAAAAAAAATGGATAAGGGCAAGTAACTTACCTAGAAATGCTTTTCTTCACCTTTTTTTTTCTCTCTTAAAAGTATTTGGGAACAAATTCTTCCCTTTGAGATGAGATGTTATTCATTGCAGCTGAATTTGACCTTTTGTTCTTTTAAGCTTCATTGGAAGAGCCTGAACACCTGTTTTGAAAAGCTGGGTCCCACCCTTTGTAAGAAACAAGGAAGAACATGTCCTTCATAAAAGAATGAGGAATGAAAAGGGAAACTTTCTGGGGGATTAGGGTAAGCAGATAGTCTATGATTAAATAGCCAGATAGCAAAAGATGCTCAGGGAAAAGGGAATATGAAGGTTTCTAAAACAGGTAAATGGGAGACAGGAGTGTGGGGGGGAAGAAGCAGTAGAAAAAATGTAAGATAAAGGGGATGCAAGTCATACCCAAATGTAATACAAATAGTACAGATGGGAGGCAAAAGTTATGTGTAAATCAGAAGTATATAATAGTATTAATGTTACTCAGTAAGGGAAAGCATCCTTGGAAGCAGACAACTAAAAATGAAAAAGCGCATTCCTGATTGTCTGCTGTAGGACATTAACCCAACCAGAGAGAAGAAATGTGAGATGATCCAATTTTTCAGGTATGGACCACACAGAAAAAAGTGTCATTGTTGTAATAGCTGGGTAAAGTAATGACATTTGTACAAAAGACCAAAATTTGGGGGTGGGGTTGGCTACAGTTCACAGGGTAAACTCCAGCAGAATGTAAATCAGATGCAAAGGAAAGGTACCATACTGCTGATGCAAAGGAGAATACGTGAAAGCTTGTATGGGTTGAGGAGAAGTACAATTAATATTTTCATGGAATACATTTAAGCATCTTCACGTAACGACAATCAAAAAATGCGGTTTTGAATTACTTGGATATCTACAGTATGTCCCAGGTGCAGGAAAGAAAGCAGGTCTGTTGATTAAGGAAACAATTTTAATAACTCTCTAACTAAACATCTCATTACATTGCTACGTTGTTTTCAGTCCTAGAATATGTCAATAAATTACAGGGTATCAGTGATTCTCCACTAAAGTGCCCAGTTTCCCTTATGCTTTCACTTTGACAGAAATGGGGATGTAAAACAGGACAGATTTCTAAAAAGGAACCTTATTTATAGGTGCAAGTTAATGGCTATTGCTGAGACAAGCACTCTCAGAGAGCAGGTCAAATGTTACTGCCAATGGGCGTCACAAGCAGACTACCAGAAACTGCAACAGTACAGGGCAACTGCCAAGCGAAGGCAATATGCTTATGGAAACAAATAACCATTCAAATTAGGTTTTAACATGCAAAAAAAACAACAACAACAAAAAAAAAAAACAGATAAGGACATGTGGCTGAGTGTTGTAGGCTAATGATTTGATGTTGGAAGAGAGATAAGATTTGTAGGGAGAAATAATGCATATGTATACACATGTGCACCTATTTTTATATGTAATTATATATTTTAGACCAGGCTTTTGGATACACAACTTTCCAGAAACAATTGCAAAATAAATTCCTATTAACTTGAAATAACATGGAAGCAAAACAAATTCAGATGGCAGACATATTAGAAAGAGACTGGGCTATTCTGAATAGTGGTTGGCAAATTTCTCATAGTGACAAGCTATGTGTCTTAATATATTTGTAAGGTTTGCATTAGAAGCCAAGCCTTGTCATCCCGGAATTCACTAAAACATGTCTTCTTATGGACTGAAATGGGAACAGAGTTACCATTAATTATTGTCATAGGTCTGCATTAGTACAAATAATTCCTTTCTGCATTTCCATAGAACTCCCTGCCCCAGACATCACCATCCAGCACTGAATATCCACATGGAAACCATATTTTTCTACATATGCCTTTCCTACTGCAATCTATAGCATAATGCATAGGTAAACATAGGTACAGATATGATGCCTCCTGCGGTCAGGGGTGTGCAAATGAAACATGCCTATTTCCTTCTTGTTAGAAAAAGGAAAAAGCCTTCTTGCTTCCCATCTTGGCTACATGGACAGCATCCAGATCTAAGTGAGTGTAATAAATTAATCCTTTACTCGTCTCTTGTGAGAGAAAGTCTCTCCAGTCATTCATATGACATTGTGTGCATCTTTAATCATATGTTTATGTGCTTTGCTGGGTGAGAAAGGAAGGCGCTGCTATTGGATGCTAGAGACACAGGGAATTCCACGGGAAGGGAGAAAGGGTTTCTGGGCTCCGTTTAAAAGGACTCGGTTTCAGCCCTGAATATTTTGATAGAAGCACTTGGACTAGAACTTCCACTGCAGGGCAGACTCCTACCAGGAGTCTTGGTGAAGGCATGAAATGGTGTAAAGCAGGAGGATGTACATGCCAGGTATGATTATTTGAGAAGTGCCTTACAGTCAGTTTTCTTGTTGGTGAAATTAGTGAAGCTGATGTGTAGCTAGGTGTTGGGGAAGCAGTTTTTAAATTAGCTGTAAATTTCTACAAACCTTCACTTTCTGTCAAATGATGAGAAGAGTAAACTGTCAAAACACAAATATTTAGGTGTCTTAGGCGATCTAGTTTTAAAGTGTTAGGGACGGGGCGGGAGGAGCACAGCTCCAATTCACGAGCAGAGCCGTGCAACGACACCGTACGATGCCCACAACTGCCTGGTGTGGCAGAGCCGGAGGGATGTGATGGGTCTCGGTGCTCCAAGCGTTGAGACGGATCTGTCAGGGGCTCCTGCGTGGGCTCCTCTCCACGGGGCACGGTTCCTGCTGGGAGCCTGATTCCTTTAAATCTTGGTTACTCCCGGAGTAAACTTCATCTGAGCTATTAGAAAGAAAGAGACAAGAAAGCTGGTAGAAAGTGACTGGGACAAAGACTTCTAAATGACTAGCATTAAATGAACTTTCTTTAAAGGCTTTAAAACCCCAAGGAAACAAAAAGGTGAGTTTACACTTTGACACTGTGATGTTGGCAAAGCGAAGATCCAGTTCATAGGCTGAGGAAATGCACTCTGCAGATGGCAAAGGCAAAGCTCAGTCCCAGTTCGTGCTCTAGCAGCTGGTGTCCTAAGTTTTGTATCCCTCATTGGTCTCGCTTCCTTTCATGTAACAGCCAGGCTGTTATTTATTTTCCCTTTTAACAAATGGGGCTTTTGTTCATCTCCTTCCTTCAAGCAGCCCCTTCAGTAATCTTTCTTTGTTCCTGAATTTAGGACCAAGTTGCCGAATCATCTTTGACGTGAAACACGGCGAGGTTAATGCATGCAAAGCAAAGACTACTGAGTAGAGTATGATAGTGCTAATCCACTTGCATTTGCTCCTGAGAGGAAAATGCACCTTGCCACTGTCACGAGAGGCAGCAGAGCAGAGGCAGAGGAATTGAACCAGGGGCTGCGTCACACGTAAATGGGTACCATAAACTTACTCGCTGTGATCCTTTGTGGGTACGGTCAGAATTGGAGGGTGGGTGTTGTCTTTCCAATATCTCATGTTAACTCTTGGAAAAGCGAGCAGCTGCCTCTTATGCTGCCGAGCAGCCTGGTGACAGTGCACGGGAACAGATGGCAGAGCAAGTGTCTCTTTCTTTGCATTTAGGCAGTCCCCTTCTCTCCTCCTGCCTCTCACAGCCAGCCTCAGTGAATTTTCTTCATGGTATAAAGACACTAAACCTTTTCTTTTCACTCCGGGAAACAATCACTCTTGCTCTTTGAGGAGCAAAAAGAAGAAAGAGGGGAAAATCTAAAGCGCTAATTTCCCTTCCTTTTCCTTCACAGGTCAGTCAACTGAAAAAAGAGATGAGCTTTAAGATTTTTTTTCTGTTCCTGTGCGTTGATATATAGACAATCTTAATAGCATTCGGTAGTTGCCTTGCTGTACAGAGAAACCATGGGATAGTAGAATTCAAACTAAGGAAGAACTAGTGTAGCCATTCCTCGACTTCTGCATCAATGCCAGAGGTTTTTCCTTTTGTATCAATAATCTGAAAAAATAAAGTCTTAGTTTATAGATATAAAAATGGGTAGTTTATACAGATATAAGCAAAACTTCTGCACAGCATATATCATCTAGCGACTATTGTCTATTAAGTGTTGCTAGATGAGGAAAAAAAGTATGAACAAGAAACAGGTTTCAGCTATTACGTGGTTTCCCTGGGATTTAGACAACCAAATCAAGTTTTTGAAAATCGTGCAATGCCTTGGACCTGCCAAGAATACAAATTAATTTGGAGGTCATATGGACGCTTTTAAACTCCCTGTTATGGCGAACTCCACTGGGACCAAATTAGCATGGCTAGGTGCTCTGCTCTTTTGTAAGAGGAGTCCAGCCAGCCGTTCCGAGTCTGCTGCTGACAGCGGCGCCTGGAGCAACCAGGCTTGGATGGGAGATGCTGGTGGTAGGTCACAACGCCGAGACTGATTCGTTCAGACTGTCTGCAGGCTCGCTTAGTGCCACTGAGTTGGCTGCACTCTCTTTACCTTTGCAGTTGTGAAGTCTAGAGATGCATGCATTTTTTAAAAGGCAATTTCAGATTCTGACATAATTCCAAGACCTCTGGGACTTCAGACGCTCTGTAGACTCTGTAATGCCTAAGCTTTGATCCCTGCTCGCCGTCAGGCCCCAATTCCTGCAATTACAGTTGATCTTATAACTCTTACCGTCTCGCATTTGGAAAGAATTAAACAGCAACCTAATGCAAACCTCCAAATTCAAATATATACTGAAGTGAAGCAGAGGGTCATTTGTTTCTGTACCTGGTGAATACTGCATTTCCTGAAAAAAAAATATTAATCACAACTCTCGATATGCCATGTGTTAATTGAATATAGATATTTTTCAATGCTCTAAAAAGATCAGAATATGAGCTAGATATTTGCATGGAGAAGCACTTGAACATATTTGTTGATTAAATACTCCTACAAGTGAAGTCTTGTCTCTTTCTTTCAAGGCCTTTAGAAATTGTTTCCTGATCATCTCCCCTTGTAAATAGGCACTCTTTATATATTCCATTAATAGGTGTTTTCTAGTGCTGCAGATGAATCTGAAGAGACTGGACCCTGGGAGACACTCTTTGTTATGTGCTAGTCTCTTCAGGGCTTTGTAGAATGTCACTTTGAAAATGTAACATGATGGAAATTGGTGAGCTGTGCTCTCTCATGCAATAGAGTTTACATAAACATTGAAATGTAGTTTCTGGTTGATCTCGCCTGTTACTTCCATGAGCATTGTCCTCAAGCTACTATTCGTTAAGTGAGGGAAAACACAAAATATTTTGCTTATGTGCTCTGTGTTGTGAAATCATATAAAGTTTTTAACTAGTTGTATATTACTTAACTTGGCATTGAAGTGGCAAAACCAAAACCACAACAAAAACCTCAGGCCACAAGGCCAAGACAGATAATTTTGCAAGTACCAATAAAATGTTATAGCTCTGTCAATGTTCATGGAACATGGAGCTAAGCCTGGGCCTTTTTGTTTGTTTTTGTTGGTTTTTTTCATGTTTTCAGTTTTTTTTTTTTTTGAAGTAGGAAAGTTTTTGACATGTGAAAATAAGCTATAGCCTTTAGCTTAGTGAACTCACAGTCCAGGGCCTTTAGATACAGGCCTACTTGCACAAGAAATCCCAATGGCTTTCACTAAAAGTATACAGAGTCTGGATTGAGGTAGATAGATAAAGCAACTGTAGAATGTTTCTGAAAAGCGTTCAGATGTGTATTCTTCTGTAACTTGTTCCTGAGAGGGTGGGTAGTACAACTGCTCCTGATGCAGGCTAAAGCTCTGTGAACTTTTGTGCAACTTCGTTGCCTTCTTGGACTCTGGATTATATTAAAGAACAGAAATAATTACACTGAGGGGCCTGTCCTGCATTCCTAACATAAGCAAAATACTTAATGGATTTGCAGTGTAGGTCTGTCTTTTGTTTAGGAAAAGCTTTGAAGCCTGTTGAACAAGGACCAAGTCAAGATCTTTGAGCGAGACCCAAGTGGTGTTCTACAGAAATAAGAAATACACTCCGCGTACACGGAGCATAATTATTTACATTTGGTCTGTGGATTATTTGTAATCTGTATTCCTTTGACATGCAGAGATTTCATAAGCGTGAACTGACTTTTGAGATGGCAAGAAACACAGCATTTCATACAGAGATGTTGCTTCATATATAAAAGTAAGAGTGACAGGCATGATAGTGTGTACGTTCACCACTGTCCTCTACTGGTTGGATTTAGAACTGTGCAGCTCTGTTGAGTAACACCGGGCAAACAGGAAAAAATTTGCTGTGCCATTCATTCAAATTTGAAAACTAGTCCTGAGTCAACCATGCTCATGGCTGGTTTGTGTTCATCCTCCCATAATGTTAAAATCAAAGATTTATTGTTGGGGTTTTTTTTAATCAGCTGCCAGGTTTATAAGAGTGAGCTAGTATCTTTTTTTCTAGGGTAGCTGATACAGTTATAAAAAATGAACAAGATTTCAGGCACAGAAAGCTACATCATGTCTGACAAAGAAGGCGAAACATGCAAGTAAAGCAAATGTTAGAAACGGGTGACCTGAGTTTAACCTAATTGCTAATTGAATGGCTTCCTCAGAGAAAAGAGAGACCTGATACCTTCAGGTAACAGGGCTGCAGTGGCAGAAATGTGAGGTCCCTGCTACCTGTGAACCTCAGAAAGAGTCTCCATGGCTCCCACGTGCTCTCCAGAGCACTAAGGAAAATGTAAATGCTGAAATTAAGCCATTTAAACCTGGCTTTTTATGGCTTAGGTTGATACATAGCACTTTGGGGGCATTATGCTTTGATTTGGTTTTGGTCGTCCAGTTCGTTAGTTCTGTGTTAGCCAGCAGGAATATGCACAACTATTTCCCTTATAGCACTTTCCTCTAATGAATGTTAGCTTACCTGTTGCTATGTTATGCTTCTCTTAATTATAGAAAGTGATAAAGGCTTTTCATTCATTGCAGCTTAAGCATATTATGTAGTTCAGCGTCTTGCCACAAGGATTTTTTTCTAGAGATCATACTTGACGAGGTAAAAATACAGCATTTTCCTTTTTTCACTGATCACCTCTAAGCACTTCTGTATGTGAAGAAGCTGGTTTTGTGTCCCTAGCAAAGAAGTGAAAAGGGAAACCAACCTTTTCCTTTAGCTCGGGAGCACAGGGTTGGTTTATCACCGCCGTGTTTGCTCTAATGGTGTTCAGCAAGGCTGTATGTGTATGCAGCAGCATTTGGAAAAATGGCTGCTTGGAGACATAAATCTCCCCTGAGATCTCGCTGTAGTGGTGTAGCTTTGATTTCTCTCCTAGTATAATACAATATTGTGTGCTCTAATGCTGCCTCAAGTCCAAGCAGCTTCTTGCTTTATTTTCCAGGCTGGAGGACAGAAGAGGGGAAGAAATATGGCTGGGAAGGACGTTGCTTCAGACACGTAATCCTGATTATCTGACACTTTTACATGGTCCTTTGAGTGGCAGAGCTGGAGCTAGTTGAGGACCACTGGCAGGAGGGTGGCAGTGGCAGGGCCACCCCGCCTGGCACAGGGCATCCTGCAGCCGGGCGCCTTCAGTCTGGCAAAATGGAGGCACGTCTTCATAGCAGTGTGCGGAAACCTCAGCGAAGAGGCAGTCTGGTTCTCATGGTAACCAGGATTTCCATATACTGCAGGGGTACACACAGTCTGACATCACTTTGCTGCAGGGAGGATTTCTGTGCATACTCAAGGACTAAATTAAGCCCTTTGTAAATGGAGAATGCGTGTCCATTTTTGTGTCTGTAAGTGTATGGCTTTCCCTGTGTGAAAGGGAGAGGAAAGAGGATGTAAAATTTTATTTCTCTAAGTAGAAATAGAAATAGAAATAACCCTGACACAACCAGCTTCTCATTTTTGGCTTGCATCCTGTTTAAAAAAGCAATAATATCTTGCACAGCTGGGAGGAAAGAAGGATGCTAGCAGCTTCTTTAGGTCTAAGAAAATTTGCTTTGCTAATCAGAACATAGAGAAACAGATTTACTAAATGGTAGGTGATGGTTTTTGCTGCAACATCATATATACAGATTTTAGCAGGGAAAGACTGTAATGAAGATGTGATATTCATCATGCATGATACAGTGACATCTGGTGTAAGACGTGCTGTGCTGTGCGCTGCAGTTCCCGGCTAGGAAGATAATCCATGTGCTTTGGTGTTATCAGACTCTGCCGTGGAGCCCAGTGAGAGATCTCCTTGCCCCTCATTTAAGATGAGTCATACTTACTGGAATATCTTCCAGGGTCCCATGTTATTCTATTCAAGAGATATATACATATATATATATTCTGTCCTGGGAAATTATAATGCAAGAGAACCTGACATGAAATCTCTATTGTTCTGTTAGGGAGACTGGAGTTCCCTGAGTGTAAAAGGTCTACAGTTGCTTGTAGACCATTTGTGATAGGCCTGTATAGAGACCTAAAAAAGCTTGAAATTGGCTGGAGGTTGAAGGCATTTAGCATACTGAGGGATCTTTGCCCTTTTTTATTTTTTTTTGGCAGTAACACCAACTCTGAACTGAACACATTTGTCATAGAGCTATTTTGGCTTGTATCGATCTAAATCATTTTGAACCCTTCCGCTTGCAAAGCTTTAGTATGGGCTTGTGTGAACTCTGCTGTACGGAGATCTTGCAGGGCTAAGGCAGATACCAGTTACTATAATGCAAAGCTGCAGTTCTTCCCTTTTTCTCACTATAAACTCTCATCTTTCTAAGTGAAGTTCAGTGGAGCTCTGCATAGGTGTGGTATCCACACCACCATCTCAAATGCATGATAAACAGGCCTTCAATTTGTTTGATTTGTAAGCAGGGCATTACTTTGCAATGTGTTTTGTGAAGCACCAAATGTATTCCCAGATGATCATAAATTGAGTGACAGTGTTAAATAAAGATCAGTATATTTCCTGTGAATCTGGTGTACCATTAAGTGATACAAACTTTTCAACAATTTGCTGCTTTTGTATGTTTTAATCAAGAGACTTCACTCGTCTTCCAAATTATGGTTCCCTTCTTTCTCCTTGGTTATGAATCACAATTTTACTACATTATGGTACTTGAAGTTAAACGTGAGATGCATACTCACAAATCAAATTATAAATGTCCTTTCCTGGTCACCTACGTGTGGGGAGGAAAAGAAAGAAAAAAGGTGAAAATGAGGAGAAATAAAAGCCAGACTTTGGTATTTTCACTGCTATATCCTCCAGTGAATTGTTTTCTTGTGGGCAGCTTCTGGTAAATGCGGAAAACAAAATTGGTGGTTATGTAATACCTTGAGAGGAAAGAGAGCCTGCTTTGAACTGACAACAGCCTTGACAGCTTGAACGTTGAAGCTAGAAATATCTTGTCAGAAAGATCGTCTTTAACATTGTAGAACCCTGTTGGAGTCCATCACTCTGGGAAGGAAAGGCAGGCGGCACCTTCGCATGTGGCTGTCCTGCAACGGCACAGGGCCGCTGGCAACGCTTAATGATAAATAGTACCCGAGCTCCGCTTTCCTATCAGTGGATGCTGTGTGCTCACTGTCCCTCCTGTACCCCAGAGGGAGCTGATTTTTCTGGCCTTCACATTGGAATACGGTGCAACCACTGTGACAATGAAATCAAAGGGGCGGTTTCATTAAGAAGCCTATCTATGTTGCTTGGCACCAGAGGTCCTTTGCTTCCTTTTTTTCAAGCGGATCCAGAAGTGCATTCATAATTAATTATAATTTTCTATTTGATTGTATAACTATAATGGAAAATATTTATCACACACGTAGGAGACCTGCCTAGGCTGACTGTGACATAAATGAGCTAACACATCTCTCTCCACCCTTCCCCATATTATTTTTAATCAGTATGGGCCATCTTTTAGTATTTTTCGTTTATTCCTAGTGCAGTACAAGGATGCATGTTATTCATTCTGGTGTGATAGTAAAAGAATTTCTAGGTCATGCATGTAGAACTTGCAGGGATGTGCAGAATTTGCAGGCATCAGCAATAACCTGTAGATGGCATTATCCTATGAACATTGTGGGCAGATGTGCTGTCCAAAACTGGTGAGTTAGAGAGAGAGCAAGAAACAAACAGTGGGAAAAGAAATTAAAAACAAAAAAGAAGGTCTCATGACTTCATTAAAAGAGGAAATGTGTGAGAAGGACTCATCAAAGTGCTCCCCTCTGTTTTGGGGATCTCTTCTGTGCTTAAACAGCCCAGGCTGACCAAAGCCCTTGGCTGGGTGGACTGCCCAGTCCCTGACACCCTCTCTGGGATGTTGCAGCACCCAGGTAATGCATCTGTAATGGTTCTGCAAAAGCAGCCCATAGAGGCAGGGCCCCATGTGGTGCTCCATCATGCTCCATACAAGCCAGTGTTGGGATTTTGCACACCAGGAGCAACCACTCCCATTTAGGCACATCCTAATCGCTTATGTGCTTGTCTTCTTAGGTGCCATGGCCCTCTGCGGGTTCCCCTTTCCACGGCTGAGAACAGGAGTAGAGGAGAGATCTCCAGCTCTGGAAGGTTGAGAGAAATAAAAATATGTGACATGTGCAGTGCGTGTGACAGTGGGCCTCTTGTCACCACAGGCAGAACATCAGCCTGACAAGGACTTCTACTAGCCAAGGCCATGTCACTGGTCTGGCTATGAGTACTGTCAAACGGCAGCCCAAGGGGCAGCCCATCAGCTCCTTTCTCGGTACTACCTACTTTTCTGCTGCAGGCACGGTGGACGGTGTTGGGGGCTTGGCAGGATGCCACTAACAATCGCGAAAGCAACAAGTAAAATTACATACCTGAAGTATAGATGTTTCCTTATATAAAACAATTACTTGTACTTGATGCGTATTTAATAAAAATTATATTTAAACTACCATGCAAATATAATGGATGAACTCTATTTATGATTGTGTGCGTGTGTATAAATATATTTAGTCAGCAGGCTAAAATGCTTTGAGAAAAAGGTGGTTACAGTAGTGTCAGGGGCTGGAAATATTGCTGATGTTCCCCCTCTGTGTTCCTGCAGCTCCCGTTCCCCACGGCCTGGCTGTGGATCCTCGGGAGCACCTGGCGAAGGGGGAAACATCAGGCACTGAAGCTGACGTGGAACTTGGGCTGTGTGAATTTGGGCTTGCACGCCAGGGCAGTCCGTTTAGAGGTGGGATAGCACAGGGTCACAGAGCTGCGTGCTGGTGCCTCAGGACTTGCTGGGTGGATAAGAGGCACAGTCCTCTCTGCCCTCCTCTTTCATTTAACAAGGAAACATTTGTATTGATCGCAGAGGCTGATGCTTAAATTTGGTTGATAAGCAACGGGAAGCAAGGAGAACTGGCTGTGAGGCTCATCTGTCCAGACACATTTCTTGAGCAAAAGCAGCACCTGCAGACTTGTCGATAAGCTCCAAAGCATCGTTCTTCAGGAAATATCGAATTCAGATACTGGCTGCCTGACAAACAGTTGTTGCAGCAGGAGAAAGGCCTCATTTGGCACTGTCTGCAGTATAGTAAGGGCACCTGGAAAGTAGCCCTGAAAAACACAAAAGCAGAATAAACTGTGAGCCAATACCCAGGACATGACTCTGGCCTTCCTTTTGGTATGTCCTGTAGCAGATGGTGATTATGGCCAGTAAATGGAAGGGCAAGGAAGCAAAGTGAGCTCCTATAATTTTGCTGTCCTCCCTAGCAGGGTTTAGGGCCACCCAAATTATACCTGTGGTTATATTTGGAATTTTGTGGAAGAGCATCAGCCCTACATCTTACAATTTTATAAGCTGTACCGCTAGAGTGATGCATGCAGGTAGTGTTTGTATTCCTTTTCTCCTTTTTGAGACTATTAGCAGTTCCTCTCTTGTTCCTCATGTGTAAGTGCTACAGAGTAATCCTACAGACAATCTAACAGCTCTTTCATAGGAATTAATCACTGTAAAGGAAACAGTCTCTTGTTTAGCCTCTTGCTTCAGAGATATAATACGCTGCACTCATCTAGATGGCTCATGAAAGGCTGTAAGGGTAAAATTATTAGCTGCTCTGAGAGACTTTCCAGCCAAGTTTCCACTCTTCATGAAGAGAGGCTGCATCTCTATTCATTTTTGCAAATCCAGTATAACTTGCTCCAGAAGCTATACATTTAGTATGTCCTGACACTCTCCTTAGACCATCAACATACAGTGCTATCCACAGCTGTGGTAGGTTAAAGAAAGCTAAAACATCTGTATGATTTAGTTGAGCATCACATTGCCAAAGCAACATAATATGTGGGGAGCTTATTTGCAAACCCATAGATTAAGACAAACCCTGTCTTTTCAGCAAGGTTAAGTGCCTTGCGCGCATCGCTATGCCAATGTTGAAATGCTGCTTCTATCTTCAGTGTTAGCTCACTTGGTATGAGCACAGGTCTCTGCACTGTGGTTCGTTGCGTCACGTAGGCAAACCCAAAGTATCTCCCAAACTCACAGAGGGCCTCTACCTCCTGAGAAAGGAAAGTAATGAAAAAGAAGCACAAAAAATGATTGTTTATGTTACTTCTGCAGGCAGAGTTGGAACACAATAATCATATGGGTGGTTGGGGCAAGGGGAGACAAGAGGGCTGCATGGCAGCGTGTGTTTGGGAAAGGAGCTGGAAACAGTTTGGAAAGCATTGCCTTTGGTTGTCAGCACACAACCGACCATGACGGAGTGAGAAAAGTTTTGAGATTTTTGCCTCCCCAGAGCTAAACGAATGCTGCCTGTTTGCACATGTGAACTTAGTGTTCTGCCATTGGAGGGAGAACACTTCAGTGAAAGAGTTTGCATTGACATGCCTTAATTTGCAAAAAGCTGGCAAAAAGGAGCAAAAGCTGACTGCTACTGTGGCTACCTGACAGGCAGTAATTTGTTAGCCACCTTTATTTGATTGCATCTGATTTGTGTTCTTTTATCCTTACTGTGTAGTTAGTCTGCCCTTAGCAGGATTTGCCCTTAAAATGTTCCAAGCATCCACGAAGCCTGACTTAACTGTGAGTGTAAAAAATGACTTGCGAGGAGTATTTTAGAAATGGAGGAAAGCCAGAATGATTTTTTGAAATATGTTCTTGATACAGCATGCCAGCAAAACTCACTGAAGCCTGAAAATATATGGAGCTTGCTTATTGTACAACAAGATAAATAATGACACACCTAATGTGTTACACTGATGTGATAAAGTACAAGTTGTTTACAATAAACCAGAAAACCCATTTTGGCTCTGCTTTTTATCAAAATAATGATTCATAATAACATGCTAACAACGCTAACGATAGGGTCTTGCGCTTTTGGGGAAAAGGGAATTATTTTTCATTAATTTTATTTTCAATTAAGCAGCTGTTCTGTTTGTTTCTCTTGGGATACATGTATTAAAATTTGCAAATGTTCACTGTAATTTTTACTGATTTAGTATGTTTATCCATCAATTCTATTAATGTGTTCCCTGGTTTTCCCTCATCCCTCATTTCCAACCCTTAGTCACTGTTGCTTAAAATTCTGGGGAAGATGTTTTGTTGTGTGCTTTGTAATTGGGTATTGACTGATCTGGCAGTTGTTGGGTATAATATTTAACATTTTTAATTTTTTTTTTCTTTTAGAACTAGAGAAGAGGCCTAAAAGATAATTCCAGGAGAACAACCGAGGAAGGTGTACGAAGTCAGAGATTAGACACCTGTCTAAACCTCAGCTTGCTGCTGTACTGGATGTTATCTTAGCACTTTTCTGTCTCTGCTACTTCACATAACTGGTTTTCAGGTGGTCTGAGCGGTCCTGTTGGCTTCTGCCCATTCCACAGGCAATGTCAGACCTCCAGTGAATAGTCCTGTGTCACTCTAAAAAGATTTTTTCTAATGTAAGTGTTGAAAGCTCAAAGGTTTGTGTGTGATATGCTGAGGGTGGTCAGACCATTAGTTTTGGTGGCAGAACCTGTTACTTACTTGGATATTCTCTCAATTTTTATGCAGAAGGTGCTTTAAATATTGTAACTGTTATTTGTAATAGATGCCCTACAAAAGGTCAGTAGAAATTTGGTATTGCTTTAGAACAAACTTTAATAAGCAGTTAATTGAGGCTTTAATCTTAACAGATAGCATTGTGGTACATGCAGGAAGTATCACCCAGTTGCCATGAGACTCTTCTTATAGGTATAACTATAGAGACAAATTTACTGTAAAATGTCTACGGGTTAAATCTGTAATATTTGTAAGCTTAATTTATGGTTCTTCACAATGCTTACAGCTACTCTAAACCTGATTCCTCTCTGACGTCTGAAACACAGAGATGAGGTTTCTAATACTAATAGTGACTGGTTTTATGGCAACGTATCTGAACAGCAGCATCCAGGTCCAGCTACTGGTCAGGATCAGAGGTCCCAGAAGCCTGCTTTTACCTTGTAACAGCTATGAAATACACTCTTTGACACACTCTTGAGGGCTAGATTAAGCATTAATAACATCAATTCCTCCTCATTTTTTGTTGTTGACCTTAAATGCCAAGGCACTGAATTTGGCAAACTTACATTGTAAGAAACAGTTCTGGAGCGCTCCAAAGTTTCCTTCCTAAATCACTGTCAGCTCCCATTTGGTTTTGGTTATTTCCTTCTCCACCAGTTTCCCTTCTCTCCCCACGCAGTGCGTCTGATTTATTATTAGTGGGTTGCTGCATTGTCTCCTATGTGACTGTGCAATTCTGACTTCAGTGTGGAGAGACACGGGGGAATGTGTGCACAGTCTCTTCTCTCCTACTATGTGTGCCTGGTGGACCAGGAGGGGTCAGAACACTTTTGGGGACTTTGTAGTCTTTGTTGCGGTGGGTTGACCCTGGCTGGATGCCAGGTGCCCACTAAAGCTGCTCTATCATTCCCCTTCTCAGCTGGACAGGGGAGAGAAAATAGAATGAAAGGCTCACAGGTCGAGATAAGGAGATCACTCACCAATTACTGTCACAGGCAAAACAGACTCGACTTGGGGAAAATTAATTTATTACCAATCAAATCAGAGTACGATAATGAGAAATAAAACTAAATTTTAAAAAACACCTTCCCCCACCCCCATCCGTCCTTCCCGGCTCAAATCCACTCCCGATTTTTTCTACCACCTCCCATCCCACAGTGGAACCAGAGGATGAGGAATGGGGGTTGGGGTCAGTTCATCACACATTGTCTCTGCCGCTGCTTCCTCCTCAGAGGGGGGACTCCTCACCCTCTTCCCCTGCTCCAGCGTGGGGTCTGGACAGGCTGGATCGATGGTCCGAGGCCAATTGTATGAGGTTCAACAAGGCCAAGTGCCGGGTCCTGCACTTGGGTCACAATAACCCTATGCAACGCTACAGGCTTGGGGAAGAGTGGCTGGAAAGCTGCCCGGCAGAGAAGGACCTGGGGGTGCTGGTTGACGGCCGGCT
>JANXJC010000029.1:5212376-5239572 GCA_027564655.1 Leptodon cayanensis
CTGGAGCACAAGTCTGATGAGGAGCGGCTGAGGGAGCTGGGGTTGTTTAGTCTGGAGAAGAGGAGGCTGAGGGGAGACCTTATCCCTCTCTGCAACTACCTGAAACGAGGTTGTAGCAAGGTGGGTGTACTCTTTTTCCAAGTAACAAGTGATAGTACAAGAAGAAATGGCCTCAAGTTGCACCAGGGGAGGTTTAGATTGGATATTAGGAAAAATGTCTTCACCGAAAGGGTTGTGAAGCATTGGAACAGGCTGCCCAGGGAAGTGGTTGAGTCACCATCCCTGGAGGTATTTAGAAGACATGTAGACGTGGCACTTAGGGACATGGTTTAGTGGTGGACTTGGCAGTGTTAGGTTAATGGTCGGACTCGATGATCTTAAAGGTCTTTTCCAAAATAAATGATTCTATGATTCTATTCTAATGCCACAACTACACAAAGTAAACACCATCTTGTGTCAAAAGAAAGTCCTCATCTCTCTTCAATTTATACTCATCAAAAGGCAAGTAGACACCCATCATTCAGACACCTGCTGAAGTCACAGATACCTTTCCTCAATTCAATATTTTATTTGCCTAATTGCCTAAACAATTGACAAGAGGAAGTTAATTCTCAACATGTCTCCTGTTTCTTTTCCCAGTTTCCAAGTTTTCCAAGTTTCTGTTGCTATTTTCTTGTAATGACTCAAAGGTAAAAAATATTCTTGCCTGAAGAGGGAATTTCATGTACAGTCTTGAGGAAAAGTCCTGGGAGGAGGGAGAAAATTCACTGTTTTTGTTGGATGCGTTCTTCTTTCACAAACAGCCCAGTGCCTTAGCAAAGTAGATACAAATCTGAATCAGCCATTAATGTTTGGGTCTTAGACAGATCTTCTGATGGGCTGGTAAGAACTGATATTGGTTGTGAAAATAAGGTTGTAAGAACAGGGAACTGTAGAAAGATAGAGAGTTTTGCCATCACCTACTTAAACACAGTCAGAAACACCAAACACTAACATACCCTGAGTGAAGAATGTTTTGAAAGCAGACAGCCTGGGTGTATTCCATACCAAAATGAACACACTAAGCACGTGTCCCTGTTCTTGGATGGTCCAGGAAGAGAAAGTTAGTGTTTGAGACTAAAACTGTGATGAGTATTTCATACAACAGGTAGATTTACAAGCTTTACAGGAAAGAACTTGTGGGGGATGAAAAGGGAACTGTTTCTGTAAGTCTACTGCTATTTCTGACAAAACCCAGTCTGGATCAGTCTAATCCAGAAGACAGGACATTTCTCTCCAACTCTTTATAATAGACCTGTGACAATAAATGGAGTCTCTTACTATGAAAGACACTATCCTTCAATGTTTGAGCCTATGGGAAAAAGAAAAAAAAAAAAGACCTTAAATGTTGGGCATGCATACACCTGTATACATGTTTGAGAAACTCCCTGTATAAACCTTAGGATAAACATTTTGAGGCCTTCAGGGGAAAAGCTGCAAAGAAATTACGTTTATATGGTTTGTGGCTTCCATGTAATGTATGGGTGTCAGAATTAGCAGGCTCAAACAAGCACTGTTTACATGATTGCAGTGCTTGGAATTGGATTTCAATGCTTTTGTTTTAAAATAGGGGGAGGGTAAGGGAACATGGAACAAAGGCTGGCAATGTGCTTGGCTTACCTCTTGTTGTGATTGTACTTAGAGAAGTGTGAGCAAGACCCTGGTCTTGCAAGCTGCCTCTAAAACTCACATTTAATGTGAGCTCCAGCTGTAGGCAAAGTCAGCAGTTGCTTATGGCAGCCACCTGTAAGGAAAATGCTGTGGCCACAGGACAAATCACCACTCTAGTATATATAAATTCATCTTGATGGTTAAAATTTGCACTGGCAAGTTGAATGACTGATGTAATGGCTGTTTATGTCAGTAACTTTATACTGGATCCAGTATGGGCTATCATTCCAGAATCAACATAGTCTCTGCACGATGTACTCTATTTCACCAGAAATGCAATAGTTTGTTCATACCCAATACTAATCAAATTTCTGTTCTTAGATTGTCTGACATATAAAAAAAATAGTGCTAATGAGCATGGCCCAATAACTAGCAATTTCTGCTTCCACCTCTCCAATACCATCCCCTAGAAACAGTTGGATTAAGTTTACCCACCTCCTTTCCCTTTTCATGGTGGGAGTAGCTGAGCCTCAGTGAAGTATCCAAACTTTGCTGATGGAAGAACAATTTTGCCTGTGTTACTAGGAAGCCAATGAACAGAATGCTGGTAATATAAGTCTTACTATCTTGCTTATATGGAATTTGCACATAGGGAAGTTGGTTTCAGCGATGTGAAATGCCAGGATTTTGGTTAGGTAGTATTTTCCCCTCTCTGACAAAATAATATGAAAGGGATACGGAATTAGGTCCTTGGATGGCTAACCTGTAGCTGATCTGTCCTACATTGGCATTATTCTTTGCTTTGATAAAGAGTTGTGAATCAAGTAAATGAAAATCAGGATGAACAGAATGGAGTAAAATGTCCTTTAAATGCATCTGTGGTAGATCACAGAATCACAGAAGGGTTGAGTTTGGCAAGGACCTCAGGAGGGCATCTAGTCCAACTCCCTTGCTCAAGCAGGGCCACCTAGAGCTGGCTGCCTAGGACCCTGTCCAGACGGCTTTTGAATTTCTCCAAGGATGGAGACTCCACAACCTCTCTGGGCAACCTGTGCCAGTCCTCGGTCACCCTCACAGTGAAAAAGTGTTTCCTGATGTTCAGAGGGAACCTCCTGTGGTTCACTTTGTACCCATTGCTTCTGGGCCTGTCAGTGGGCACCACTGAAAAGAGCCTGGTTCCCTCCTCTTTGCACCCTCCCTTCAGGTACTTATACACATTAATAGGACCCCCCCCAAGCCTTCTCTTCTCCAGGCTGAACAGTCCCAGCTCTCTCAGCCTTTCCTCATACATGAGATGCTCCAGTCCCTTCATTACCTTCATGGCCCTTCTCTGGACTCTCTCCAGTATGTCCATGTCTCTCTTGTACTGGGGTGCCCACAACTGGACACAGTACTCCAGGTGTCACCTCACCAGTGCTGAGTAGAGGGGAAGGATCACCTCCTTTGACCTACTGGCAGTACTTTGCCTAACACAGCCCATGATACCACTAGCCTTCTTTGTGGTAAGGGCACTTGGCTGGCTCATGTTCAACTTGGTGTCCAGCAGGACCCCTATGTCTTTTTCTGCCAAGCTGCTTTCCAGGTGGGCATCCCCCAGCATATATTGGTGCCTGGGGTTGTTCCTCCCAGTGCAGGACTTTGCGCTTCCCCTTGATGAACCTCCTGAGGTTCCTGTCAGCCTGTGCAGGTCCCTCTGGATGGCAGCACAACCCTCTGGAGTGTCAGCCACTCCTGCCAGTTTGTGTGCCAGCAAACTTGCTGAGGGTACACTCTGCCCCATCATCCGCACATAGAACAGTTTTTGACTGAAGAAATTCCAGCTTATACCCTACCTTGAGAAGAAGCCAAGCAACAGTAGAAGTCAATGTGGCTGTTAATGGGTTAGTGCATAATGGGAAACTTGCAGGTCAAAATTAGTTAGAGCACCTCAAAGAGGTTGTTATACCTGTAGCTTGGATGAAAGGACTAGCTAAATTCTCAGTTGTTTCATAGTGATTTGTCCTTGTTCATTCCATGCTTTCACCTTTTTCTTTAAACAGGTGAAGTTGGGAATCTCACTTTTTTGCTTATAAACAAAAATTGAGAAATTACAGTATTTACTTCAGGCCTTTATGAAATGTGCTAGGTATCAAAGGTATGTAACACACTTATGAAACATAGTTATGTTGATGGTGGTGTTGCTCTTTTTGAAAAGTCTACCTGTCTTCACTTTGAGCTATAGGCCCTCCTTTCCTGAAAACCTGGCCTGGAGCTCTTAACATCCTCCTGTTGCTACCTATCTGCTCATATGCTTCAAATTCAAGCTTGTGCATGTGAATAGCATTTCAAGCCAAGATGCTTACGCTTAAATCTAAATTGAGGCTGGTAGGGAATCTTGGTTGTGCTCTTAAGAATAGATGGGCTTCATTATTGGAAAGGTATCTAATAATAATACAGGATTCAAAAGAAGGTCCAAAGGCTCTATCCTCATTTTGTGTAATCAGTGCTGTGCAACAGCCCCTTGTCATTTCTTTAGCCTCTTTAGGGAGGAGGAGGACTTTTTTTCAAAAGGGTAATAAATAACTGCAAGACTTACTGAGCTATTGTGAGCTAATATGCTTTTAGCCTAGAGCTATGCAACAGCGTTATTCTCAGAAGCAGAGCTGTTCACATGCTAAAGCATCTTGCAATAGTGAGGCCATGTGTAGAAAATCAATGGAAAAAGCTCATCCCCAATAACTCATCATCTCCGCAGGTTTTTTTTGGAAAAAAGTGACTGAAATGTTGATAGCTCTAATGATCTGCAGAGCAAAAGAGGTTTACACCCCAGTTCTTTCACAGGTTCCGGTATACAAAAAGGAAAACAAATCATTATATAGAAGTGATCTGCACAGGTGAAGGGAAACCAACTTTAAGGTTTGCACAAATCTCAGTATGTGAAAGAAACCAGCCCAGATTAACATGTCTCTGATGTTTCGTCAGTGGGCTAGGGGGCTTTCTGTGGTATTTCCTTGCTTGATGTACTGCTTTATGGGTAATATATTCACAGTGGCTCCTGAAAAGAACAGCTACCCTTGAAACCTGACGGACTCCACAAAGCACAATGGATGAGTTACTGAAAAAATCATTAAATTCTGCTACTCTGGGCCATGGTGTCTCTTTTGTTTTGTTTTTAATTTAATTAGATTGAACATTATTGAAAACAATTGTGGAAAATCATTCTTCAGGTCAGTGAAAAGAAATTAGAAGTATTTTAATCATGTTCAGAAAGAAAAGTGGTTAGGTCCATCTGAGAATTTGGACAGATTCTTAAGTGTTCTGTGGACTGTCTCCCCTTCTTAGCACAGATCTATGGGCCCAAGTTTGTTTTGTGGTTTTTTTTTTTTTTAGTAATACAATGTTGCAGGATTAAAATTCTCTGACTCTTGTTTTGTTTGTTTACTTGCTTTGGATTTAATACTTTGCCTGAAAGCAATTTTTGGGGTTTTTTTGGTAGGAATTAGGCTTGATTTGTTGTACAAACAAAAAACAAGGAAAATTGAACCCAATACTTCTAAATGTGTTAATGAAAGTGCATGGTGGAAATAATTATACATACCAATTACTGAACAATTTATAAAAATGTTTTTGTTTAATTCAGCACAAGTTAGTAAATCAGTTGTCCTTACTGTAAGCAGATACTTGTGTGGAAGCCCCCCAGGAATGAGTTCCTGGCATCTCTCTGTACCTCTCCTTTTGGAAATGCAAGCTGTCATTCTAACTCTGTGCTAAGAAGGGGAACGCACAGGAAGCACACTAGTTAAAAATCAGGCAATTACTTTATAACTCTGGGCTTTATTTTCTCCCAGTTGCTCTCTGCATTAAATTAATAACTGAACTCGCCAGATCTATATTTCACGCTTTCCTCTTAATCTCTACTGTCTAAAACACTGAGAAATAACAGACTATGTTTTCCTCTGGTGGATAGCTGAAATGCCCTTAGCAAGGAGTTCTGCTGTGTAAATGAGGCCAGGTTGGAATTGCTGTGTGGGCAGGCAATGCCTAATAGTTTAAGAAGTGGCTCAGAAGTCAGAAACTTTATAAGAAGAGTATCTAGCCCATGGAAATCCTCTTGCCCTCGCTGTACGCTTGAGTAAAATTGTTACTTCATCACTGTACAACTTCCACTGTAGTTCTCTGCCGAAATACTCCTACACCTCAATTTTTGTGCATTTCCTGTCAATCTCAATGCTTACTACCTACCTTATAAAGCTTGTATGTAGATGAATGTGCACTGAGCCCCACAGGAAAAATACACTTAATATAATCTGTGTGGCAAGTTATTGCCGCTTTGGAATTTCCTTATATATCCTTTTATTAGAAGCGTTGACAGGAGAGGAGGTTCGGTTTTTGCACTGGTAACAATGTTCTCCTCCCTGCTTTCTTCTCCTCTCCTCACTCCTCCCCCCCCAAAAAAACCCTCTCCTACCAAAACCCAAACGTGGACAGAGCCCTGATCTAGGCTGAGGAGGAGAAAGTGGTGGAAGAGAGGAGACTAAAGCCTGAAAGTTGTGTAACAGCAAAGAAATGCTATTCTGCATTCCTTTCACCCTTCTGCCGTGACGAGTACTGCCAAAAAGAACCAGATTTTTTTCAACTGTTCTTTAAAGAAGTCCATTTTTATTGCCAATGTAGACAAAATGCATTTAAACTTATTAATTCTGATAATAATTCCCTGTTTTAGCTAGTGCTTAGTGGTTAGAGGACCAAGGTGTAATAATTCATTGGAAGAAAGCGTCTGATTTTCATGGCTGGGCCAAAGAATCTTCTAAGTCATTCTTTTTATGCCTATAAACCCAAAGAGGAATAAAATGGGAAAACTGTGTTAATTAAGTTTCTCATGACTGCACTACATTAAATATAGAGGCTTTGGAATGTGCTAAGTCTCAGTGTTCCTGAATGTGGAAGGTCTCAATACTTGGAAGGTCTCTAGCATGTGGTATTTTAAATTTAATGTACTGTACTGTATAATAAAGTATTTTTGGCTTGTGGTACTTAATGTGTCTCAAGTCTTCAATGGTTTTGCTTGCCACACACTATTAATGAACATTCTTGGTAATGAAAGAAGTAGAACTCTTTGGTGGGGAACAAAACGCACGAGAGGGAATAAAAGTATTGTTTATGTTTCTTGTTACTGCAAACTCCAGACTGAGCTGTGACAGTCAGCAGGAGTCCTTGCGTGGTATTCTTCCCAGTGAAAGTTTTGCAGATCAGCTTTTATTTTTTTTTTTTTTCCAGACTGTGGTCTATGTACAGCCACTTTTCCTCTGGAGCTAATTGTGCAGGGTACTCCACTTAGCTGGAGTGAGGCATGTGAGTCTACTGCTGTAACCAGAACTGCCGAGCTCGTCAGCAGCGTTCCCTTCTCCTTCAGGCTCTGCTCCTCCACCAGTGAATTGTATTTCATTTTTTAAGTGAGGCAAGGAGCTTGGTTTTATTTCTGTCTGGGGAAACTTAATTTCCCAGGTGCATATTAAGATAAACACCCTTTGTGTATGTGTGTGTGTATGTGTGTGTATGCGTGCCTCCAGCATTTCATCTCTATTTTAAAATGGCCATTGGGCATTTCAGTAAATCAGTTTTTCTTGAGGAGTGCTTAGCAACTGAACTGTGTTGCCACAACTTCTCTACAAATAGAGTGCAGGTCCTGTATTTTGACTGTTAACAAAATTATCTAATGGTATGCAATAAAACACACTAGAAAAATATATCTGTACACAATTCTAGTGAATAAAATTGCAGAATTTGTCTTTCCTGTTCCCCTTTGCTTTCTTTCTTGCTTGCTACCATACATATCATCATTTTTCTTCCTTTTTCAAGAAAAAGTGACATTTCCTTATGAAGACTTACCTCCCATTTTTATCACTTCCTTACTAAGACATTATTGTCTTTTCCTCCTTAAAGCACTGTATTAAAATAAAGATGTTGTCTTTACATGTGTGTTAATAATGCAGCATAAGAGCTGTTATTTTTTTTCTACACATCTCGCTTTTTAAGCAGTCACTGTAATTTTAAAGCATTTGGGGCATATATATATCCATAGATTCTTGCTTGGTCAAGCTAAAATAACATTCTTGGTTTCCTGTTGAAAATTGCAATGGATTTTTCATATTAAACGTTTGACCATTTATGGCATCAAAAAGCTTAAAAGCAGTTTTAAATCTTGTTGAAGCCTTAAGACACTATATGATGGACGGATTTCTAAAGTACTTTGATCAAGATGTTTTTGTTGGGCTTTATGGAAAGGGAAGACGAATACTGCTGTTTCAATTAAAAAATAATATTCCGGGATATTAGGTTAATTGATTCATCAAGTACAAAAAGCAAAGAAATGAGAGACACCTTCCGTCTACGCTGCATAAATATGCCTCGTATCAGAAAGCAACGCCCTTTTTTGACTGCTGCTACTGTTTTAGCCATTTAGGATTGGAAGGGACCCTCTACTCTATTGGTTTTAGTTCTCTGCTGCTGGAGACAGCCACGTCACAAAAATGCCGAAGAAACTTAACAGCCTTCACTGTGAAATTATTTCAGCTTCTTCCCCACATGACCCCCACTAGCAGGCTGCAAAACAACCTTAAACCTCTAAGCGTTAGAAACGTCTTTTCACCTTCCCGCCTTTTTCTCTACGCACTGTGGCGGCCGCCCTCCCGCCCGCGCACCTGTCGCCCCTCACAGCAAACGGCCCCTCACAGCTTCCCGCCGCGGCCACCCAAAGCCACACCCAGCGTCAGGTGATCTGCCGGCCCGGCCATAGGCTGCCGGGGGAGGGGGGGCGGGGCGGTCCCGCCCCTCCCGCCAGCACCTCAGAGGGTGCGGGTGCAGCCATCTTGTCTGTCTGTCTGTCCTGGTTTGGTTGTTTGGTTTTTTTAAGGCATCGTGCAGAAGAAACGGAAGAACAGAAGGTACACAGGCAGGGGTATGAATATTTTTTTTCTCAGGGTCACAGACTGAAAAGAAGGGGAAAAAAACACCAAAAAAGACCAGACGCAATCCCAAAGTGTCGTATTCTGAAGAAAAATTCAGGGACTGACTACAGAGCATTACTGTAGCAATCTGAATAAAATGAAGCAGAATTTACATGCTAAACAAATCAAATGTCCATTTGAAGTTTCAGATAACATTTTCTCTTTTTGAAGTTGAGCTGTGCAGGATTCTGATTTCCAATTTACATTAACTTGCTCAGTTCAAAATTTTTACTGTTTTTCCTGTATCCAATTTTAATGTTCCTTTATTCAGTGATGTTTGGTGAGCAATATGTGTAAATGAAACAGCAGCCATCCTTAGGAAGGCACCTTGCTGCAAGTGAGGTGATACCTTTTCTGTGCTTGCAGGGCAGAATTAATAAGTTCAGATCATACACAGATCATGCTTTGCCACGCAAGGCACCTGTGAAATAATAACTTCATACACTGAAACATACAAAAGATGCTAACAAAACAGTTATTTGTTCATTCCCATTGACAAAATTCCTGAAAATCAAACTACTACCTTTAATATTAATAATTTCAACAGGTATTAATAGTTCCTACATGTTTACTCCATCATTTTAAAAAGCTCAGCCTTTTTTTAAAGTCTTTTTTCCTTAAAAAATGTCTATAAATCAAAAGAATTTTTGGATAATTAGTACTTTTTAGAAGACTATGTATTATGCATTCTACAAGCTTCAAGTAGATTCTACAAGTTTCCATAATTACAGAATATGTTTTTAAATCTCTTTGGAGAATATCGGGTCTAATCGTAGGGCTGAAAGGTACCTGAGGAAATAACCTAGCTATTTTTGCTTCTTCAAGGAAGTATCAAATACACCTGTATTATTCTTGATAAGATGTCTGTGTAATCTATTCTTAAGGTCCTTCGGTGATGGGCATATTATGGTTTTCTCAAAGAAATCATAGTTGTGCTGCTTGGTGTCCTTACATCGGAGATTCTATGTCCCCGCGTAGTCCAAGAAAGTTTTAGAGAGGTCGTAATCATCACCTTTCTCTTTTGCTTTTATACTTTCAATTATAGCTGGTTCTACTGCTTGTAACAAGAGGCAAATATTGCAAATAAAAAGTCCAGGCTGGAAAGATAAAAATCCTCCAATTGTCAGGATTATGCCATTGTAAATACAAAAAGTTCCTACGACCCTAGGAAAGCTGTTAAATCTTGGTATAACCAGGTAAATTTTGGTAATGTGGGAAACTGATGTTGGAAATAAACTGACATCTCTGGACAGTTTCTACTCTTAGGGTGAGGGTGAGTGTTGTGGTTTAACCCCAGCTGGCAACCAGGCACCACGCAGCTGCTTGCTTACTCCCCGCCACCCAGTGGGATGGGGAGGAGAATAAAAAAAAAAGTAAATCATGGATTGAGATAAAAATGTTTTAATAACTAAAGTAATATAAACAATTGCTCACCACCTGCTGACCGATGCCCGAGCAACAATCCCCCCCTCCTGGCCAACTCCCCCCAGTTTCTATACTGAGCATGACGGTCTGTGGTATGGAATATCCCTTTGGCTGGTTCGGGTCAGGTCTCCAGGCTGTACACCAGCTTCTTGTACACCTGCTGCTGGCAAAGCATAGGAAACTGAAAAATCCTTAATTTAGGATAAAAGCTACTTAGCAACAACTAAAACATTAGTGTGTTATCAACATTGTTCTCACACTAAATCCAAAACACACGGTACTATCTACTAAGAACAAAATTAACTTTATCCCAGCCAATAACCCAGGACAGTGAGTTAACATGATTCAGACATTGATAAATTGTTCTCTGTTGTTCTTGCTGTCCTTCAAGCGGAAACATCTTAAAGGTTTCCAATAATCAAGTCTTTAAGCTAGGTAGGGCTGATGCAGGGTAGGCCTGTACTGGTAGTGACTTAATTATGGAAGGAAAACACATGGCTCTCTGATAAAAGCATATATTACTGGACACCAACTCCTGAATAAATGTGTTAATGTTTACCAGGGAAATAAAAATAATATTGTAGGCTATAAAAGTTGTGAATTTCATTAAAAGTAAACCTAGCAAGACACAAATTA
Organism: Leptodon cayanensis; assembly: GCA_027564655.1. Lineage (NCBI taxonomy): Eukaryota > Metazoa > Chordata > Aves > Accipitriformes > Accipitridae > Leptodon > Leptodon cayanensis. Next base: position 5,223,074 of record JANXJC010000029.1, read on the forward strand.
TATTACGTGCTAATAGGTATTCTATAACAACAGCTCCTTTTCCACACCACATTGCTGCCTCTCAAAAGGCCAACTTGGAAAATATCTTTAACTCCTGAATACACCAAAAAGCTTTCATTTGAGATGCTTGATTTGAAGTAATTGAGCCATTAACTGTTATCTATACCTTTTACCTTGTGTTTTTTCCTGAGACGAGAATGTGGCTTGTCATATGCTAGCAGATAGGTTGCAAACAGAGATATCACTGAATCCCTGCCACACTTTCAAAACTTCTGACAGGAGGTCACTGAGTTGCTAAAATATGGAAAAAGAATGTCCTGCTATTGTTCTATCTTGACTTCCACCACCGTGTTGACTGCAAAACTTGGTTTTAAGACTTGAATTGAGATTGGCAGCCTTGTGCCAGGGAAGATAAGTACTTTCAGCCCAACTGTTGGTAAATTATTGATGTTCCATTTTCATTTCCTAAGAATGTTGCTGTCTCCTTCCTGCTATATTTTGCCTATATGTTACACCAAGTAAGGAAACGGTTGAAGAGTGGTGTGGAAAGATTCAAAGAAAGCAGAGTTATGAACTAGCAAATGCAATGCTAAAGTTTTACACTCAATTGTCTCTGAGCAGTAATTATGGATCATTTTAGAAGGTGCATGTTTTTCTGTTATAAACATGATTTTATACATGTGAATAAATAAGAAAATTCTATTTGTTGGCAGCATTTCGTCATTATACTTCTTTTTTTTTTTTCTTTAGGTGGCCCTCATATATTTAGGAAAACTTTGAAAACAAACAAACAAACATTTTAGTGCAGATGATTAAACATAGTGTGTATTTTTATTTATTTAATTATTCTTTATTAAAAATAATTATCCTGATAAGGATATCCAGATTTATAGAAAATGTGTGTTTAACCGTCAATATTAATTTAAGCGCTTTTTTCTGGTAACAGTATTACTTTGTTCATAAGAATATCACATATAGGGACAGTCAACAACTCAAGAGTTTTTAAACTGGACTCTTTTATAGCTCTGTTTTGAAGAAGAATGGACAGGAAAATATTAAGGGTTTCAAATATTTCTTAATGAACTTCAGGTTCTCTAGGTGCTGTTTCTTTTAATCTCTTTCTGTGGCCCAATAATCATGAAGTAGTAAAACTGTCACTACATGCTTGTGCTAAAAAGTAGTCCTAATCCATATATCAGTTAAGAGTAAATATTGAAATAAATCAAGTTGCTTCTTCAAATTTATTTAATAAGAACATTAGATTTGAGGATCAGGGTAAGAAAAAACAGCTACTATTTATCATGACAATTTTTTCACTTTTATACGTGATCTAGTTACCAGAAACTGGATTAAAATGGAAAAGGACATACTTTTTTAGTCTTTTTAAAGTCATGGAGGACATTACAGATTGACATTACAGAGGATTGAGCTGTCCTTTGCACAGAGTTTCCTTTCAGTGTCCACGAACTGTGTGACACCCCAGTCTGAACACAGGATGATCCAGTACCGTTGTGGAGCTCCTGTGATGAGCAGCGGCCACACTGAGATTCCTGCTCCTTAGCACACACAGGTAGACCTCTGTTTCCATTTCTGTACCTTGAATTCATTGCTTTCAGTCAATCCAACGTTACTGGAACAAGTTTATATAACTTGTCAAGTTCAGCTTTTTATTGGGTATTTATTCAAAAGAATAGATTTTAAAACTGCCCTGGTATTCCCAGGAGGGGAAACAGATGTCTTCTACAATTAATGCAACCATTCTTTGTTAGCTGCAGCTTCTGTCACAGAAGCAGCAAATAGCCTAGACAATCATGTGCATCAAGGATGCTGAGAAGACTGATATTTTGCTGAAAGAACGTAGGTTTTGACAGCTCTACAATTCTGAATCAGAAATTATTTGGGAGTATAACAAATTGCTGTTCTAGCTCAGCTCCTCAGAACTCCTCTTCTTAGGGTTTCCTAGAGCTACCTTAGATGAAAGTTGATTTAGTGTAGTACAGTGCTCCAGGGAGTAACTGACGCCTTGGACACGAAGTGCTATACAATCCAGTTTCTGAGGATTTCCACTTCTCAGTCCTTCCTTTTTTTCTCAGGGAACCCTTTCACAAGGACATACTTTGGTCTGAAGCTGGTTTCAGGCCTGGGATCACAGAATCTCTCCTTGAGAGGTAAGACATTTTACTGCAATCACTTACAGATGTAAAAAAAAGAGATTGGAGACCAAAATTCTTTCAAGAAATCTGAAAAGTCAGGCCTAGGGGGTGTCTTTCATGATAATACTGTTGCTTCAAAAGGCAAATGCCTCAAGCAGATGTTTCACATTGCCAGGTCCCCCACATTTTAGCATTTTCATGGGACTGTTTGCATTAACTGATGTACAACTCATAGCCCACAGGCTGGCTCACTAAAAGACAGTTTGTTTCTCAGAATACAGAGTTCCATGGTCATATTCTTACATATCCTGAAGACTTCAGGCTTCGGGGTCAATTTTCAGTAAAGTTCCTACTGAGTGGAGAGTGTATTCAAATTTACAGGGGTACAACTTTCTTGCACAGTAGCCCAGGACTTTCTGTTTCATGACTTCTCTCTCTTTTCTTACTCGGACCTACAAGTCAACTGTTACACATTGGCAGAGATTCTTGTAGGGCATGTTGCATCTTCACCTTCATGAACCCTCTTACAGGCTCAGCATAAGCACCTGCAAGGAAGCATCAATGTCGTTGGACCTGAATAGAGATGGAAGAACATAATTTTGTGCATTTAGACACCATTTTACATAAATGAGCAGGTCACATACTGCAAAGCCTGTCTGTCTTTCTTAGCCCTCCCATATCAGTTGGAAGAGATGTAAATTCAGCCTAGATTGGATACATAAATGAACAAGTTTGAGACATTGTTAACGAATGGTGTGAGTGATATTGTGACAAAAGAAAACGAGCCATTTTTCAGAAAAGAAGGTAAAAAGTAGACAGGAGAGAGTTTATCTGTATTCTTTCATGGCAAAGGCATTTAAATATAGTTGGATGTTAATATATGTCTTGAACATAAAGAAATCAACCCTTTCAATAAGTTCTTTGAGCCCATTTTTAAAACTGGAAATGTACACAGGATATTTTCTATACCTGTCATGAACAAATTTCTGCCGTAGTCATTGTTCTGCATCCAAAGATCTTGATCCTCAGTGGGATCTGATTTTAGTTATCTCCTTCCCAATATGCAAGTTTTTCAAGCCTATGACCACTTCCCCACTGTTACATGTCCCTGAAAACAGCCCTTCTGATGGTAAATACCATTATGAGACAAGTGGGAGAGATTTAGATTATGAAATACAACCCTCCTTACAAAGGATTCTATGAAGACAAGCTAAATTTCTCTAGTTTTTCCTTAAGGGAATGCCTCATTTTTGTAATCTAACACAGTCCCACTTTAGTTCATTAGTTAGTCTTTCACTTTTTTCCTCAAACTCTTTGCTGGTCATTTCAAATAACTCTCCATATGTAGACAGTAGGTGAGCTCTGCTTTGTATGAACAGGATGACAGCCTTCAAAGCAAGATTTTTTTTTTACATTCATAGCAAAATATCCAAGATGACTGATTTTTAAGCGAAAAAGAAATTGCTTATGCTCCCGATTATCATTTTATAAGCTCAGTGGTGTCTGTCCTTAAGAGCAAGAGGAATTTGGAAACAACAGGGGAGAGAGGAAACTAGAGCACGTCGCAGAAAGCAGTGAAAATAAAGCTCAGACGAAATGTGGCTAAAAACGAGAGGGAAGCCAAGACAGATTTCTGCAGCTGGAAGATATGCAATTTGGACTTACGGTGTTGATTGGTCCTAAGGAACATGCTTTGATCATAAATATACAAAAGTCCTGCAGTTCTCTTTGGCTTTTCCACAGGTTGCACACTGAGTCTGTCGGAGCCTAGCTCTGCAAAGGTGTGCGCCTTTGGGGGCTTTTCCCCCCTGTTCCTCCCATATTGAAATTGGAAGTTGTACTGTGCTGTTTAGAAGAGCAAGATGCAACTGATTTTTTTTTTTTTTTTTGTATTCCAAGTGGGTTTTGAAACAAACCTAAGAGACTAATGAGCACCAAAAGCTGGAAAGAAGTAGACGGTTGCAGGCAAGGCAGAGAATTGTATTGGAAGCCGCTGTGATCATGATGGTAGTGAGGTAGAAAGGTGTATGTGACCCACACAGAGAAGCTGATTACATATTCTTAGCCATGGGGTTTACAGAAAATAGGGACAATTTTTTAACGGGTAATACTATGGTCCCAACCTAGGTTTTCATGGCTGTGTTGTCCCATCTTATCATGCCACAAATGGAACTTCTCTGGGATAGAATTCTATGAAAAATAATTTGATCTGGTAGCTTGCAGCTTAGGTAAAACTGCAATGCATTCTATTTATATGGCTGAATTCAGACAGGCCTTAATAAATCTTAATAAACTAATTCAGCCAAGTTAAGTCTGGATTTCTAACCATTTCTCAACATGACACCACAAAAAATAGGAAATACTGTAGAGTCTCTGCACAGGAACATAGACCAGAATAGAACTAGAAAATCTTCCACATCAGTCAAAATGCATTTTTGCTTTTGTATCTGTTTTATGCATGGGTTTTGTTTCATTGTTTTTTCCCAATAAAAAAGTGGGGACATTTATTTTTGTATAATGTATTTTTAATTTTATCAGAAGAAAAGGACTGAAGTATTCTGTTCTGAAATTGCCAAAATAGGATTTTTTTACAAATAGTGTTGAAATGTGATCTCCTTTCCTTCTGAGAACACATTCTGATGACATTAACAAGATTTCACAAAGCTTTTAGAGAATGAGTCAGCCTAAGGCAGAGAAGCTTAAGACTAAAGGGAAAATCTTGCAGCACATCTGCATGATAAGCTTTTAGTTTATGTGTTTTTTAAGTTGCCAATACACAACAATACCTAAAGAGGTTTCAGAGGGAGGTATCTGATGTTATATACTGCTCTCTGCCAAACTTCATGTGTTTTGCTGACATCCCATGGATGTTCCAGAAATTAAATTCAGAACAGTATCTAATCTGATGATTTTCATTTTCCACACAGGGTTCCAGTAGTTTGAAATAACAGTCTGGCTTGGAGAATTTTCTTAACTTTAACTTATACAGAGCTGTAGGTAGTCCATAGTTTAATTTATTCTTTTCAATTTCAATTTAGTGCACAAGAATAAAATCCTTCTAAAGTCATAGTAATCTACATTTCAAGCACTGCAAAAAGTACAGTATTTTCAATAATTTAGTATCTGTAGCTATACTACTTACTGGATGACAGTATTTTAGCCTCTGTAAACTTTCTTAGTTACTAGCTTTACTGATCCTAATGTCAATAAAAGACTGTCCTGTAAATTTGGCCCCACTGATGATTTTCTTGCTCTTAAATGTCATCAGAACCATGCAAACTGGGAATAAGTAACTGAGTTCGTATCTAATATGGAACAGATAATATAGCACCTTTCTAGTTGATTCTGCCTTGAAAAAAGCTACTGCTGGTAAGTAACAGACCATATTTCCTAAGAATTATTCTATTAAATATACTAATTAAAAATGATTTATCAGAAGACGCTCAATTTTGTGTGTTTATAAATGGCATTTTGTTGTATCAATTTGTAGTGTGTTTATGATCCTGACTGAATAGAAAACAGTGTTTGAATTTCAAAAGTTCTTTCTAACATTATATTGAAAATCATAGAGGAATGATCTGAAATGATGCACAGAAATAAAAATGATTTATATCTGTATTTGTTTATCTCTGAATGATTCTTCTTTTCCTTTTCTCCTTTTATTAAATGTTAGCAGTGTGTAAATAGTGGGATCATACTCTCCCTTTTTGATTGAATAATGGATTCTCTGCTGCACACTGAACAAGTTTATTTACTATAAAGAGCATACCAAAATTAATAGCAGCATTATATAGCTGTGATAGCCATGGTTGTAAGACAGGCAACCTGACGTAGTTTGAAAAGAGCCGAAGGTTGAAGCTCTGCAGCCCTTTTTCAGACCTTATAGAGACAGAGCAATCATTAAACTAAGTGGGTAGTAATCGCTCTGGATATCATTGAATTATATTAATAAGCTAGGAAATGTTGAGGATAATAGTAAGAAACTAGGGAGACAGAGATGCAAAGAGTGCCTATGTGCCTGCTTATTCTAAAAATGGGTGCTACTTCCAGCACATTTGAGCTATAAATAGTATGCAAAAATGGTGAGGAATATGAAGCATATAAGGTAGGAAGGAAATTCTAGTGGACTATCAAAAAAACCCCATACTTTAGGCCAGAATTTCACTTATCCTGTAATATTATACATATTAGTAAACAAACTAATCTCCTGAAAGTTTAATTTTGCATTTTGGAATTTTTTTTTTTTTCCCCTTAGCTAGACTGCAACCAGAGTAATTCTTTCCAGTGCATGCTTGGCTCACGTTAGGCTTGTGAAAGGGCTTGTATGCCCTAAAGCTTGATCTTTCCCTTTTTCTGACTGCACCTTTTGGTCTAATAAAAGGTATTATCTCTTTCTAGATGTTGATATTAAGAAGTGATGGACTGAAAAAGGGGAAGAGATAGTGTCCACCTTTGTACCTCAGAAAGAAATTCTAAAATGACCACTGATACCTGTAGAAGCCTGGTCAAGTTAGAAAGACGGAAATTTTTTTAATGTCTGATAATGACATTATTAACGATCACAGTGATTTCTCGTTTTTCCAGACTCGTTCACAGTCATGTGGGTAAGTACCATTAGCCTGCATACAACAGGGGAGATCAGCTGATGTTCAAAGCCTTTCCTAAGCTTAATCGGCTAGTTTTGCACTTTGCAGATGTTAGATTTCCAAATCAATAATCCTGTAAATGCACACAAGCAGCTCTGATGAAACACAGAATTTGATTTGCTGCTGCTTTGGTAAGACAAATCTCATTTGCAATGGAAGATGTTGAACTTAAAGAGAATATGCCCTTGCAAATTCTCTTACCCAAGGGTAAATTATAAAACTGAATGTCAAGGTCATTGTGGCAGACAACATGTGACTTGCAGAAAATGGAAGTGCTACTTTGTGTACTCTATTTTTTAATATTTTAATGAAGCCTATTTGAAGGGGGTTTGGTGGTTTGGTTTTTTTTTTTTTTTCTTTTTACACATCGATTTCCAGTCCTCATGGCAACAATAGCAGCTGAGGTGCGTAGCTGTGTTCTGCGTTAGCAGGAATCGGCTCCGCCGACACTGCGGCTGCCCTGGGAGGTGCGATGTGCTCGGGATGGACAGACAGACAGACAGACGGACAGAGGGTGGGGTGGCAGTTGCTATGGCAACCCGCTCTGCTTCCAGCAGCCAAAGGGCTCACGGTGCCTCTGGGAATTTGCTTCCTTCTCATTGTGCCTCGGCACTGAGCAAAGGTGATGCCTGCAGTTAAATAGCAATGAATGCGTTTAGTTTAAAAATTAAATTACCTTTCTAGACTGCTTCTTGGCATGCGGTTGAGCCAAAATAGATCGCAGCAGCAATAACACAAGCGAACGGTTTGCCTGGGATTTTTCAGGTTTGGTTTTTACGAGAAGAATAGATGTCTGTGCACACATTTCACACAATGTAATGTTATAATCTTTCCACAAAACGTTGTCTGTGAGCATGGAACTTGAAGGGAAGGGCAGGGTACAATATGATAGCAATTTAATCTGGGACAATCTTTTTTTTGAGCAATACCAGAGGGTGAGCAAGGTGGGGCGGAGCACGTGTGTGTTAAGTGATGACATTGAACTGATTAGCTGTCTAACAATTATCTAACAATATTATTGTTTTGAAACTATGCATGCTCTCAGTGTATGTCCTAGAGAGCATTATTTTTCTTCTCTTCTATATAAGTGTTCTCTGCCGTGCTACACAAAATGGCTGGTAAATGTCTTTCATGTAAGAGAGTGGAGCATGAAAATGCAATGAGCTTTTGGAATTTTTATAAAGGATTGTACATGGAATCAGCCACTGGTTTAATGACATCCAGTGAAGCTGCTGGAAGCGTATTCTATTCAGAAATATAATCCCATTCAAAACTAGACTGGTATGTAATTGGCAATGATCAAGATACTGCTCAGCTACTTCATACCACTGTGCCATTCTCTGGTTATTCTATTCTTTGCACTCTTGCTTGTGAATATCTAATTTGCATAACAATTTTACAGTGACTTCTTGATAATGTGTAGCATGCCAAATGTTACTATTGGATTATGGGGTAATCTGATTTCTTGAAATCCATGCAGAATTAGTCTCAATAGCCTCAGTATGAACATACAGGATCCTTTAACCTGATTGCCTCCTAGTCTGAGAACATTCAGGCAGGTTACCCGTGACAAATGTACCTAGCTTAGCTTCCTTGCTCTCTTCCACTGAAGTGTGCATCGGCCAGAATTTATATGAATGAGAAAGAAAATTAAACAATTCACACTACCTAGTCATTGTTACTCCACTATCCTGGTATTTACAGTACTGGAGAGAAGATGTCTGGCTCTGGAAGTGCAGAGTATGTGTACGTATGCTTGTGCTTGTGTATATGGGTGTATGGATGTTTATTTTTTTTTACCTCTGAAGCTTTTTTCTTCTACAGATATATAGTAGGGGAAAAAAAGATTACCAGCCACCCACTTTCATTTAAATTCATTTAATTTCATTTCATTATAAAATAATTTGAGGTCTATTAAAAAAAAGTGTTGTGAGGCTGTCCTTGGAGGAGGAAGCCATACCTGTCCTGTCTATATCCATCCTGTCTGTCTGGAGGTGATCCTGGCATACACTGCCGTGTCAACTGTGCTCAACTCCTAGGTTTGGAGGAGACTGATCAGCTTGCTCCAGGTTGCTCTTTCTCAGAAGAGACCTTGGAAGAGAGGGAGAGGGTTTGTAATGCAATCAGCAGACTGTGGTCCTTCCTGAACCAGCCCATGAAGTGAGCTTAATTGATAAAGTAAGCGCATACAAACACAAATAAAGCTAAATGATTTGCAGCAAACGATGCACTCAGCTCAAGTAGCACCATGGGACAATTCTTGTTAAAATTGTTTGTTGAGAATACCCCACTGAAACTGAGGCTCTACATCTCTGATAATAGCAGAAACCAAGATCTGAGTCTGTATATGGAATGAATACATATGCACTCTTCGTCATTGGGCAAGGTCTGACAAGGTAAATGTCAAGGTCAGTCCGAGTATTTTGAATTGTGAATTGACATGTAATTACCACTTTGAGAGGAGGGGCATTAGTAACTCAGTTATGCTGAATGAAAAGTGTTTTGTTCCAAGGTTATGATTTCTTGTTAACATCTCTGGAAACATGTATATGTTTTTGGATATGGATAACATCTAAGCCTAAGAGTCCCTATTTATCCTGAGAGTAGCTCTAGCCTGATAAATGTCCGATAATATCATAAAGATATATATTTAACAATGAGTGTGTTTGTGTGTTCACATGAGAAAACCTAGATAAAAATTCTCCTGTTGCAAAAGAAGTCCTGTGTTTGTAAAAAGGCAGCCGATGAACAGAAAACAGACTCTTGTGTAATATCCAGGTCTTTGTTGGTAGTGAACAGATGCTACACCAGCAGTCCTGGGACTTTCATGGAACTGCTATGAATATGTTCACAGCATGAGAATACGGGCAACATGCTGTTAAAATGCTGCTTCCCAAATCCCAGGACTGCTATAGTGCTGTTGTAGTGTCTGCCTTAATTCAAAGGCATGCTGAAAAAAGGCCTATTATGATGTAGCGTTCTGAAATTGTGCCAGTGATTTTATAGTTTAGCCTGTTTAGGGCTGAAGGGCTGGGAAGGAAAATATCCATCTTGCTATATCCTGATGTAGAAGAAACTGTCTTTGGATTTGAGGTTCTTGGTTCACGTACTAATAAAGAGCCTTTTCAAAAATCATGAAGTAATTTAAAGGAATGATTTAATTAACCAGGTTTATCTTGTGCTGTGAATACATACATAAAGAAGCCACCACTGTACAATGTCACACGGAATTTTCTATTTTTATTAAGCATTTTTCAGAAAGGATGAATACTTTTGGGCAAAGAATTTTATAGTGAAACTACGCAAAGTACAGCATAAAAGGAAAAGTTTTTTTTACTTTTGTTTTTTAAAGTCTTTTCAGGAACCTGTGTTTACCACTTCAGTCATGCTTGAATAAATTATGTGCTTGGAATGGTAAAGACTATAGAAGAAAATGAAGTTAAAGGGTCTAAAATAAAGAAAGGGGGAGAGTGAGGACTGTGATTAATTAGCAGAATAATAAACAAATTGTTCTTTTCTTCTCATGATAATATTTAAAGATAGGTACAACGTCAGTGACAACAAATACCTGCAAAACCAGGAAGAGGTAAGAAAGAGTTGGAGGTTGTTAGAGCACTGGGCATGTTTTGGGCTGGGTTGTGTATTACGTGGTTTCTATTCCTTAGTCCTCATGGAGGATAGAAAAATACAAGGAAATAGTGAGGAAACTTGTATTATCATCTTTTACAGTAGTAACTTTTTACATTGCAGTTCTGGCTTCCTGGTAGAGAAAGTACAGCTATACCACGCTCTGTGCTGCCATGTTGAAGCTCCTTCGTGCTAGTTTGTATTGCTGTCTGCTGCAAAAGAGTACAAATTAGGCAATTGCAGTACACTGCAATTACTTCTGAAATGACTGCAGCATAAACATACTTCTAATCAAAACCAGGCTTTTTGGGAAAGGGAAATTCTCATATGCTTTTTTCTGTTCTGGAGTGTAATAGCAGCTCCTCTCTGCACTGCTTGGTCATAGCGCTTTCTGGGTGTAGTTGAAGGTAACAACCATAACTGGCCAACACACTGCCAAAACTCGCTGAAAAGGAACATTATCAGGCACTGGATATTTTCTGCAAAGGCTCATTTAGAAGCATACACATCAAAATAAGGGTTTTTAGCAAATCCAGGTCTTTCTCTATGTTGGCATAGAGACGCATTTCTTCCCGGGAAGGCTGTTTCTCTCTCTCCTCTATCTTTTTTTCTCTCTGAGCTACCTGATGCTTACATTATCTATTAAATATACTATTTTGTTAAGGTAACTGACAAGATATTTAAGACAGTTTCTGCACATAGTTGGTGCAGCTCAATGGGAACAGATAGGCTAGAAACCCCCTTGTTTCTGAGGACTATACTGTAAGCATTTCAGTAAGGAGTTACTTGGTACAGCCCTGGTAGTCCTGTGGACTTGAATGATCGTCAGTAGTTGGGATGGGACAGCCCAGGAGAGCATCTTTCAGTTTAGCATCATCCAAATCAGGTAACAATTCAAGCACTTTCAGACCACTCTGCAACATGAACCAAAATGCACTAAAAGGGGATAATGAAATTTGTTTAAAAAGTGTGCTCCTCATCTGAGCTAAAATGCTAATGTAAACATGTCCTACTGTATCTTATTACACTGATTAAGATGACAGTCCCACCCTATCATGATCAGATTCATAGTGTCATTGCAGCTAGCTGTACAAATATTTAGGAAACATAGCCTGGTGTCATTCATAACATATATGGGCACTTCATAATGAAGCATTTATTTTCCTTTGCTTACAGACATCTCAATCTATACTACAAAGCTAATTATTATTCTTGTTACAGAATTATATGACCTTGCTAGATAGACATTCTATACTTTGTGCATATGTTTAACACGCAAATGCTTTGTGATAGAGAATTGAAGAAAACTTTTAGCCTCTCACATGAAATTGCTTTCTATGCTTTCTGTATGTGCAAAATGGTTAAGGGAAAAATGGAAATATTACTACCAGTGGCAGGATCTCTTAGTGTCAGATCTTCAGATCTCTCCTTTTTTTTTTTTTTTTTGTACACACACCCCACCCTCCCAGTCTAGCTGGCAAACACATCAACATGCTTTTAGTTCATGGCAAGAATAACTGAAAATTTTCCACATACTTGCTACTGCTTCACTAACTTACAGCATGGACTGAATTCAAGTGTAAGGGATATATATAATTTTTACTTTTTTGTGGTGCTTGCATTCCCTTATTTAGCAGAGCCGTATTTCAGTAGTAACGTATATATTTATGTACACATGCATACATGATACTGCATGTATGTTTGTTACTGGAAAACTGTTGTGGGTTATTCCATGCAGTCTCTGAGGGAGAATGGAAACTGAAATTGGATTGCAACAGCAGTTTTGAAGAGGAATGGATCCCACTGCCTGAGGCCAACTTCGAGGAAATGAAGCGCTGCTTTGCAAAGCAAGTTGTACTCTATACTGAAGCTTATTATGCATTTCACAGGACTGCAAATTCCCATAACCTTAACTGAACTTTTGAGATTTTCTTGGTGTTGTTTTTCTAAAGCTTTGACTCTTAGGATCATGCATGCTTCTGCTTGAAAGTAACTTTTATACTCCTCATGGTTGTACAACAAAAGCTCTACAAGTGATTTGACTACAATCTTATTGTCAAAAGCCAAATGAGAAATACAAAAGAACTTAACATGTATTTGTTATTCAAAATAAGTTTCTTTGGACCTGGCTTGTGGATTTTCTTTTCTTTAAATTCTCAAGATTGGAAAAAATGATACCAAAGCTTGGCATGTTCTAGTGTCTACCTCGACTGCATGGAATCATGGTGGAAAGTATTATTCTTGGTAATAAATGGAAGCATCCACTTTTTATTCCTTTTTTCTGTATTTCTTGTGTGTTTTGTGCTTGAGACAGACTGTGAAGTCTTCATGCCATACCAAGTTACAAAGGGTTTTCAGTACTGCTGAAGGTTTCTGTAATCTTCCATTCCCAAATTTATCCCAAAGGATTCTTCTTGTCTTCCTTTCTTTTTTTTTGAAACAATGACAAACTTTTATTTCATCAAAGCCAGCAAATATCTTGTCATGAAAATTCAGACTCTCTTAAGTATCAGTACAATCAATTAAAAGACCTTGTTCCACTATGCTGATTGAATTCCTTCCTTACTGACAGTGCACAAAGGCTTGCTATTGGATTTTTCTGTTCTTTCTTTTTACCGAAACCTTGTTGGGATTCAGCAGTCACATTCCATGTGCCAGTGAAACTACTGTGGGTTATTAAGGAGACATTGCAGTGCTATCACTGCCACCAATATTCTGATTCTTCTCTGGATGGATTGTTCTCTACCCGCCTTTTTCCTTGTCTTCTCTTTTTTGTTATCATTTGTCCTGCTGTTGAAAGGAAATAAATTCAGGGAAGTGGAAGTAAGGAAATGGCAAATCTTTCAAATGACCAGACATATTTGAAATTGTTAGGTGCTCCATAAACAACAACAGGTAAAAGAATGTTTCTTCATCTTTGCTTGTTTTGTTAAGGGAGACATTGTATCCACATTTCAAATAATGTAATCCTCAGTTGTGTTATGTCATATCATGGCTACTGTCACATGATCGGTTGTGTTTGATAGGCAGAATGCTTGCAGAAGAAGAACAAGTTTCCATTTTTTAATCTCCTCTTGAAACAGAATAAAACTATGGTTTGGTTCAGTGCTGTTTACTTGTCACTTTTTATCTACGGAAGACTGGTTCTGATTTTTAAAGACCAGAAGTTATGCATACTAAGACTATATATATTTTAGACCTCTTCTAAGAAAGGTGCAGATCTCTTGAGAAGTGTTTCAAATGAACTTCCAATGATCAGGAAAACTGGCCTAATAGAAATTTTTTTTTTTTTTGGTCTCTTTTTTCTGCCATAAGAGGTGAAACAATTTTGCAGGATGAACACCTGTACAACTAAAAGGGAATGAATGGCAAAAGCTAAAGGCCTGGCCTAGTTCTGAAATTATTGCCTAGACATTACAAGAATGAACAATGTGGGAGGCAATGCATCTGAAAATGCCATCCCAAAATTGTGTGTGGAGGTGGTGGTGGTGGAAATTAAACATAAGAGATTCTTTTTATTAAAATCTAATATTTTCAAATGACTAAAACAGAAAGCAAAACCAAGAAAGATCCCAAATCATAAGATGACCAAAGCAACTGTCTGTAAAACAGCAACTATTCCATTTGGGCACGGCTGAGTGATATATGGCTAGTTCTGAGGATTTCGGTCCAAACTTCAGAGATCATTACACTTAAAATTATTATCTCATTTGGATGGTAGAAGTAGGACTTTTACACAAACTTTATAAAATGCATCAAAATACCTTGACAAGGTTTGTAGAGCAAGAAAATATATTTGGTTAAACTAATTGATTTGGAGATGAGAAACAGATAAGCTTTTGGAGACAGAAGCACATCTTCAATCTGCTACAGCAATACATAGTTATTTTGATGTTACAACTAGTGTTTCTCTGCTAACTAGCTATAATTTTTCCCCTTTGTAGTGTAAAGAAGGTGAACTGGAGGTTCTTTAGATGAATGCGACCCAAATGAAACATTCGGAGTTTTTGATTTTAGGAGTCTGATACCTTGTTGTGATTCAGCTACGGATTTCTGAGATTTCTAAGACACAGTTAAAAACCTGAGCCTTACAAAAAACATCTCATTTGCTGACTGTCTGCTCTGTCATTTTTCTCTTTGTTACTTGTCTGCAATAGCTTTTACTATTAGTTTCTGGCTAAATATTATTATCTTGTCTGACAAAGAAGATTGTGCTGTCATCGTCCTCCTGTTTTCCTGCTAGAATTGTAGATAGCCTGCATATTATGACATCTATTTTTCAACATCTACAAGCAAGTAGCTTCTCATAAACCAACAAATGTGTTGACTTTAAACTTCAGAACCAAAAGGACACTAGTTTATAGTTTCTACTAAGTCTTCCTGCAGATGGATGAAACCACAACACTGATAACCATCCTGTGTTAAGTAACCAGGTTTTGTTCCCTACCCCACTCTTTTCTAGGAAAAAAGATGCTTCTGTGTTAGCATTTTTGCACTTGAGTTAAAAGCAGCTACTACTAGTATCATGCTGTGTAGGCAAATGTATTTGTAGGCATAATTAGAATCTCTGGATGAGCTGTCTTCTCAGAGAAATAGGAAAAGTTCTGTTTCTGCTTCAGATTTTGAAATAAATTTGGTTTTCGATAGAAGGCAATTACAGTGACACTGGTTTAAAATTGTCAAGTGGAAACTAATAGGCTTTTTAAACTTGTGTATACTTGTTGGGAGAAGAATACATTTCGCTTAGCTCTTGATTAATTCTTTAGGCTAGGTATTAAAATGCACTATAGGGAAAGATTTGTGGAGATTGGATGTTTCTTTCCCAGAATTTTGAACCATTAATGTGTCCCAGAAGTAATTTATGAGCCACTTGAGTAGTGGTCCATGACATTCTTTTGTGTAGGAAGTGAGCTGGTCAAAGTAGAAGCTGACCAGTTCCCCATAATGCTCCTCACAAATGCATATGACAGAAGAGACACTAATTGATTAAAGCAGGGGAACAAGACAGCTTTCCTACAAATAGTTTTGTAAGTTTTGGAGTTATTAGATGTGAAAGCTTGAACTTCAGGGAGCTCTTAGAATGTCTCAGTGAATATGACAAGCTCCATTTGAAGTCTTGCAGAAGTTAAAAGGAAGGCAAGTGTGTCTGCGGATTTTTCATGTCTGAGAACAATAATAAAAAAGAATATTATGACTAGAAGCATTTACAGCATAAGTAAAACTTTAACCCATTCCTTTTTTTTTTTTGAGCTGAAATATCTGGCTTATGAATAAAACTAGATGAGTGCAGATTTGCTGTGAGGTAGGAGATGTGCCCCTGTGCGAGCAAGCCGTGTCAGGAGAAGCACAGGCTTCTGTACCAGTAACAACAGTTATTCAGTATTCAACATATTCTCATGAATTCCCATATTCAGTAACAAGTGGTGTCCCACAGGGGTCTGTACTGGGAGCGGTACTGTTAAATATCTTTATCAGTGACAGTGGGACTGAGTGCACCCTCAGCAAGTCGGCAGATGACACCGAGCTGAGTGGTGCAGTTGACATACTTGAGGGAAGAGATGCCATCCAGAGGGACCTTCGCAGCCTGGAGAAGTGGGCCCGTATGAATCTCATGAAGTTCAACAAAACCAAGTGCAAGGTGCTGCACCTGGATTGGGGCAATCACCAGTATCAGTACAGGCTGGGTGATGAGGGGATTGAGAGCAGCTCTGCAGAGGACTTGGGGGTACTGGTGGATGAAAAACTGAATATGAGCCAGCAATGCATGCGTGCAGCCCAGAAAGCCAACCGTGTCCTGGGCTGCATCCCAAGCAGGGTGGGCAGCAGGTGGAGGGAGGGGATTCTGCCGCTCTGCTCCTCTCTGGTGAGACCCACCTGCAGTCCTGCCTCCAGCTCTGGGGTCCTCGGCTCGGGAGAGACATGGACCTGTTGGAGCGGGTCCAGAGGAGGGACACAAAAATGGTCAGAGGGCTGGGACACCTCTCCTGTGAGGACAAGCTGAGAGTTGGGGTCGTTCAGCCTGGAGAAGAGAAGGCTCCGGGGAGACCTTAGAGCAGCCTGCCAGTGCTTAAAG
>JANXJC010000029.1:5245616-5265515 GCA_027564655.1 Leptodon cayanensis
TCAACTTAGTCTTTAATGAAGTCCAGGACAGTTATGGAAAGACCCATCCATCAGAAAAAAATCCAAGCTTCTGTTGAAATGACCAATTGCCCTAAAAGGGGAGGAAAAAGACATAAAGCCTTAATAGATTATGCATACAATCATGTATTTTTTCTAATCCTTTCCTTATTCTAAAAGGCATATTTGGGCATTTGATGGAAATGCGCTTCTTAGGTGGAACAAGCCAAAAGCAGCTGGAAGGAGTTCACATGAGAGAGCTTCTACCTCTTTCTCTTCGTGCTATGCTAATACAGCTATGGTTTTGCAGTGCTCCATCGGTAATTTTTAAGACCTCATCTGAGTTTCTTTTAAGAAACATGGAAAGTCTTGAGATCTTTCTTATGGAGTTACAGTCAATAAGTTTGTATCCTCTGCAGCCTGCTGAACAGAATTTTTTATTCCATTGCTTGTGAGGGATTTCAGTTGGTGTTAAGTGTTTCCTGTGTTGGTGTTAAATGTTTCATGTCTGTTTGAATTCTTTTTTTTTTTTTCCAGCTAAAGTTTTTCTATATCATTCCCCAAATGCTGAAAGCTCTCAGTTTATTGATATTCTTAATTATTCCCCCCATCTTATACCGCCACATTTCTTTTTTTCTTGCAAGCTTTCAGCTTCTTTTTCATGTGAGCTTTCAGGGTAAGCTTGCATCACTGTACGCCTGTGTGAAGATTAGAAACAGATTACTGTTTGGTTTGTTTTTTAATTTATCTTACCAGGAAGAAGTTCTAACCATGTGCTGCACAAAACTTTTCTCAGTGGGGTCTGCAGCAGAGCCTCCACTGTTGTTCCTTGGGAGTATGGTAAGAAACATGTTCTTCAGGAATGCCAAAGCAAAAACACGCCTAGGAAACTTGGAAAGACTGCGCAAAATTTGTACATGATATGTCATTAAAGTAATTTGATGTGGACACATCTGGAGATGCAGATCTGAAACAATATTTAATATTTGAGATTTCCATATTGGACTTGGACTCTGACATGCTTCAACAGCCAGACTAAACCATTGCTTATTAGTTTGTGGTATCTCAGTAATATAGAAGTTTTACATAAATTCCATTATCTTTATCGCTAAACTACTTGAGACTTTTCCAATAATGCATTAGAAATGTGACTAATACCTTTAATGTATATGTTTCCCAGGAGAGGAAATGAGGCAGTATGTGTGCAGTCGTGTTTTGATTTGAGTAGTAGAGGTAACTGAATTTTCTCCAAAGGCCAAATGAATCTACCCAGAGTGAAAATATTGACAGAAGAGATTAAATTTTCAGGAAAGCTCTTCTAAAAATGGTATGCCTTTTTAAATATACTTATTCAACCGAAAAATTCTAGATGAGATATCATCTAACTATTTTGTCTAGTGTATGGGTACGATGCAGAATATCACTGAAAACAGCAAAACAAGGCAGCTCTCCAGATTTTGATTGCTAACATTTGTTATCTCATTGTGAGATATAAATGCTAATAAAATACTATTTTAGATGTTTTGATTTAAAAAAAAGAAGTTTTTTAGAGCCAATGACTAAGTCTTCAAATGTAATTTAAACAAGAAATAAGAAATATGTTTAGTTACTTATAAAAAAATAGTGTGGTAAGATATGAATTGGGCTAATTGCTTGGATTTGGTAATCTGTAATGGAATCCCTTAGCATTTCAAAAGGCTGGAACTCTTAAAGAAACCCAACTTTTGGAAAATCAGTGCTTCAATACTTTTAAAAGAGCAGTTCTTTAAAAATGTTATCACTTCCTAACCATTGTCATTGGTTGCGCCTGAAAAATATTAGTGATGGATAAAACGGTTATCCAGGAAGAAAAGAATTGCTTTTAAAATTTGTAGATGCTTCTATATTTTTCCAGAGTAAAAGGAACTGAAGTGTGCAGATCAAATTAAAACTAGGACTGCTATTCAATTCCTTTAAGATTAGTCCAATGCTTTGTGGTTTTCCTTATTTAATTGCTTGCTGTGCATAAATTGATGTAACTTGAGTACGCAGTATCTCAGAGCAGCAGCAAATAGTTGGAGAGACTAAAGCCAGTTGTCTTGACATACAGGATATTCAATTTTGTTCTTGATATAAACCAAAGAAATATAAACCAACTTTTCTTTCTATAGATGTTCCTTCATACCACTAACCATGAAAAGCAAGCATATGATTGCTGAAAGACAGGTAACTGGCAGCGTTGTTACTATTCTGTTTATCCAAAAAAATGGATTCTTGAGAGACGTGTAACAGACATGGTACTCTGCTATATCTGTGACTAACAAAGCAAGAGTGGAATGAGGTTGTTTGACATATATTGGCAAAGGTTTCTATAATATAGTTCATCACCAAGAGCTCTACCGGCAGATAAAACATAAGGTTTTTCGCCTCTTTTTCCAGAGCATTTTGTGGCCAGCTGCTGAACATCTTCTGTCAATAAAGGATTTTTTCCTAAATGCGATAACCTTTTTTTTTTTTTTTAATCTTCCTGGCAACTTTCATCAAATGTTAATGGAAAAAAGGAGATACTTCAACCTTCCTTATAGAAAATTAATATTCACTCTCTACACTGTTTTTAGAAGCCCATAAAGTTAGCAGAGGTAGGGAAGAAACAACATTTAAAAGATGTGCTATCATTGCCCATGATCTCACCTCTTTCCCAGCCTTTTGAATCTGTCAAATGCTCACAGGCAATGCAGAGATGTACAAGGAAAGTGTTTGCTTCCCTGTGAAGTACTGTCAGTCATTTGTTCATCAGCACTCTGTGATGGATCAAGGGTGGGTATTCTGCTATTGGGAAGACCCATAAAGCATGATTTAGAAGTAGCACTCAGTACAGATGTTCCTCCCTTGTAGCGAAGTATTAGACTGTACACCTTACTCTTTACATTTCAGCAAAGCAAGTTTGCTATCGTCTGTCTCCTTTCTATTTGGATTTTAGCTGGATATGTATTTTGCCAGGAGACATGATTGAGGAAGTTCCTATTTTATGTTACTGTAGGCTAGAGGTTGTTAAAGAGTGACCATATACTGAAAACAGTTGAAATGGTGGTAGAAGTAATCCTGCATATATGCGTATCTATAAAAATCTTTTATTGACTAGGGACCACAGGCACTATAAAAAGGTAAGCTGTAATGTTTGACATTTCAAAGAAGTATGTATGTCACCAGTATAGATCAGTAGTTATGGAAGAAAAACCCCAACATATAGTCCAGAAATAGGAACTTTTCTAAATTGCTGATCTATCCAGAAAATCACATAGACTTAAGCACGCAAAACTTAATGATTGCATTGGTTGTATGCAAAACGTTGTACAATCTTTACTTGCTTATTTTGAATAAGCATGTTTAAAACAGAGCTAAGATGTGAAAATTAACCAGTATGATTTAAAAGTTTGTTTACGAAATAGCATAGGAAAAATACATTTTAAAAATGTAATGAGATTATTGTTGGTCTGTAACAGGCACCTTTGCCTTGCTTTCTATATATCTGTTTGAACAATCTTCTTGTAGCTACTTTTAGAAATTACCAGTTAAACAGAGTTATTCAAACAACGGGAAACTGACATTTTGCATGAAATAGTGTGGCAGTCGCAATTCTAGGCAAAAAAAAAATAACATACTTGCTTTTAACTTGCATGGTAATGGTTGTATCATATGGTGCTATATTGCACCGTTGGTGTATGAATGAGGACATGAAGGCTGAAGCTAGCTTGCTCAGAAGCTCTGGATGCATTTACAGTTTAAAGAAATCATTTTCAAAACCAGGGTCCAATATTCAGAAACTCAAACACATTTAATTTAAGAATTCAGGTACTAACTGTATTTTGCTAATTATAATAAAGTGTACTGAGCTAATAAGCTTAAAGTTGTATGCATAAAATAAAACTGAATAATATTAATAAAATTTGTTCTACAAAATAATAGAACTATTCATACATACTTGTCAAAATGTTTTAAAGTACTTAAAAGAAAGAAACATTGGCAAAATTAGAATTCTTTTTTTCTCTCCTCCTACTCATTTTTATTCTCTATTTCTTCTTTTAGTGATGTTTTTAGATACAAATGCCTTGACTTTCTGAGGTGTTGAACATCTCCAGTTACCTAAAAAGAAAAGTAGAGATGACTAAACTTTGTTCTGTTTCGTACTGTAGTGATGATGACAGTGATTAATGTGACTTGAAAAAAACATCTAAAATATGAAACTTATGGCAAGGAATGAGCTGAGATAGGTAATATTTCACACATAGGGTCACAATTTGTCTAAAGGAAGCAATGACTCATGTAACACACAAAATTATGTAAAACTTCTTTTACTTGATTTAAATCATGTGTTTTGTGTATAAGAAATCAAACAACCAAAAAAACCTGACATGGAATTTTAAAGGATGGATCTTTAAATTTAGCAAAATAGAGAGCAATCTAATTTATTGATTTCTGTATCCTGATGAATCTTACTTTTATAATACAGTATGTTCTTTTTTTCCTGAGTTTTCTGTCATCATGCTTCCTGAAGAAAATGGTTTTCTAGACAGTGCAAGTATTCATTAAAATATTAAAACATTTTACATAAGACACCCACTTTGTATTTTATAGACTGATCTTCTATGAATTTACAAGCATAAAATAATAAAATAAATCAATATAAATAATTTTTTTTCTTGTTGCTTTACACTATTCAGATTACATGGATACTCACTCCAGTGCTTGGTTATTTCACTTCTGATAATTCTGAAGTCTTGGAAGACTTTCGCCTGACTAAGACTTTCAAGAACAAATCAAACTGGGTAAGAAAAGGTGACAGAACAGGTATACTTCACAGAGGAAAACTGTGTGCTGTTGTCAGACAACACGCTGTCTACCTAAATTCTGACCTCTATCCTTAAATTACCTTAAGGTAATTTACCTCTTATACTGTTCTCTGCCAAAAAGTGTGGCTTGAAAAGACCTGTCGGCTTATTAGGAAGCAAAATGCACGAGGCAAAAGAGGAGGATCCTGCAGTTTAGGACTTCTAAGAATTGATATTTTTAGACAAATAGTATGAATTATGACCAAAATTTCAGTTGCTCTCTCTAGTGTCTTGAAGAGCTTTCTTAGTTTATGACAGCAAGGACAGCAGAAACCTACAATGACCTTCCATATTTATGAAGTAAATTTTATGCTTTGCAAGCTAATTATAAGTATGAAACATTTTGTTAGTTTCACTTAATTTATATCATACTTATGCAGAATATTTCAATGTGTTCTAGGAGGGAAATAAAACAAAACTTAAGAATAGTTCCGCTGTTCAGCAGGATAGTGGAATGATGGGTTTAATCTCTATATGCTCCTGAAAACCTTTGCTCATAAAAGTCTACACACTGAAAATTGGCATGAAACCAATGTCACAAATATCGGGATTGCTGGCAAGGGCAACTGAAGGAGTTGCGAGAAACATGAGTCTGAGCTTGCACCAAATACTAGTAACGTGTACTATCTCCTGCTATGGATTGTTAAATCCATTTTAGTGCTAAAAGAATACCTAAAATTTGAGCCAAATTATTATAAGGATTTTGAGCATTTTTATAGGACTGGCTCCTAACCCAAACCACCATGTAGTTTCAATACGGTGTTAGACTGCTTTGTAGATGACTTTTTGGAGGGATATGGCTAAGCAAATTGGATTGGAACAATTTCAGAGGGAATGTGTTGACATAAGCTTTGTGTGTGTGTTTACATTCTGGGATATTTACAAATGCTGCACTGATTTTTTTTTTTAATGTTTTAAGATTTGAACTATTTTTCTATGGCTATCTACTTCCATCTGTGACAAGAAGAAGGGAAGTATCTCATTGCATCCATGTTCTTATGTTTTAGTTTAAGGAGGTATTTCCACCTCCTAGGTTGATTGCAGCCTAACTTCTCCTGCATACTTATACCAGGTGCCCACTATCAAGGCAAAAGAAGTTTATCCCCTGTCTTCCCCATTAAAAATTTTCATTAGTTCATATTAAATATAGCATTAACAGCCATGGTGACTGAAAGCTACAAAGTAATAAACAAATCCCAGCAAAGTCAGCACATTGCTCAAAAGCTACTATAAAACCCAACTAATCTTCACAATACTGCTCTGAAGTATAGATCTTTATCCACAGAATAAATCCACACCTGGCAGCAGTGATGAAGTGATATTTCTAAACATGCTTATGCTTTAGAAGAGTATGCATGTTGACTATTTGCTGACAGTAAGAGGAATTAATCTTTAGCATTAATGTGTATGTATGTTTTATATGTAGCCATACTTGGGGGCCATGTGTTCCTTCTCTCATTCCCCACTTTGTCCTTCCCTTCCATTCCTGAAGTGTTAACTTCTCAATATGCATCATGGGTATATATTTCTGCAAAGTGAGGAAGCCTGTTGCCCACTGGGAATCTTATATATTAATGTGTGCAATCTGGACACAGTGTGGGAAATCAAATTGGAAGATCTTCTTTGGAGTCAGGAAATAAAGGATCAGAAAAAGGGCTAATCTGGGGAAACAGCAGGGAACCGTGCAAAGCAAATGCTAGCTGTCTAACATTGGGAATCTCTCAGGGGACCCAGACGAAATGATGGGCCTGTATTTCCACAAAATATGGAAGATAAACTTCTAAACAAAATGAAAAAAGACTAGAGAACCCCAAGTTGGGAAGGCACCAAATGTTTGCATACAAATTGTCCTAGGCCTTTGAGTTTTATTTGAATGGCCTTTTCTTCCTAGAGACACAAAGTTGAGAAATACGGTGTTCTCAGTCCCGGCGGAGAATACCACACTCTGCTGCCAGTAGTGGTTAGCCAGGCTTCTTTGTAAGGCCTGCCCTTTCCAACTGAACAAATGGTATGCCTTGAAAGTACGGGGATCGGGCGTAACCTCACTTCCAGTTCCAGGTTTGGAACCTAGGTCTTTGGCATTTTGTAGCTACCATTCACATCTTACTTCTCATCTTACTTCTCCCAGTTCTCCGAGGCCTATTGCAGTGCTGTTAATTGCTGCTTGTTTAGTCTTCTGTGACAGATGTTATTGTTCAGCCTTCCGACTAAAGCGTAGAAGGTCTCTCTCTCAACTCCATCTCTGCATGTGCTGCCTCATACATATTGCCATGTAGTCAGGGAAGTTGTATTTTGGCACTATGGGAAGAAGCTGTGTAGGCTATTACCTTGGCTTCCTTCAACGTGCTCTTATGTTTTGAATGTCCTCTTCTTCCCATTTGCTGAATAATACTACTTCTTTACCAAGAAAAGAAATGAGTAGCTTAACCCACCCCTGTAGGCTGAATGCAGGTATACTTAAATGCAGGAGTAGATTCAGTGGATATTGTTGGTCTAAAAAAAATCCCCCCAGACGCTGTACACATGCACTAGGGAAGGAACCTGCATGGATGACTCCTCCTAAGAGCTGCAGCTATTGTAGGGTGAGTAACCATTCTGTATGTGTTGAAAGATCGGTGAGACAGTATCCAGTGGGCAATATTTTAAGCTTAGGTAAATAAAACAGTTTCTCCTTTTCTGTTAAGCAAAGGTATTGCCATGATTTTGTTATCTGAAATGCTAAGTATATACAGAAGAGTTCAGTGTTTGAAATCTCTTTTTTGGTTTTATTTTTTGGCTGGGTTGGATAGAAATAATAAGCGCTGGAAAGCAGGCATGAAAGAAAGGTCAGTAGTTTTGCATCTGCAGTGCTATATTTGCACAGGTTGCTAGGCAATGTGAGAAAATCATAGCTCTTAACTGCAAGATTATGTTTTCAGACATCAAATATTGAAAAGAAATCAACAACTGTACTCTATAATACAATTCAGTACAATTACTTTTCACTAATGTTACTAATCCTTGAAAATTATTAGAGGTCATTGATATTGTATAGTCTGCATTTACTTCAAAATGGGTGGGCCCCTCCCTTCATGGAACAGCTTGTATTTGTTTTATAATACCATGATAAACATCTTTTTTTTTCCCGCTTTGAACATAGAAAATTGATTACTTTCTTATGCTTTTACTTCAACAGCCATTGGCTGTCATGATATATGTCATGCGAGTTATCAGATTTAAGGAACATGCCCTTTTCTAGTTTATACAGCTGCTGTTGAAACAAAAAGCATGGTTCTGGCTGGCACTCAAGAGGTGTGAGCCATCCAACATTTTTCTGATAGGGATTGAGGAACGCCTCTTAAAAGATTTAAAAACTGTGATATCAAAGCATTGGGCCTGAGTTTGAGGATGGGGCTGTAGAAAGAAACTTCAAATGCAAAGGAAAGGGAAAAAGAGAAGACTGGGATCAGAGGAGGAGGATGCTGCCTGCCCTGCGGCACGGTCTGAGGCTCTGCCTACGTAGATCTGGAAGCACAGTGACTCAGCAGGGCACCTGGGGATATAATCATGGTGGGGCAGAAGGTGAAAGAAGCTTCTTTTCTGGCTCACAATGTCACTTCGTATTATACATGCTGGATGAACACAAAGAAGCACAAGATCTAAATGCTTTAGTCTGTGCTTGATTTCAGAATTTCTGATTCTGTTGTTGGCAATCAAGATCAATTCCTCTGAAAGCTCCAAAACTGTACAGTGAGGGAAAAGGAACGGGGTTTATGAATTACATCCTGATTTGCTGTCTCAATATTTTACATGAATAACTAGTTGTAAGAGGAGAAATTTAAGTGTCAATTCAAGATTTTTGTTTCTGTGACATTATTCAAAATTCTGAATGTTCTTTAACCCTGTTTTTCCCCGTTCAATACATTTCATTCAGTAACACACATGCAGATATATTCTGCCAGTAACCTGGATTCCGCTCATTATAATTAAATGTCATCTGAGACAAACAGTCCCTTATGATTCCTCCCCATTGCAGCCTGGAGCTGTTCAGTTAATGCTCTGAATGTTTATCTCTCAGTGGCTTGGGTTAAGTCAGTTTGAAGCAGCAAATCTCTGTCTGAATATGTGAAATGCTTATGCAGCTACATCGGGTCAGAGTTTTCAAAAGTTTGAGATTATGTTAATATAATCCATAAGGTGAACAAGTCTTTTCCTAGCGAACCTGATCACATCAGAAGCCACAGTTCAGGAAATTTACAACAAGGAGGCTTGCAATGTAAATCATGTAAATCTTTCAGGTATCTGCATAACTTAGAACTGAAGTGTGATTTTGGTTATTGAGGAAATAGAGATGAAGCAGAGGTAAAAATTATATTGTGTTCTAGTAAAAGCCAGAAACTATTTTTAGAGTCTGAAAATTTTAACAATACAAATGAACGCCCAGTGAAACCTCAAGTCTAACATTAGGCTTTCTTAAAATAACATTAGTGAACAGAAACCTGGCTGCTCTAGTTCTCAGCTCACTGAGAGACGAATGCCTTGTGTTTATTCAGATATTCTCAGTATAATCAAATGCAAAAAAAAAAAAGGTCAGTAAATGTTTGACCCTCTTAAATAGAGATCAGATACTGCAGCCACGGTCAGCACAGTTTTGTAAACCATTTATAAATTTTGTTCCCTGTGAATACCACTTTTTAAGTGAAGAAAGTAGAATTGTGTCCCTAAAATAACCTCAATGGAATGTGTTTTAATTGTTTGATATGCCCACTAAAAGACAAGCTAGGCCTGTTTTTCACGTGTGTGCATGTGTGCATGGGTGCAGTGCTTTGCAACAGTGATGTGTTTTCACAGTATGTTTCTGAAGCAAGATGAATGCCTTACTCTTATCAATGACTGCAGAGGGCTTCAGAGCGCCGGCTGGGTAAATAAGACATTGCGATAGCTGCTGCTATAGCAGCTTGCATGGTGACATTGACCATCCCATTAGCTGCTCTAAATTCCTAGTCTCATGGACTTGTGACAGTCAGTCCTATTGGCTTTAACATAGACGCAAAGTACAGAGAGAAAATGATTTTAGAAAGCGTTGTGTAATTTATTTTGTCAGCTTCATTTTTTTTCTTCATGCCTTCTGACCTGCCACATCTAACTTTGGAGTTTTAGAGAGACTATGCAAGTGGAAGTGGTCAGGGAATGTTTGCAAAAACTGAATACAGGCCCAAATACAAGTGACTGGACATTGCAAGCATATTGTCTGTAGGGAAACATACTGCATTGTTGTGTTACGCATTCTGATTAGTCATTATTCCAGTTAAGGAGGATAATGCCCAAATTCCCTCCCTTTCCTCCTTTCCCTTCTCTAGTCCAGGTGTTTCAGCTGTGGAAGGGCATCTTGGAGATCTTCTAGGTAACCCAAGTCTGTTGCATTGCCCTTGGGAAGGCCAGCAAGGTATTAGCATGCTGTTGTCAGATCTGATTCGCCTTTGCGATAAACTAAATCCACAGAGGAAAGAAAGTAGCATTTTTTATCTTCCACTGTTTAACTAACTTATTGTTAAGTGTAAAACTGGACTGGCAATTTTCGCTAGATTGTGTGTTTGTAATTCAAACAGCTTTCAGAAGCTCTTGAAAATGATGGAGATTTTTGTCAAGGAGAAACCCAGTTCTTGTTTTAGGCAGAATTTTCTTCTCTTTACTGGAGTTGGATTAGAGAAGGGTGATGATTTCTTGATTCACATGTGGGAATATCCATTCCCTCACTTGCAAGAAACTATTAATGAAATCATCAACAAAGGCTCAACTAAAAATGGAATTGCAATTAACAGATCTTGTGTAAGAAGCCTAATGATCAAAGTGATTAAAAATGGGTAAATTCATTTGTTCTGACACACAGAACTTTTGGCCAAATCAATACTAATAAAAGGCATTTACAAAATGGAAAAGAAGTATCAACTTCAGTAAATACTCTTCTGACTTTCATTTTAAATAACATTTCAATCCAGGCAGGAAATTAAATGTGCATATAGATTTATCCAGCCATTATTTTCAGTTTGCTGTAAACTAAGAGCAGCAGTTCAAAATTAGAATTCATTTGTATGATCATTTTTTCAGTATAAATGGTTTTTTATAAGGGATATGGGGCAATTGGTCCTCACCTTCATGGTATCTTAACACTTTGTATCTGGGAAGAAGCACATTTCAAATACATACAAATGTGGCACCCTGGAAGGGTGTGGCATCCTAGAAGGACATAGAAGGGGAAAACATTAACACTTACTACACATCTAATTAATTCTTTTGCAAAAATAAATATTATGAAGATATTTAGGAAAACTCATAGATGCAATTGTTGGACATGAGAAAATTAAGTTAGCATGTCCCTGGAAGCAGCTGAGCTCCTGACAGCAGACATTTCTGGATACTGAATTTTGCCTTGCATTGAACAATATATGCATTAAAAAAATAGAAAATGGTTAGTGGAATCTATCTGAGACATATATTTAGTGTTAAATCATGTTAAATGGAACTTGTTCTAACTAGAGACATTGCTGGACTGCTCTATTTGAAGTGACAACACCAAAGTGTTGATATGTGATTTGGTTACCTTCTAAATCAAAAGTTTGGGTTATCTCCCAAGAAAAAGCTGAAAACATCCAAAAGAAATCAAGATACTGCTAAACATTCTGAGTACAAAACAGGTACTTGCAGAAATTTTATGCTATTGCATAGAGATTTTCCCTCTGTTTAGGTTTGTTGTAATAGCATCATACAATGCTTACTAGATGTTAACATTTTTGATCACCTTTGTTCTTTAGGAGTGATAAGAAATCGATGATTTCTACCATGTGGAAACATACTGGATACAAAGCACTGCTGAGTATTTATTTTCAGTAGAACAGGAGAGATTCTGAGATATATTTCTTACATATGCTAGTAATTTCATTCTTCATCCTATGGGACCAAGAAATACCTTGAATTCTGAAAAGAGATTTCAAAGTTACAACAAACGCATTTGGGGAGCAGATTTTAAATGTTTTTACAAGTCTTTTTGAGCCCTTATTGCTGCTAACACGCCTGGCTTTCTGGGTGTTGATGAATAAGTAAATAAAAAAGAAGAAAGTTAGGGGACATTTCTACACATGTTGTCATTTAATTCTCTAAAGTAAAGCAATCATTTCATTTTCTTTCTCTGTGATTGTTAGCTTGTGTCAGCTGTAGTAGCGGGCACTGTTTTCATTCAACTAAGGTACCAAGTTGCATTGTACTTGCTTTATTTTTATACTGGGTGGCTGTGTCTCCCTGTTGAGTCACAAAGTAGAGGTTTATCTGATCAAAAAAAACTATCCCAAAGTTGCAACCACTGCTGTAAAGAGGAGGTTTCTGACAGGCATCTTCCACTTTTTTTGTTCTGGACAAATAAGGTAATAATTCTTCAGGGTGGTTTTTTAAACCTTAATGCTAAGTACATGCTGAGAAACTGCACCTGGTTCATAACAACTTAGTAATATTTGCAACAGCTTTTCTGCCCATCTGTTTCATAGCACTGCAAATAGGATTTGGAAGGCTTATGTGCTGCACCTCAATGTTTATACATACACTAAAAAATAAAGTGTATAAACCTGCTAATCAGAATGAGAAAGCCACAGGCAGTTGACCTTCCTTCCATTCTAATGGTTGATAAACTCCACCAGAAAGACTTCAAATAGGAAAAATAATAGGGAAATCAAAAACAAGCTCACAAACCTGGATTTCAGGAGAGCAGAATTTGGCCTCTTAAAAGTTCTGCTTGGAAGAGTCACATGGGATAAGGCCCTGGAGGGAAGAGAGGCCCAAGAAAGCTGGTTAATATTTAAGGATCACCTCCTCCAAGCTCAAGAGCAGTCCAACCCAACAAATAGGAAGTCAGGCAAAAATGCCAGGAGGCATGTGTGGATGAACAAGAAGGTACTCACCAAACTCAAACACAACAAGGAAGCATACAGAGGGTGGAAGCAAGAATGGGTAGCCTGGGTGGAATACAGAGATGTTGTCCAAGCATTCAGAGATGAAGTTAGGAAAGCTAAAGCCCAAATGGAATTGAATGTGGCTAGAGATGCCAAAGACAACAAGAAGGTCTTCTATAAGTATATAGGTGACAAAAGGAAGACTAGGGAAAATGTGGGCCCATTGTGAATGAGATGGGGGACCTTGTTACACAGGACGTGGAAAAGGCTGAGTTACCGAATGCCTTCTTTGCCTTAGTCTTTACTGAAAAGACCAGCCTTTAGAAATCCCAGGTCCCAGAGACCAGGGGAATAATCCAGAGCAAGGAAAATATACCCTTGGTGGTAGAGGATCAGGTCAGGGAATAATTAGGCAAACTATATATGCATGGGCCCTGATGGGATGCACCCAGGAGTGCTGAGGGAGCTGGCAGATGTGATTGTGAGGCCACTCTCAATAATCTTTGATCAATCATGGTGGTTTGAAGAAGTGCCTGAAGGCTGGAGGAAAGCAAATGTCATTCCTATCTTCAAGAAGGGCAAGAAGGAGGACCTAGGGAACTACAAGCCAGTCAGCGTCACCTCGATCCCTGGGAAGGCGGCGGAGCAGCTCATCCTGGAAACCATTTCCATGCAAATGAATGACAAGAAAATCATCAAGAGTAGTCAGCATGGATTCACCCAGGGGAATTCATACTTGACCAACTTGATAAAATTCTATGATGAAATGACTGGCCTGGTAGACAAGGGGAAAGCAGTGCATATTGTCTACCTGGACTTCGCTAAGGCCTTTGACACTGTCTCCCATAAGATCCTCAGAGACAAGCTCTTGTCATATGGGCTGGATAAGCAGAGGGTGAGGTGGTTTAAAAACTGGCTGCATGGCCAGGCCCAAGAGGGTGGTGATCAGTGGCGCAAAGTCTAGTTGGAGGCCAGGAACTAGCAGTGTACCCCAGAGGGTCAATAGTGGGTTCAGTCTTATTTAACATCTCCATTAATGATCTGGATGAGAGGGAAGTGTATCCTCAGCCAGTTTGCTGATGACACAACACTGGGAGGAGCGGCTGACACACCAGAGTGTCATGCTGCCATCCAGAGAGAGCTGGGCAGGACGGAGAAATGGACTGACAGGAACCTCCTGAAGTTCAACAAGTGGAAGTGCAAAGTCGTGCACCTGGGGAGGAACAGCCCCAGGCACCAGTACATGCTGGGGGCTGGCTGACAGAAAAGCAGCTTTGCAGGAAAGGATCTGGTGGTCCTGGTAGACACCAGGTTGAACATGGGCCAGGAGAAACATAGACATACTGGAGAGAGTTCAGAGAACGGCCACGATGATAATGAAGGGACCAGAGCATCCCACATATGAGGAGAAGCTGAGAGAGCTGAGACTGTTCAGCCTGGAGAAAGCAAGGTTTAGGGGGGATCTTATTAATGTATGTAAATACCTGAAGGGAGGGTGCAAAGAGGAGGGAGCCAGGCTGCTTTCGGTGGTGCCCAGTGACAGGCCCAGAGACAACAGGCACAAACTGAAACACGGGAGGTTCCCTTTGAACATCAGGAAACACTGATGGTTTCCCGGGGAAGTTGTGGAGTCTCCCTCCTTGGAGATTTTCAAGAGCCATCTGGACATGGTCCTGGGCTCTAGGTGGTCTTTCTTGAGCAGAGGGGGTTGGATGAGGTGACCTGAAGAGGTCCCTTCCAATGTCAAATATTCTGTGGTTTTGTGATTCTGTGAAATGATGATTCTATTCTGAAGGAGGTGAGACATCGACTTGGAAATACTGAACACACTTTGCTTTTACTGATAGCTGAGATGATTCAATGGTTTGCAGTATTCAGTTAACTGACTGGTTATATTGGGACTCAATAAATAACCCACATTTGTCTTTGTTTTAATAAATTATGGCATCGACATATTTGAGAAGCCACACTCTTTTGGCAGCTATTTTGTGAGAACACTTCAATGTATTTTAGTGAATGCTGTGAGAATTCCTCACTGTGGTTTCTGTCAATATGATCTTTTCAGAATAAGATCCCAGGGGAATTTTGCAGATTAAAATAGTAAGAGTAGTGTATGTAAAATAAGTAGTAGAGTGAAACCAGTTGGATAGCTGAGAGTGCAGGGAAGCAATAAATACTTTTCTACAGCTTGTTGTAGTGTAAATCACATTTCCAAGACTACTTTAACAAGCTTTGCTACTTTTCATATATAATATAGCACTGCCTGTTTGTGGAGAGTCATACAATGTTTAACATGCAGAAAATACTGTAAGGGCTTTACAGACTCAAATTTTGACATCACTATTATGTAATAATATTTTAATACTATATGAAGCTTGTGCATTTACTTCCTCATACAGCATAAGTTGAAGAGGTCTTTTGCCCTGTTTCTTTGCTGTGAATGCATAAAGAAAGTTATTGTGGATGAAAATCTGAAAAACGAAAAAATCTAAAAAGTACAGCAGTCATATTAAAGATCAAGGAGAATCAATTTCAAATTAGAGACACAATCTAGGACACAAAAAACTAATGTTTTCTGTCTGATACTTTTTCTGATTTGGAATCACTAATAATTATATTTGCTACTACATCTGTTATCCACCTAGTGTAAAACACTCCCAATATAACGGCTGCTTTTCATCACACACTTTTATTTTAATAGTGGTTGATATTTTTTGATATAGCATTACTGGGTTACAGTTTATAGTACAATTGATCTAATTACAATGTATTGATCTAATTATAGTGTATTGATCTAATATCTTATCCATACCTGTGGCAGTTTTCTTATGTAATTATTTGATTTCCATTGTTTTAAGGAAATGCTAGTGTAAGATGATAAGATAGGGGAGAAGAGATGTTGTGTAATATTTTCCTTAATAGCATAAATTCTAATTCCTTAGGCCATTGACAGGCTGAAGTTTTCAGGCTGAAATTTTCTATGTTGGCTACCTGCTTCATGGCTCATGTATTTTTACTTGGTTTGTAAGGAAACAAGACCTGTTCAATTATGCTGTCAAATTAGCCCCTACTTCTTTTGCCTCCAAGTGACAATTTCATAGGTTTCAAGGGTATCAAATAATCACAGATTTTGTAAAAATCATCAGCTGTGTAGGGGAGAAAAATGAAGTTACTGTCTCAACTAAGGGGGAACAGAGGAACTGACTATTAACTCTGTTAACGGCCAGCCAGCACACACATAGCTATAGAGCAGCCACGGCATTTGCTGTGTTTTCACAAGTCAGTGTGCTAAAAAGGTAGGTAAAGGACCCAGCAGGAGCCTGGGATCAAGGAGGTGCCTTTTGTCACTTTGATAAAAGTCTACCCTGATTTGGCCATGGTAATATTCTCTTACCACCTCAATTTTCATATGCTTGTGTAGAAGTTGCTCTGACCGTGACTAGAGCTGCACACTTAACCCGGGATGAAAAGCTCGTCAACTTATTAATCAATTAACTCTTTGTTGGTGAGAAAAGAGCTAGTTTAGAAGATTCTGAGCCTGCTCCTGATCCTTGTTGGGTGTGGTGCCAGGGCCCTGAGTGCACTAATGAGCCTTAATTGCCCTAACGAGCCTTAATTGCCCTAACGGCCTTAAGTGCCCTCCGCCCTGCCCATGGGTCTATTTGAACCCAGGCCACGGCAGCTAGGCCTTGTCTGAGGTTTGTCTGGATTGAGGCTTGTCTCGCTGACTGGCTTTTCTGGCTAGACTCCAAACCTCCATACTGTGGTGGTTTTGTCTCTTGAACTTGAGCTAAGGGGGGGGGTCTTGTCTCATGGATGCACCGGTGGATCTGTGTTACGGCCTGGTCTCCGACTCCTCGGTGGACCTTGGACCAGTGTGGTAAGTGCCTTCTCTCCGGTCCTGTCTTTGGCCCCGTGTCCTGCTATTCCTGACTGGACTCTCTTGTGTAGACCTGGGACCAGCTGGCTTGTTATTTTGTCATGTCTAGGTGTGCAGATAGACCTTGTTATTGTGATCTGGTGTGGGCCTCGTGGGGTAGTGCCCTACTGCCCAGAGCGGTCACCCTCTGTTCACCCTATCTTTTCTAGTGGTCCTGTTTTTACTGATTTCTGGCACTTGGGATGAAAATGTGGTGATTTTTTCCTCTTTTAGTTTTCTTAGCATAAGGACTGGAAATCTCCTGATGTAAAACTACTTTGAAAAAAGTCTAAGGTGTAAGTTAAGCATTAAGGAATACTAGAATTAAGGTTGTCTGTAGAATCCTAATTTGCCAAACTCTTGAAACTTCTAGCTATGTCTGTTGCTATAATTTCTCCACATTGCTTGGGGGTGCAGTGAAGTGTATTCAGCAAATCAACAGGCATGTTTTGTTGTTGTTTACTGTGTAGCTCAGGCCTTATTTCAACCACAGTATTTGAACATGGAGATGTGAGGCTTAATTTTGCATGTATTTTTCTGTGCTAATCACTGTTGTATTGCATAGGCACTGAAGTAATTATATTAGATTTAACTTGAGTGTGGTTTTTTTTCCTTGCACAGTAACTGTCCAAATGTGCTTATCAGGCAGATGTTAAGCTAATTTATTTTTCTTTTACTGGAAAATAAGCTGCTTATGTCTACTGCACAGAAGAAGCAGGTTTGTGGACACTTTAGATAAAGTTATTGACATGCTGCAAGCTGTTGACTTGCCTCTCTGCATACAGCCTTCAGGGTGCTTCCAGACCATGAATTTATGCATTTCTAGAGCACTTAGACATTTTATCCTACTCACTGCTTTTGAAGTCTGTCTCCCACTAGCCTCAGATATTGGGGTGAGTGTTTAGCTTTTTTGCAAACTGAAACTTGGAGTCTCAGGGGCAGAGAATTAGCAATGTGCCCTTTGACCATTTGTGAGAAGTTTGGTTTAGACTCCTAACAGAAACCCTGCCATGAGCCCTCTGAGGCAATGTTAAAAG
The DNA here is from genome assembly GCA_027564655.1 of Leptodon cayanensis. Classification (NCBI taxonomy): domain Eukaryota; kingdom Metazoa; phylum Chordata; class Aves; order Accipitriformes; family Accipitridae; genus Leptodon; species Leptodon cayanensis. The sequence continues at coordinate 5,263,357 of JANXJC010000029.1, forward strand.
CATTTTGCCCATGAGCTCTTTTCTTTTGTGTAGCTATCTTTTTCCTTTACCTTATTCACACTTCCAGCACCTGTAATAAAGGAGCCAAGCCTCTTCTAGGAAGGCTTGTATTATGCAATGCATATTTATTCACTTCTGAGGTAATTCAACCTGGTTTTGATTCAGAAGAATTGTGTCCTGGTCTGTGAATTTAATGTAGTGTAATGTATAGAGGGGAGAGCGACTCCTTAGAGAAATACCATGCATTTTTGTTGCTGAGTGTTTTCTTTCAGCTCTTCTTTCTATGTCTTGCATAAATACACTTTGGCCATGTGTGCCTGGAAGGCGTTATGTAGTTGGAAGAGGTTCTACAGAGACTTGGACCTCTTCAGCATGGTTCTTCAGTATGTTTGTTTTCTAAGCAAGGCAAAGTCTGTAAGTAAACATAGTAACTTCTGTTAGGTCATCTTGTCCATCCAGCACTGTAGCTAGCTTTGGTCTAAGAAGTAATTACTGGTGATCTGTTGGCTGTAAGAGGAGCCAGGTGGGGAAGGAGAAGCCTGAGCAGTGGCTGTTGGGCTGATATGTGGGTAGCAGCAGATGCAGGGCCAGATGGTCTGAGGAATGGGAAATGTGACAGCCAGTGTGAGTTTGAGGGAGTAGTGTTACCCCAGGAGAGGAGACAAAAAGCCATCTGAGTTGCAAAATCACAGCTATGAAAAAACATCAGGTGTTAATTTGGGGAGCAGCCCAGAGGCTTAGGCTTGGCCAACTTTCTGAAAGGGATCTCCGAGTGATCCAGAGCTCTGCAATGTAGTCTTCTGAAGCTGAGCTTCCTCTGTACCAAAATGAGAAGGCAGTTGCCCTCAGAACCTCCTGTATTTTCAGTCCTCTCTACTGCTATAAAAGGTTGTGTGACCACCCTCTTGGTTCACTCGTGAAACTTTCTGATGTGTAATTAATTTTGTTTAGCTATGTTTGCAAATATCTAACCTAATGAGTAAATGTTGCAGAAATGTGCTGTGCTGTCCCTGGAAATTGATCTGCTGGCTTACATGTCTGCCTTCAGATGTAATGTACCCAGAGAGTGAGACTTCTTCTCGATGGCAGAATTAAAATTGGGTTTGTAGCTCTTCCTTTTGCAGCTGTTTCTCATTGCTCTCTGAAAATTCAATTGTATTTACCAGACAGGTTTTGGCAGAAGGAGTACTATTTCTGTGAAGCTGGAGTTTCTGCAAATGTAAGGTCAGCACAGTGACAAAGGACCCTACGGTGTACTTGAGTAGTTCATATGTGTTAGCTTCACTTATTTTACATATTCCTGTATCTTTTCCTTGTTTTATGTGTATCATATGGCTACAAGTGAAGACAGAGAATTAATATGGGGTGAGGAACATTGGAAGGTGTAGGATAAATACCTCTGTAGAGAATTTCACCTCAAGAAGAAATAAGGAATGTACTTAAATTCTTTGCAGTGTGGCTAAAGTTACATTACACTTGCAGTAAGTAACTTTATGATGGGCTGCTCTCAAAACAAATACATTAAAAAAAACTGGATGACAGGTTCAGTCCTACAAGAACTTAGGGTGGATTGATGGATAGATCTGGTAATATTCTAGCTAGTCTAATTTTATCTTCTAACATTAGTTCTTTTCTTCTCTTCTTGGAGAAGACAATCTCAAAACAGACTTCTAAAACAGAAACTAACAAAACAAAATCAAAACCACACCAAATATTCTGGCTACACGAAACAAAAGGCAGGAAATGTGTATTTGTGGATTTCTACAGGTATTTGTGTCAAAGATTTTTTTTAGTTGTTTATTTTACATGCATTTTGTGTATGTCTTTCTGCTGACTAAAAGTGCCTGAAATTCATTCTCATGTTAGAGGACCCTCTGCCTTCTGTAGTTGTAATAGCAGAAATAGGTCAGGGCATGGATGCTTTGACTGTGATGACTTCAACAGTTCCCTAGACAACTTAAAGTCCAAACCTATAAGGTCCTGCCTACAAATGTGATGACTTGAAAATGCTTCCTAGCAGGAAATGCTCAGTTTCATAACTTGGCAAAACAAATCCCCAACAGGCATTTCTCCATCTCCAGTTTTTGTAAAAAAAAAAAAAAAAGGGGGGGGGGGTATTTTTTTAAATATTTTTAATTTTCCTTATTAGTAAAATTAAA
>JANXJC010000029.1:5265525-5294152 GCA_027564655.1 Leptodon cayanensis
ACCCCCCCCCCCGGGGGGGGGGGGATGTTCTTCAATCTTTTGAAATTTCCTGATTCTCAAAAGTATATAAAAATAGATTTTGTGACTTAGGTTTGATTGGTCCTTTTGATACATCTGATTTAGGAACTTTTCTCAGGAAAGTTGAAAATATATAAATTGTTTTTTAATGTTATTTTTCACATGATGAATATAGTGTTCAGCTAGTACTGAAATTATAATTTTTAGCAGAGTAAAAGCCTTTCGTTAATTCAGGACTTCTGGTTCACTCAACATTTTAAACAATGGCATAATTTTTGTTAATGACTGTGGGTCAGTCAAGTATGTTCCATTTCAATTTTGAAATAAGAAATTATGGAATTGACTGTCAAGGCTGTTATGATGGAATGAATTTAGCTAGAGGTAATTATAGCCTGAGATTGGCTATCCTGGCAGTTATTAACTAAGTACATGAACTTTTGGGAAAACTATGCATTTTTTCCTGAATCTTAAAATGAATTTTCTTTACTCTGTGTATGTCTTGTCTATGATGTAGATTATTGTTCATTAATCTTCATGCAAAGAATCAATTGCTTTGTATCATATTTGCACACTATTTCTTTCCAGAATACCGGTTTCATTCCTCTCATTCTCTGACATGAATATGCTTCCAACTGTTCATTTGCATAGGAGGTTACTTGTTGGTCGCAACCAGAAAAAGGAGATTAAGTTATGGCATGAAAAGACATGTGATGGCAAAAACTTGTAAAAGCTAAATAAAAACAGCTGCTTTTTTTTCCTATTCCAACCTCTAAGCTGCATAAGTGGGGTGTGTTATAGCAACAGTGATACATAATTTTGAAGTTGTGTTGATAATTTCAACCTTCTAGTTCTAGGTAATCTCTAGAATGAAATCAATCATTATTCCTGCAAAAATTGGCTTTGGTTTTAGTACGTGTTCTACCCCCACACCCTGGAGCTCTATAAAATAACAGTTTAGATGTTTTATTTTAGACAAAACAGATGGATGCCTTTAACTAAATAAAACTGGTTATATTTGTGATTGAATGAATCTCTGGAAATAAGCTACGCTGTCATATGAAATTAGAATAGTCAAACTGTTTAAAAAAAATCAAGGAATTTGAAAATACATAAATGTTTATTCATTCTAAAGATAAGTTTGTTCAGCAGGAATCAGATATTGGGATGTGATGTAGCTGAGCAGCCCAGATAGTGACCCCTAAAGGTTAGGAACTACTTGCCAAGCCTACCTAGTCAGAAAAGTGTGTGCTATGGTTAATCAAGCAGTCTATTACATTGAGCTGCTCTACATATGCTTTCTTAGAAGCTTAGACTCTTGCTGAAACAAGATGTGATTTGGGAAAAGTTGCATTTGAGAGGGAAACTGTCTGGGATTAATATTTTGGCTGCACTAATTGAAGTTGGGTAGGACATCTGATTTATATAAAACTCTGTTCCAAACCTGTTGAAAGACACTTCTTTTATTGAAAGCTTTCTGATGTCAGAGGCACTTCATAATAACTGATGTTAGGGTCCATCGTACAGTTCCATGAAACACTGAACACATAGGTTAGTGGTGTGTGTCACCACTTGTAAAGCCCCTTTCCTGGGCAGATTTATCTTGTGCTAGTTGCTAGATTTCTTGGTAGTAAAAAAAAAAAAAAAAAAACCAAAAAAACCCCAAAAAATACCCTGGACTATTATGCAGTGTTCTGGCCAGAGGTTTGGAACAAGACTTCACAGTGAAGTAGCAACTGGCTTAAAAAGATTGTGTAGTATATAGCAAAAATTGTGTCTGTCTAGAGATGTGGGAAGTACTGACACCAGAGATTAAAAACAGAATATATGAAGAACAGGCAAATAAGTTTATTGTCAGAAATTATAATTCCTTTTTTGAGTGAAGGAACACTATTTACTTCAAAATATCTGTAACTTTAACTTAGTAAATGATTGTTTAAGCGTCTTGAATACTACATGGCCATGCTGTAATGATGTGAATGAACACTATCTGGAGTAGGAGATGAAGTCTGGTAGTATTGCTAAAAGAGGAGTTTGATATAGGGAGTTTGCTGAGATGTCATGGTTGATTAAGTAAATTCATTAAATCTATTGAGATAAATATAGTCCTGCTGATGTGTTAACAAAATGGTGTTTTCTGGGGGTGTGTGTGGGGAAGTCTGGCAGAAGTTAACAATCTATTTCTATTCATCACTGTTGTCCTTGGACCAGTCTTCAGAAAGAAATGTTATTCACCTGTTAGTGTTATTCCTATGTAATGTTATATTCAGGCTGCATTTGTGTTGACTCCCATTTCAAATAGTGCTGATAATATCTACAAAATCTTAATAAAACTACCATTAAGCACTACGTACCTTTTGTTCAAAATTCGAATCCATGAGCAATATGTGGGTCTGATTTTGAAAGTAGAGGTCATCTATCTAGCAGAAAAGGTGTTGTAAACTTACGCGTCACCTTTCCGTCACTGTGTGGGGAAGCAGAAAACTTCACACATGCAAATCTACCAATTCACAGAAAATGCTTTATATATGAGGTAAAAAAAATCCTTACTAGGAATTGCCTGTCCCTTGTTGAGGTTGGTATTCCCTGAGGGAGCAGTGGGATAGGAACAACCTGGCAAACTTTTTTTCATTTGAAATTTTCCAGTTTGGCAAAACTGACCCAGAAAGTCCATTAGGTAAGCCACGTGCCAGACAGGTTTCCTGACAATTTGGCCATATTTCTCCCTTGCACCCAGTCTACCAGACTGGTTTGGGCTTCTAGGGTCTCTGCCAAGTAGTCTTTCTGTGAACTAGGATATGCCACATAACTGTGTAGGTTTATTTGGAATTAGGAATTTTGAAATATAAAAATTATTGGAAGAAAGGATTTTGATATCTGTCCTAGTCTAATTTAAGTTGTTTCTGAAACATTAAAATTCTTAAGTTACATGTAATATGGATATATTATGCACTTTGACACAAGCAAGCTAGTTCATAGTAAATGATTATAGCAGTTTTTCTAAGAAAAACCATGTATCTACCTCTGCTAGCTAATGTGCTGCAGGAGGCAAAATTCTTGGGGTAGAAAGGTAACTTGATATTTTACACATGTAGTTTGTGGTAAAGATTACACAGAACAAAAATGCTTTCTTGACAAGCTGTAGACCATCTGATTTCACTGGAATATTGTCCTTTGCCAACTAGCATGTATAAACTAACATAAGCTTTTTCCCTTTGGAAGCTTTTCAGCTGTTTTTACATAAATTTAATTTAATAAAATTGCAGAAGCTTATTTCCAGGTCATAATCAAACAACAGTGATTTTTCTATTTTTTCTTTTTAATTCTGTTTGGACACTTATCAAGGAAGCTGGGCACCAGAGCTGGCAAGCTACTAAGGAATGTTCCTTCTCCCCTAGAGAGCTTACACATCAAAACTGAACAAACCATAGCAAGTAGAGGGTCATAAATGAAAACAAGTGGAGAGGGGTAGGTTGACAATATCACGTGTTGGGGTTTTTTTTTTGAGTAAAGCTTGTCCATATCTGAGTTAGTTGTTTTACTTATTTTTGTAGTTTGAGGCTTTTGAGGGCTTAGAGCATGAACTTTATATGAACTATGGTTTTCTTGGGTGCCTGATAGCTGAGCTGCAAGGCTCTCAAGTTGCATGTAATTGAAAAGACATCATATATCGGCATGTCAGGAAACATCACTTACATCTTTTTATGCTGCATTTACATCTTAAAGAAACTTATCAACAGACATTACCTCAGGTCTAGAATAGCCATTATGAATGGGCTTTTATAAACAAGTGAACAAATACAAATTTCTGACATCTAAAAAAAAAAATTCTGCTCTAGAAAATGAGTTCTGGTAAGGTCGATGGAAAACTAGAACATCAAGGTTTTTATTACGGTTAGCAGAGCATGTCTTCAGTAATAACTAGTCCTTGACTTTGTGCTCAACATTTGAGATGGGGGGTAGGGAATGGAGAAGACTCCTTTTCTCCAGTCATGCTTTAGTTACCATAGCTGTATGAATAGGGGGAAGAATACCAACATGCTCACCTTTCCAAGTATGTGGACTCTCTCCTGCAAAACATTTTCCTAACGGATGGTGCTTAGCAGGACAAAACCGCAGAGCTGTACTTTCAAGGTCCAAAAAGTGAAGAGGTATCTTCTGTCTCCTTGTTTCCTTAATAGAGTAGATCTTTAGCTCTTTGAGGGTTTTAAAATTAAGCAGATGTGATAGTAGAACCCTTCAGAAGTTTTCACAAGTGTCTTAAGACAGCACAGACTTAAGAGTGGTCAGAAAGTTGCAGGATTAACAGACTGTTAAAAGATCTAACTCTCCTTTGCCAAGGCTGACAAATTTGGAATGCCAAATGTCTTTCTCAGAAAATGTCTTTTTACTATGTAGAAGATAAATGATATCAAGATTGTTTTCTTACTGACAGTTTCTTAATAAAATACTTAAAAAAAAAAAAGGCAAACTTCCTGAGCAACAAAACAACCAGAGGACTGAATGCTGTTTTTATGGGGGAGATACAGTTCAGTTTCTCACCAGGAAAAAGTTGAATTTACCTTTGTCTAGTTTGATTTTTTTTTTTTTTTTTTTTTTGTTCTGGGCACATTTTGCTGACTCTACCTGGAGTGTAAGACAGGGTCTTAAGCATGGTAGGGTTGGTTGATTTATGCAGAAAGCAGTGTGCAATTAAATGCTTTGTCCTTTCATCTCATGTAAAGTATCTTCCAGTAAATGGTAAAATAATATCATAATGGTGGTTCCTCTTTTCTGGTCCCTCCTTAAAAAATGGTAGTCCAGAATGGTTTGGGAAAATGACTTGAATGACAGATGTTGCAACCTTATGGGTGGAAAATCCTCTAACAATTAATTGAAGCTTAACTTCCTTTTGAGGCAGCAGTCACTGCTCTGGTACCTTGATGATACTTGTAATGAGCCATCTGGAGCTCATTAGCAGGAATTAGAAATATTGTGAAGAGAGAACACTAAAGAAATACCTGATACTAAGCAACTTGTATGCAGTGGATGATACTGTGAAAGTATTACCTCTCTGCCTTGCCTGGCACTTTCATTTCTGAACTGAGCAATAACCAAAAAGAAGTGACTATAAAAAGGCTATCCAATGGATGTTTTCAGGATTACATCAATAGTCTTGCATGACTTTTTTTTTCTGAATGGTATACATGCTCTAGCTTTTTCAAATCTGGCTCATTCACACACCCCCAAAATGTTGCATTTGCTTGTTTCATCAGGTATGTATAATCAACAAAAAAGTCTGATAGTATCAATGAGGATGTTAATTTAAAGTATAGTTCATTTGATTTGTCTGCTCTTAATTTAAAGTCTTGACTGATACTTAGATCATTGTGTACTAAGAGTATGCTACCAAACTTAGTAACAAGCATTTACAGGTCATTTGCCACTTGACATTCTTCTTAGTATGTCAACATAAAATTGCTTAGCTTGGAGTATTCTGTTGAGGCTATTTTGCAAATTGCTTTGGCGTGGTGGTGGGGAAACCAATAAAGCACTAAAGCTCTAAAACTTCAGTTCTATCTCTCCAGTTTTTGCATGTGCAGAAGTATTTAATAACCCCCATAACATTAACTTGCCTCTGTACTATTTCATTACTTATTTGTTTTGCTAAACTATGGTATGTGCAATACAAAATTTGTTCAACCTTTCCAAACTGAGAGATCCCACAGTCGAATAGCAGGGGATAATTTTTTTTTAATCCTTGTGGAAAACAGTGGTTTAGAAATAGCTTCATCAGCTGTATCCATTTCATGCACAACAGCAGGGGCTTGTTGTCAGCAGGAAGCGGATCCAGATGTTACCAGTTCTTAGTTTCCTTACCTCATAAGTGCTGCAGCAAGCCAGATCTTGGTGTGTTACTGAGGTCTCTAGGAAAACAACAAAGAAATTGGCACACCATTGTTGCCATGAAGCAAAAATAAGAAAAATAAAATTATTTGCAGGTAGGCAGTAGCTAACACAGCAAACCTCTTTAGCTGTGTAAATAACCATCTGCCTTACGTTATTTCTGTTCATTTTGGTTTTAAATAGCAAATGAGTGATACACTTCATGCATGACAGCTCTTTTTTTAATACCCTCTAGTTTTAACCAGGTGCTTGCTTTTTAAAATCTTGAGAGACTAATACTTGAATTCAGAATGTTTTCAAAAGAGCAGTGGAGGAAATCTCAGGAGACAGTCTACTTATGAACCTGAGACAGCAACATTTTCAGGTAAAATAAACTCAGAATTGTGATTAAACACTCAAAATGCCAGATACTTTTCTAAAGCTGTAGAAATAGGATCCACATTGTGGTTTTCCAGAATGTCTAGAATTATCTGGTTAGTGATTTTTTTTTAACTTTGCAATAAAACTTAATGCTGATAGGCTTTATTGTTGTAATGGGATGTTATCGTTATTGTTACAGGGGATGCAATGACCTTAAATTTGGGAAAGTTTTGAAGGTAAATGGAAAATAGGTTCCAAATTTAATATAGGTTTATTGGCTGTAGGTCATGCCAACCTAATCAGGGGTGGAGGGGAGGGTAGGAAGTAAAGCAAGTACTAATCAACTGATGTGAATAACACTTCATGAGGTGTCAAAGGATGGAAAAGAATTAATAGAAAAACTGATAGGTATGAAGTGAAGGCACTCTGAGGTCACAAGAACTTTTCTTAAAGGAAGTAGTATGGAGGCATGAAGTTGCTGATAGAATTTAAAGGATCCCTCCTGGGATTTACTTTGTTATTTTCTTTGCAGGAAAAAGCAGGTGTGTGGTTATGGTATTTGTTAGTGTATAATGAGTCTCAGGTGAACTACAGGACTGTAACAGAAGGTCAGTGGTGCTTAAGAGTATGAAAGGCAAGGACATGAACTTAAAAACTAGTTCTTGAATTTCTGCTGTTTATCTGGAGCCTATACCCTGAAATTAAAGACAGACCGGAGTGTGATAGGTGAACCTGAAATAAACATGTGATGCAGTGGCAGGGAGGGCAAAAGAAATTAAAGTATCAGATGAAATAGAGGTGGTTTTGTCAACACCACATAAAAGTCATGAAACCTTTTTGTCTGTGGTGTGGCCATCTGAGCTGTAATAAGTGCAATGATGGCTGTGAACAGTAATTGGGAGATTGGAGGAGCTCATCTCATAAGAAAAACAAAGTGTGGCATGGTCAGCTACAGCCAGTGCTGAAAAGGGGCAGTAAGTCTTCTGCAGAAAAGTGATCCTCAGAAAATTGGAGTAACTAGGGAGGGGGGGAGAAAAAACCCTATTAGTGATCAATGCAATACTTTATGAAGACAAGTAAGTATAACCTAGTGATTAATGAAGTTAGACAAGAGATTGCTTCTAAGCATTTAAAGGGCCTGCTACTGGGAGTAGGCTGTGTGAATGTGTATTGTGCAGGAAATGCCTGACAATAGTTAAGATGGCAGTTGTTTAAGGTTATGGAGAAGATTATATGTCATTGTGTCTACTCTGGTGGAGTAGTTGCTTATAGTTCATGAAATTCTTTACTGCCTTGTTTCTGTGTTAATTTGTCCTATGGTATCACAGCAAATGTTTGCGTTGTAAGAAAGCAGAGTATACAAGCCCATACTAGTCCCCTTAAGGAGTTGTTTGTTTTGGGCTTTTTTTAAGCAGAAAGGGGACCAGATATGTTTACTTGTTCTTGAAATGTTTAGGTTCTCTGACCCTTCAAAGAAAGGTGAAAAAATGTTATTGTAATTTGTACAAGAATCCATCAAGACTTTTTCTCATTTTACAAATGTAGAATTCCGATTGAAGCTCCTTAACTTGCATGCATGTAGAAATTGGTTGGATTTAAATTGATCTTTTAATTTAAGACTATTACACAGCACCTTTCCACTTTCTGATGCCTAATCTATGTCTAACTCTTTACTGACACTCTGCCCAACATGTTTGAGCTCATTGTTTCCAAACATATGAAACTAACATTTGGAGATTCTTTGACATGTATCTAAAAAACAGAAGTCTTTCTTTAATGCAGAGAAACTAATCCTGCAGAAATGGAAAATAAACATGAAGCTGTTCTGTGTCTGAAAAGTTGTAAAATGACCTTATGATACACTACACTATAGCATATTTAATAGTAAGCTAAACTCTTCAAACATTGGTTCATTTGGTTTTTTCTATTAGGTTTTTGTGAGGTTTTTTGCTTTGCTACTTTCCCATCCAATGTGTTTTCCTCTGAAGCTGTTTGAAGAAATTTCTTCTATATTGCTTTCAAATTGTCTCAACCTTTAGCAGTTCATGTGGGTTTGTCAGTAACAGGTATTTTAAATTGAATAAATTCTTATGAATAATTTCACCTCTGTGTTTCACGGTAAGGAAACAAATTGTCCATACAGCATATTGTGATTTCTGAATGTATGTGGAACTCTTGTAATAACCTCAAGTATTAAAAGAGCAGTTTATAATGTGTCACACTTATTCAGGAAACTTAAGGAGCCTGGTGGCCAGGAGCAGCTTTGAAATATTGCTTGGTAGCACAGTAATCTGCTGTTTGAGTATAAAACATGTATTACAAATATCTAAACCACTTTGCATTAGGAAGGAAAATGTTTTTACTTTTCCCCCCTTATCTATCAAGATAGAAGGGTGGGCAAAAATTTTAGCTGCTTGGGAAAAAGAACACTTGGACACATGAATTACACAGAAGAGAAACCTAACAGATCTCTAAAATGTTTTTCTTAGTGTAGTTATTATTTACTTAAGCCATGAGACAAGGAATGAAAGTTATTGATGTCTCCATGTATCCCCCAGCAAGCCCAGCCACAGGTTAACTTCTAGTAATCTTTGAGAAATAGTCAAGGATTCCTTAAATACTTCTCTGCATAAAACACAAAATTATGGCACTGAATCAATGAGTTATTTCGCCATTCTTTTAACATACAGTTAGAGTTGAAAATGTGAAATCTTACTAACTTCCCAGGTAAATATTGCGGAACACTTTAACAAATCAAGTGGCAATAAATATAGCTTAGAATCTAATTCTTGAGTTAAAATTGTCAAGATAAGATTTATTTAGATGTGAGGAAAACTAATCTGTATGTGTTGTCAGTTTTTTGGTGTCTCTTTTTCCTGTTAATTCTAACATTAATGAATGCTTTGAGTGTTGGGTGGCAGAAGGCCTTTGGTGTGTATATAAACTGTGGTATTTTCTGACATTTACAGCAAATGCATACTGCAGAAATGTCTGAAGGTGGAGAAAGAAGCCTTATCTGCTTGTCTTTTCCAAAGTTCATGTGCAAGTTTATATGATGATATGGTCAGTGTCTCAGTCACTCTGGGAAGTAACATCTGCGTATCAAGTGCATATGTGCATTATCCATGATAGCTACCTCTGGAATATGCTTTAACTTGTGTATAATGAAAAACAGGCATCCTTACAAAGAATTAACTTCTCTGGTTTTGGGAAAGGAAGGCAGGTGAGAATGAGAAGCAAAATGGTAATGAAAGGTAGTGAAGAAGCATTTTTCCTTTTCTATAATATTCCTCACTTAAAAACCAGATAAAATAGTGAATGTCACTTTTTGAACTGGTTTTTGATTACTAGACAAATTTGGAAATATCATCTATTTCTTAGATTATAAACCTGAGTTTAACTGAAGGTTTTTCAAATAGCTTTTTCACAACGGATTTTTCTCTCACAAAAATAATAATTAAAAAAAGTCCATCCCAGCCAGCTAAACAGAATATGACCATGAGTGGTTGAGCTACTACCCCCCTGAGGTATAAACTTGAAATGAAATCAGGAGTTGTCTTAGCAGTACCATCAAGGTAAAAGAGAAAGTGTAGTTCTTCTCCTTTAGGAAATTATATAATATTGTACTCTTCTTTTCCCAGTCTTGGCTAGAACATGTTTCTTTTGAACCTTTCTATTAATATAAGAAATTGAACCTCAGGTATAATAATTAATCTTCAAAAAAAGTACAGTTTCTATTTTGGAAAGCGAATGCTAACTCTGAAGTGAGATTCAGTTAAAGCTTTCTTAAGTAGATTCATACTGATACAAAAGAATATGCTGATACCTGAAGAGTTCATTACTTGCCAGCAGCCAGGGGACTTCAGCTGAAACAAACTTTGGAAACTGCTTAACTGACTCTAATACTCTTCAATAAATTTCTATTACTTCACAATTAACAGCTTCAATATAGTTGTTCCTTTTTAGTCTACTCTCATTTGACTATGAAAACACTTATTTAATCTGGAGTTATTGTTCCATTCATGAAATGCTGAACAATTAGCCTGGACTCTAAACTGACTGATTTGTGTGTTTCTGCCCAAATCTCTAAAGTAAGTTATTACAATTTACTTGGGATGATCAGAATTAACTATAATTTGAAAGCACACTTTTACTGAGGTTTCTAAATATCTCTATAGTACAAATAAAGCCTAAACTAGTATATTACTTGGTGCATGTCCATATTGAGGAGTACAAGAGGAGAATGAGCATTTGTACATATTAAACCACAAATTACAGTAATGAATAAAATATGTATTTTTATGGCTCAGAAAGATTGATATGTCTTGTAACCAGTGTTGTTTTAATATAGGAGAACATGAAAAATGTACTCATTTCTCTGAAGAGTGCTCCAAGTTCACATGGTGGTGAACTTGCTGGTTTATTGTTATTGGGATAAAAAGTCTGTGTGGGAGACTGTCTAATATATCCACTGAACAGTTGCTATATTAATAATATTCCCCACGGCTGTGCTAGCACAGCAGAAGAGAAGATGGTGGTATTTTCTTCAGTGCCAGTGGTACTTTAAGAAACTTTGAACCAATTTACTTCAAAGCAACAAAAGAGCTCATCTAACAATCTATGAATTTTAAAATGTTAGAATGCTATGATTTTTTTGTCCATGTAGGACTAAGAAGGAATAATACAAATCACATACACATTTGGTTAAAATCTTGTAACACAAATTCAAATGGTGGCTTTCTCCTCATGTTTCATTTGTCTTTCCTTCCTTGTTCGAGTTGGAACTCAGCTCGAAGGTGGCTGTTTTCAGTGGGGTTTTTGTTTGTTTTCAAACATTTTTTGGCTAGAGCAAAGGACAATGGGACTTGCTTTTGAAATTTGCCATCCATGTTGTACTCCTAGGAAACTTGAATTAGATTCATACAAATTTTAAAGTTTTGACCTAGATCTAACTGCTTGTAGTCTGGTATAACAAACTTCAGTGAAGGTCTAATTGTAAAGTATTTGCACTGGCAGTGAACAAATTGGATACTATTTTTACAGGTAATCAAATACAATTAAATATTGTCATTTAGCACTAAGTAGTGATAGGGATTGGTCTACATGTGTGTTGATATTATCTACTTTAAGAGACTAGTAATTTCTACAGGTGGACAGAAGATGTTACACTGGCACTTATTTCTGAAGGACACCCTATAGCTTGTTTATTTGGGCATAACTTGGGGAAGGGATGGGGATGTGTGACCTTCCTTGCCAGGAATCTGCCTGAGTGGGATATTTGGAGCCTCCTTATCCAAACACAACAAGATCTAGTGTACTACTTACTGAAACTGTTCCTACAAGAGGCATTTACACTGATGTAAAGTCCATCATAAGAGAAATAAAAATCTATTAAAAGAGGCAAGCTATGTTAAACACTTTTGAGGTCAGGTTAAAAAAAAAATAAGGTCTGGTCTACGGAAGGCTGTCTGGGAATATATATATAGTAGGCTATTTAGAAAACTTCCATATCAAAGTGTTTGGGTGTTTTTGTGTGTGGTATGGGGTTTTGGGTTGGCTTTTTTGTCTTTAGGCTTCAGAGAAAGTGTTCAAGTAGCTGTAGAATACTTTTTTAAATGGGTAAACAGTGGGACTTGCATGTTACTCTTGAATCCAGTCCTAGCTTTGTGGTTGTATGTTATCTATCTGCTGATCTGAACAATATACTCTCTTCTTGCTTTAGTGTGGGATCCTGTTTGACACACTAATTTTTTCCTCATTGGTGTTTTCCCTGTTCTTTAAAACTGCAACACTTTCAAAACTCCTTCAACTTTGCTTTGAACCACTGCAAACTACCTCCTTGTCTTCTGTATTGATTATCCTCATCAATCTAAACTGTATGCAGAACTGATCCTTACATGCAAAGGCATATGGTAACAAGAAGTCTTAATTCTTCATTATTTGTATTGGGCCTTGAAATGCTTAATCTTTGTCAAACCTGAAGCCTTAATACATATCTCTGTCCTGCATAATTGTGTAAGCAACTGCGTTCTGATCTATTGTTCTATAAGCAGCTGAGCAGGGAATATGTTCCAGGGATGATTTGGGGCTTTATCTGATAATTAAAATTTCCAGAGAAGAGAATAACCTAGGAAGGGGGACAGGGAAGGGGAGGAAGATGTAAAAAGGCAGAATTTCAGTTCTGTGTTAATCCCAAAAAAGAGAAATTCTGTACCTCCAGCAATACTAGAGGATGTAAGAAGTGAAATAGTGTTACTACCTTCATAGTAACATGGAGATGGAAGGTCCCCCAGCAGAATCACCAGCCCAATTCTTAGTGTGTGCTGTCTGCTCGCTAAGGTGAATGGGCAAAGAGAAAGGGAAGATTGCTTTATTCTTTCAGGTAGGCCTGTCATATAGGTATTGAGATAACTGCAGGTTCTGAAACCTTGGAAGAAATGCCTTTAAGATTCAGAAATCTCAGCTCACATTGACATAAAATTTGGGAAGATTATGTTTGAAGTCATTCAATAAAACTAGGAATGTAGTAAAAAGACAGCCATGACACATTGTCAGTCCAGATGTGTTTCCAGTAAAGCTTTTTTTCTTGTAGTTGAATAAATCCTAAAATATTTCCCCCCAACTGTTGCTAATCAACAGAGAGGTTCCTGGCTATCAGGCAGCTAATCTTGCAATCTTCTTGGAGAACTGCTTAAACCACAATCTTCTCTAAAAGAAAAATCTACTGTTTGTTTGATGCAAGTTGTACTGAGACCAAGGAATTCAGTGGTCTGAGAGACATCAGTCATGATAAGATGAGTAGTTTTCCTTTCCTTGAGTTGTAGCACACTGCAGCTGCTTAGAAACTTGCTATAAAGGCTTCAAAGGAAGCCACGTAACTGAAGGCAGATTGCCTGCTGCATTGCATTCCAAATAAATTTAAAATTTAAGTTTGTTACTGAGCGTGATGAAGACAAAAATGTGAAGTGCTCTCTTCATCTTCCATCCAGGGGAAAGATTTGACTGCCATTTATCAAAAAAAAACATTCCTTCAATACTTAACATATATAAACCACTTAATTATTGTACCTATTCTGTTTGTACTTCACTTTATCCTACCTGCTTTTTCCAGTTCATTTTATACTTAAACTGTGCTGCTCTTTTATTCATTTGGATTGCAGTCCTGTTCCACGGGAAGTGGAGGGATGGGAAACTACCTATATTGACATGTAGGAGCACTCATTCTGTATAAAAAGCAGGGAGAAAACAAATCTGTCCTGCAAAGAATAATGTTAGGTTTTGGAACAATCAATCTTTCTTTGCAAGGTTTGGGATGTAGTTTGCTTATTTAACCTTCAATGCTTTCAGACTGAAAAGCCTTCCACGTATACTAGCTGTTTAAATGAAAAGTAATAGTGAATTCAATAGTTCTTGGTAATGTCAAGACCAAAAGCTTAAGGTCATGTTATTTGTCTAGTGTTTTTTTTCCTATGTATCTCTCTACTCTTTACAGCAGAGGTGTAGCTGTGGCATGGCAGGCCATGAGCACCATAAGCACAACACTAAAGTCAAAATCCAGGCTGTGATTTCACTTCCTTGGGTAGAGACTGAACATAGAGAATGGTTTTCAAAAGATTTATTTCAAGGGTCTCGCTCTTCAACTGCATTAAGTTAATGGAGGTGGGTTCAAGCAGGTATGCTATGTGACCTTTGTGTGTTTATTTTTAGAAAGCACTTTCTGTTGTATTTTCACTGTTTCTTCAGACAGTGGTGGATCACTGATTATTATCACTGATTATTATATTCCTGAGTTGTTAATTGCATAGAATTCAGCATACTTAGTTGTCACTTTTAGAACTAGGTGGCATTATAGTTTAATATTTGTCATCTATAAGATCATCACTAAAACCACAAGAATCACTGTAAACTCAAAGTACCCCTAATAGCAGAACAATACCAACCGTATGGGTTTGAAATGGCTTCAGTATTTTACACGTTTTCTACTTGATACTGTGTTGGGCAAGAAACAGAGTATTTTTTACTTTCCTGCTAACATACAGAGATTCAGGAGCAATTTATGAGTATAGCAATGGAACTAGTTTTTTTCTTAAACTTCTAGATTACTATTATTTAGATAAACCTCCTATGGAGATGGGTTTGTGAAGAAAACTATATCTAGTAGCAATTGCTGGAATAATATAAAGGCTTATCTAATGCTGCACTAAAACATCAAAAGACAAACTTTAAATTGTGAGCCTAAGTTCAGGTACCTCTGAGCACCACCCAGTTTTACATTCATAATGTGCTGTTTTTTCAGAGACAGGCTTTCCTCCAAGAAATTTCTTGATTACAAACAAATAATTTTTAATTTTTTTTCTCCTTGACAGTAAATGTATTTTGGTACCAGCAATGAGGAAGTAACAAGGGCTGTGAAAGTTTTAAATTTCCTGGTCTCTACTATTTTAAGGAATGCTCTGCAAGTCCTCCTGAAACCAAATCTATTTAATCTCTCAGATTGGATTTAGCTGAAATAGGAGAAAAAAGTGCCTCAAAAGGGCTCTGGTCTTCTTGAAAAATACCTGTAAGTGTGAAGCAGGAGGTCTTTTGATGTGCTTTCACTTCTCACATCAATTAGGGCTGTGTGTTCTTGTTTAGTGTAACTTGTTCTTCTGGTTTTGGTAGCAATGATGATAAGTTTAGTTAATTCAGTTGAGAGGGAATTAATGGAGAATTGTTTTACTGTTTAGTAGCTTGTATAAAGTTTTTTCTGTAAACTTGTAGAGGAGGAGCGGAGTTAGCAAAGCCTTTTTTTTTTTTTTTTAAGGCAAAAGTTAATGCAGTCTCCTCCTGCTCTAAATCCATTGTTTCTTAGAGTTGGCTTTCACTATGGTTCAGCTGATAGCAGATACTGTTGTCTCTGCTGACATGGGCATCCAGGGAGATAAAAATATCTGTGCTGTATACAGCTTTCATACTATAATAATTTTTAAGAGCAAATGTATAATAACTTCTAAATGGTTTTGTTAGCAAGACCCCCAACACAAGTTGACCCAATGTAGTGGTATTTAAGAAAACAGCCAAACACCTCTCCCCACCCCTCCACCCCCCCAAATCCTCCAGTGTTCTGGTAACTTCAAATTTTCATGAAACCGACATCTGTTGGTGGGGGGGGGGAAGGACAGAATATTTTAAAACTGGGCTAAGGGCTTTTGTTTTGAAGAATTTCAAGTGCTGTATCTGGAAAATAATTTTTTGTCTTCTTGCTTTTGTTGCTCTATTAATGAAAGTATTTTCTGCTTATAAGAATGTAACTGAACCCTTCTTGGGGGCCCTTTTCCCCTTTCACTTTATCAAAATGTGATTAATGTAGTCAAATGTGAGAGGCTGGCTATGATTCAAAGCCATATCTTTTACAATGGCAGCCTGAAACTTCTGAGCAATGTTTTTAGTATTGGTTACGGATACCACCAAAGATAACTGTTTTGACTAGAAAAATTGTTTGAAGAGAAACTCTGTCTCGGTTGCAATTTTACCGTGAACAAAAAAGCTTTATTTGATGCACTGCTTCAAGCAAGTTTTTCAGGCTATTGGGCTAACACATTTCCCATCTCCCCGTGTGGATTTAATTGTTGTATTGATTTAATTTTTCTGCCTGCAGAATTGATTTTAGGCTTTGGGGTGGTTTTTTTGCTATTGGAATGTGACAAAATTGATGACAAGTACAGGATATTCCATGGAAAACCTTGCAATGTTTTGACAAAGTCATGCTTACAATAAAGCATAATTTTACTGTTAATGACTTTATAATTGGTCTAGTGATGATTTCTATAGTAACCACTAAATAGATCCATAAGCCCACTGTGAAAATATGAACTCTTTATTCACTAAAAGGGATAAACAATCTTTTTAGCCTCTTAAAAAATAATCATTCTAACTCATTCTAAAGCCGAATAACTTCTTTCTACTTTTCTTGCTTTTAAAATCAAAGGCAGAAACAAACTGTAACAACTTAAAGTATGAAAACACATGTACCTTTTCCTTAAAAGACCTAGTTGTGCCTGATCTGGTTGGAGAAGACTTGCTATTTACAAGACTGAAAATTCTGTTAGTCTCACTACATGGATATGTATTGACTTGTTAGCTGTGGTTTTTGAGTTGTATCACAGATCAGAGTGTTTTATTCAAAATAAAATGTTTTTCAAGGACATACTGAAATAAATGGCTTAACAGCCATCTCACATTCGGAAAACAAAGTTAAAAATGTTTTGAAGTGTTGTCTGTAACAATTCAGTTCCTGCATTAGCAGACTATACTATGTACTGTCTTTCCTATTTATAAGGAAAACATGTTTTGTTTTTTTTGTAATTTAGCTTATTACTTTGTGGTTTAGGATATATTGAAAGTTTCTGATGGTGAGAGTCTGGTATTGTTGGAACAGTACTAATAAACTAGAAATAAAAGTAGGGAGTTTATTTTATCTGCACAAATGGAGTTCATTATTAGATTTCCTTGGCTGAAGATACTAGAAGTTATCTCTGGAAGCAAATAAGTGGTAGCATTTTTTGCATATCTATATGGCAGCCTAACATGACGGAGAATAGTCTCAAACTTAGAGTTTTCGCTTCAGAGGGTAATCAGTGATTATACAGAAGAACTGGAGAATGTTGATCATAAAAACAGCAAACACCAAAGCAGTTAAATGGTAATTAAAAAAAAAATAAAATCTGCAAAGTGCCATAATAATGAAGAGCTTGCAGGGAGCTAGGGTTCTTATTGTGCTCTATGTATGTAGAAGAGAAATGTGATATTCGGATGATCACAGGTCAAGGCCTGTGATACTTTGTGTACTAATCAAGAAGAAAATGTGGAAGGCTAGATGTAGGTGAACCAGACAATATAGAGGGAAGAAAACTAGAGAAGGGGAAATGGTATTAGCTGCTTTTTAGAGAAGGCAGCTGAAGAACAGTGTAGGTAAAGAATTTGTTCAACATAAAGAAAACTTGTAGCAGAAGGAGGAACTGAGATCCTGCCCAAATACATGCCTTCAACTACGTGTAGTTTTCCCAGTAACGTTAAACACTAATGTAGTAGTATATTTTTGTTTACATCATAATCTCTTCCTTATAACTAACTAAATTAAGTCAGCTTAAATGAGAATAAGACTATTTATATTTATCCCTGTGCCATACATACATACAGTGTTTGCAAATTTGATTATATTTTACAAACAAAAAAAAGTGCTTCATTTGCCTGTCTATATGTACCAAGAGATGCTTACTAGGAGTTTCTTCAAAGTAAAAGGATTTTTTTTCAAAGCAGACAGGAGCAACAAGGATTTGCCCCTAGTAATTGGTATAAGAATTAGTAGGATATAGGAGTTGCTTAATCTTTTGTGAAACAGAGTTCTGCATTTTATATGGTGCAGCAGCTGCAAGATTTAGGAAGGTACATTTTCAGTGGAATTTGAATCCCTCCTTAACATGAATTATACCTTTTATGTGTCACAGCATAAATATTTCCAAAATGGCAGTCTACTCTACTCCAGGCCAGGGAAGATGCTTTTAGCAAACCTAGTCAGAATTTTTTTAAAGGCTTTTCATGTTGTGTGCTGGTTTTCCTTTCCCTATACTTCTGGAAATGCTTCTCTCTACATAGTTTAGAAGAAAGATTGGCTAGACTCAAATTAGATACAACTCAGTACAGTTGCCCCACAACATCCTTCTCTCTAAATTGGAGATATGGATTTGATGGGTGGACTGTTTGGTGGATGAGGAATTGGTTGGATGGTCATATCTGGAGGGTAGTGGTCAATGGCTCTATGTGCAGGTAGAGGTCAGTGAGTAGTGTCCCTCGGGGGTCCATACTGGGACCAATACTGTTTAATGTTTTTGTCAATGACACAGTGGTATTGAGTGCACCCTCAGCAAGTTTGCAGATCACACCGAGCTGAGCGGTGCAGTTGGCACACCTGAGGGACGGGGTGCCATCCAGAGGGACCTGGACAAGCTGGAGGAGTGGGCCCCCGTGAACCTCATGGGGTTCAGCAAGGCCAAGTGCAAGGTCCTGCAGGTGGGCTGGGGCAACCCCCAGTACCAATACGGGCTGGGGGATGAGGGGATTGAGAGCAGCCCTGCCGAGAAGGACTTGGGGGTACTGGTGGATGAAAAGCTGGATGTGAGCCGGCAGTGTGGCTCACAGCCCAGAACGCCAACTGTATCCTGGGCTGCGTCCCAAGCAGGGTGGGCAGCAGGTGGAGGGAGGGGATTGTGCCCCTCTGCTCCGCTCTGGTGAGACCCACCTGCAGTCCTGCCTCCAGCTCTGGGGTCCTCAGCTCGGGAGAGACATGGACCTGTTGGAGCGGGTCCAGAGGAGGCCACAAAAATGGTCAGAGGGCTGGAGCACCTCTCCTATGAAAACAGGCTGAGAGTTGGGGTCGTTCAGCCTGGAGAAGAGAAGGCTCCGGGGAGACCTTAGAGCAGCCTGCCAGTGCTTAAAGGGGGTTATAAGAAAGATGGGGACAGACTTTTTAGCAGGGCCTGCAGTGATAAGACAAGGGCTAACAGTTTTAAAGTAAAAGAGAGTAGATTCAGACTAGACATAAGGAAGAAATTTTTTATGATGAGGGCGGTGAAACACTGGCACAGGTTGCCCAGAGGTGGTAGATGCCCCATCCCTGGAAACATTCTGGGTCAGGCTGGACGGGGCTCTGAGCAACCTGATCTCATTGAAGATGTCCCTGCTCATGGCAGGGGGGTCAGACTAGATAAACTTTAAAGGTCCCTTCCAACCCAAACCATTCTGTGAGTCTATGATATATATACACGCATATATACATACATATGTAGGTTATGACAAGTGCTTTTTGTCATATGCAAGTCAGCTTACAAGTTTTTCCAGCATGTTGATTCTGGCACAATGTTGCATAGTCATGTTTCTCAGGTAGAGGTATCAAAATCAGACTAAATCAAGACAATGATAAATGTTGTAGTAATCATAAATTGTGCCTTACTGGAAGTAAAAAAGGTGTCATTGATACAAATACAATGGTATTTTCTGCAACGAGTAGGAATGGCTCTTAGAAACTGGGTTTGACGTTAACAGTTTGTCTGACATGGGCATTTCACAATATGTTTTTATGTAGAACTAATTGTGTTATGTAAAATTAGTAGTTATCGTATGCAAATGCATTGTTTAAGCTTTATTGAGTAACTTCTTATAAAGCAATATTTCAATACAGTTTTTCTCTCTGTCTTCATTTTTATCACAGTATTGTGTGCCTTTTTATGTCCCTTCCTTAAGTGCAATGAATTTGGACAGAAAGTGTGCAACAAAATTAAGACTGTTCTGATGAAACTAGATTTTGGAATAGTGGAATATATCAGCCAGAAGAAAAAAGAGAGATCTGGTGAGTAGTTAAGTGTAGTCCCAAGTAATGTGTTTCTCTGTGCAGAGAAAATTTTATTCACCTTGCAGGCAGTTTGGTTTGTCCTGTGAAGACAATTGTAAAGGTATTTCTTGCTTTGAAGCTGGCTACCTTTCTTAGCCTTATAAGGAGTGTCAGACGTCTGGGTATGGTTAAAAAAAATATTTCATGGAAGGATACAAGGCAGGACTGATGGTTTTCTTCACACTTGATCAGAGGTACTGCTTCTAGGTTTTCAGAAAAAACTACTCCCTGTAAGTATGCAATGCTTATCTCTGTTTAGGTAAGGCAAACTTACGCAGGAGTCTCACTCAAGAATGCAAAATAAGTACATAACAGAATTTTCAGTAAGAGACTGAACTCCGTTCCAGTATCTAAATCTGCCTTGTTTTCACTCCCAACAGCAACAAGAATTTGTTTTCTTCCCCAAATACTCAATAAGCATTTAAGAATTGCAGTAGGATAGTAGCTACAGTTAATTGAAGTTTTTAGTTAGAAAGGGGAGAAATCAGTTTAAAACAAAATCTCACCTAGCTCACCTGAAATCTTTATGACATTGGAAAATTTTAGATTATGAACGATGTTATCTTTAGGGGTTTTTTTGTGTGTGCTACAGTTTTGGTACTTAAACTTTTGTACTGTAGTCACATTACTTGCAGGTAGCCTACCCTTTTGAGTTAGTGTTACATCAGTAGATTTCATATCTGCTTTAAAACATGCATTTCTTGTAACCGTTCATCATACAGTGTGCTGTTCTAGACACGATGAGAGGAACCATCTGCCTTTTCCCCTTCTCTTACATATAATACAGTAGTTGTTGGAAATAAGGAATAATGCATTGAAAATTTTCTTTCATGTATTAGTCTGCCTTTTTCTACTTTTAAGTGAAACTGGGAGAGAGAGATGAGACTATTTCATGAATTCATAAGCCAGCACTGGGAAAATGGTTGAGGTTAGATTTGGTCTTTCCTGCCTCTCACCCTCCAGTTTAATTTAACCCAGACAAGTACCCTACCTTGCTTCACTGCTTGGGTTCACCACATGGGTTCACAAACCATTGTACTGGCACAAGAGAGGAAATAGAAAGTCGCAAAAATAGGCAACCAAGAATAATATGACTGTGTTTTTCAGGTTATATTAGTTTAAAATATTCATGAGGCTATTCTCAGACAGAGAGGGGAGGTGAAATTTGTGTCTCTCTTCATCTGTAAGGAGCAACATTCTACTAGACTTCAGAGGTTGCTTTGTATGCGTATTTGCATATAAATGTGAATGCAGGGTAGCTGGGTGCAAAGGAGGAGGGGTTTGTGAGCGAAGATTACATGCAAGTATCCAGAAAATGCATGTTCTCATGTAAAAGTAATGTGCTGGGATAACTACGCTGCCTGTTCTAACAATATGTTACAACTATGCATTGTACCAGCAGTGCAGTTCAAAAGATAGATATGTATTGCCAGGGCAGATAACATGATGGTGATCAAGACACTTCTGAAGGAAGTACAACACAGGTAAATACATCTCTTGGAATATATTTCAGAGCAACGTTCTCTCTCCCGCTTCGGCTGCTGCACAATATATTTTGATAAATATCTAGCCTCTCAATCAGCCTTGTTTCCCTCACCTTAGTAGCATATTACGTAAATGATGCGCTGTGTCCACAGGTGAAAGTTTACTGTACTACGCAAGCTGTGTGACAGAGAACACACACTGAACCTCGAAGTCCGTTGTCGTGAGTAGGATAAAAAATATTTTTTTTTCTTTCAGAAACAGCAAAAACAAAACCCAGAGAAGATGACAGTGAATTAGACATATCAGCTCTGTGTCCTAAGGTGACTTTTTTTCAGTCAGCCCTATCTTGCTTTTAAACTCTATATAGATAATGGAGAGTATCTAGACTACTGTCTCTGTTCTTCTGTGGAAGACTTTAACCTGCCCAGGAGGCTGTGTTCCTGAACTAAGCAGTATGTTTTAAAAGTCATTCATAGTCTCCATCTTTAGGCTTATACTAATTAACTTACTGCAGTTGTGACTTCTGGCCTTCAAGGTAATGGTTCCTCTGGCCTACTGAACTAAGAATGTGTTTATTTTATATTGGCTTGTCCTGGTGGAATGATTAAACTAGAATTGAATAGCAAAGGCGACTATTTTTATTTGCAACAGTGAAAATGCAGTTCATTTTTATCAAATTAAAATAGAAAAGGGAAATGTTTGTAGAAAACCTACGTAATTTGTCAGATACTTTTGTAATCACTTGTCTGATCATTTTCAATGATAGTGTGAATCTGTAGATTATCTATAAATATCTTTCTAGATATGTATGACAACACTTTAATGTCTCCTTTCTCTCTTAATATTCTAAATAACTGTACAGCAGAGGATTTTCCATTATAGTCAGAACACTGCTTGATATAAAAAAATTCAGATTTATAGGAATTCTTATGCAGTTTTGATCAGTAGTGTATAGAGCCTGACTTTGACAGTGATCGCTTTGAAGGTGTTTTTGTAGTCTGAAAAAAAACAAATTTATATCCCATGGGATAAAATTTTGTAGCTGACATAATTAAATATTGTTGGATAAATTTGTAAAGGATAATAATGATTTTTTTTATTTAGCTCATTTTTTACTGTCTTACAGATAATGGGCTGGTTTTTTGATCCAAGTTTATGCATTTCTTTACATATTTGCGTATTTTGTATTGGCAGGCTCATTCTGCTTTCATTACGGTAGGATGTTACTTTCAGAATGAATAACTGAATTTTTCCATGCTTCTTTAGTATAATACAGCTTTCAGTTACTACAAAGAGGGATGCTTCGCTCCTAAATATTGTATACTCCTATTATTTTCATGTTTCTACAATTAAAGCTTAAATAGGAGGCGATTTCTATTGCTGTGACGTGCAAGAGGCTTCTTTTTCAGTATCTAAGCATTGGCTTCCTGTAGTGTGAATTTTTGGAGTATAAGAATACCATGTATGGGACTTTTTTATGTGTAGGTTAGTCCTGCAGTTGTGGCCAAAGAGCTATCAGTGTCTGACACAGATGTATCGGAAGTATCTTGGACCGATAACGGGACCTTTAACTTATCCGAGGGGTATTCTCCACAGACAGACACATCTGATGGTATGTAATGGCTTCATCTATTTCATCGATGAGTTGCAATCATGTAAGTTACCTGAAAATGATCAGAGAATTTGAGGACAGAATTTTTGGGGGGTGGTGTCCCCCCCCAATGAATTTAAAATCAATTTCAGTGTTTTATATAATTTTGGATACATCTTATGTAAGAACTGTCCTTATCTTAAAAATAATAAAGTACATCAGTAAGTGGCTAAATAAATAAGTAGTGGTGGATAAAACCGACACATTCGGTAAGTGCCAGATTTAGCTCTCCTTCCCGCCAAACCTTTTAAGCAAGTAAACCTTTTAAGTTAGTACCAATGCTTTTGTGGGTAAGCTATACAAATAAAAGCTGAGGAAGAAAAAGTGAATACTTTGAATTGCTAAACAGCCAATTAAAGAAAGTATTATTAGGTTTTGTGACTAGAATGCTAATGAAGACAGCCAGCAATGAGCCTAAATTAGATGTGAACACTAAGACTAGGAGAAGATTCTCAAGCACTTGTCTTGATCTCGAGCAGATCTTTAAGTTCTTACTTTTTACAGACCAAGCACCAGTTAGCACTTTGCCTGAATAAAGATTAATGACAACAGTAGTTTGGTGTAATCTCATCTGTGGATTTGTTGCTCTGCTCGTCTTGCATTTCTCCTCTTCTAGAAAAAGTTCACTGTAAATGACAAGTAGGGTGATATTATTTAACGACATTATGCAGGCCAAATTAATTTATTCTGTTAATATTTCAAGTTGTAAATAGACAGCATTGTACGACCACAGAATCATAAGTTGGAATGAGCTATTGTCGTTCATCTCATCTAACAGCCTATTCAAAGCAAGTTCAACTTTATCATGTTGCTCAGGGCTGTGACCATTTGAATTTTGAGCATTTCCAGTGACAGAGATTCAGCAACCTCCCTGGACAGCCTTTTTCAAAATTTGCTCACCCTCATGATGAAAAAGTTTTTTCTTATAGTGAGTCAAAATTTCCCATGTTCCAGCTTGTGTCAGTTTACTCTCATCCTTCCACTGCGCACCTTTAAGAAGAGTCAGGCCCCATCTTCTCTACACCTTCCCATTAGGTAGTTAAAGACAGCTATGCGATCCCCCCACTTTGCTGCCTTCTCTTAAAGCCAAACGAAGCCCATTCTCTCAGCATCTCCTCATATGTCCTGTTCTCCAGCCCCCTAATAATCATGCTGGCCCTCCACAGAACTCACTCCAGTCTTCCGTCTGTCTTGTACTGGAGAGGTCAAAATGGGACAAAGTACTCCAGAAGTGTGCTCTCAGGTGCTGAATAGAGGGGGGAAATCCCTTCCATTGACTTTCTGACTTCATTTTTGCTAATATAGCTCAGTATGTGGTTGGCCTTCCTTGCTGCAAGAGCATACCACTCACTGACTTGCTGTCGACAGGTCTTTTTCTTGAACGCTGCTTTCTGTCTCGTTGCCCCCAACCTGTAGTGCTGCACAGGTTATTCCATCCCTGATGCAGGACTTCACATTTGCTTTTGTTGAATTTCATGATGTTCCTTTTCAGCCTGTTCATTTCTCCAGCCTGTCGAGGTCCCCCTGAGGGCACCCTGCCCTCCAGAATATCAGATACACCTGCCCCACAGAAGTTCCTTTCTGCCCGTGAACTTGCTGAGAATGCACTCCATCCTCTCTTCCAGGTCATTAATAAAAACATTGAACAGTGTTGGTTTCAGTGCCTTTGAGAGACACCACTAATAACTGGCATCCAGTTGGACCTTGTATCACTGGTTACAGCCCTTTGACCCTGGCAGTCCAGCCAATTTTCCACCCACCTTACAGTTCACTTACCCAGTTCGCTCGCCAGTCTGGCCGTAAGGATAATGTGGGAAACTGCGTTAAAGGCCTTGTTAAATGAAAAATAAACAACATCCACTCTTCTCCCCTACGGAGCATTTCAGCAAATGGGACATACACACAAGTGCAAGACCAGATGGGATGCATCCAGGGACTGGCTCATCTCCTGTCAAAGCTCTGTGCATTTGAGCCACCACTCTGCATACAGCACAACCCTTCCTCCTCACCTTCCCAGCCTGTTTTTCCTAAAGAAAATGGAGAAAATGATGTATGAGACATTTTTAGGATTCATTTCCTTAGCCCTTATGAATGCACCTTTTGCTTGTTTTCATAGAAAGTAAGTTCAAATGGATTATTTTTTACCTTCTCATTCTAATACTACATCAAACTATTGCCTTATGCTCATTTAGGCCTTTTCCACAGGCCATATACTGTACAGTATGTTTTACACATTTCTAATGACAAATATTATGCCATTAATGCAGCCATTAAAATCTAATATTTTATTTGTTTACATTCTGCTTTTTATCCTCTTGAAAACATGAAACAATCCCAGTCATCCGCAGAGTTCCCGTTTTCTGTTTCCTATATAACACAAGCATTGGCCAAGACAGGAAAAAGTTATAAATCAAGTCTTTATATGGGGTTTATATTTTTATTTAAACAATAAACATTCCTTTTTTTATTCTACAAGTGTATTAAAAGCTTGTAATACATTCGTACATGGTTACATATTTGTTATTTATGTATATTGTGAAGAAAAAGAGTTTAGAGACCTGTTATCACATTGTAAATTTTAGGACTTTATGTGGTTGGTATATTTAGAACTAGCTGTGCTAAAGATTTGCATGGGTTGTTTCATATACAGCTAGATACCATTTTAAAAAGATATTTTCCCCAAATAACTTTCTGAGTTAGGTTGACACCAGGTGATTTGTGGTACTAGATTTACAACCTCAAAACCATTTTATTTTAGATGTCGCACAAAGCTCCTCTGCATTGAGACTCCAGGAATACTACTAGACTATGGATTAGTACATGTCTTCAAAGGAACACTTATGAATTGCATTTTTATATTTGGCTGCATTTTGGGGAAGCCTTTCGTGTTTGCTTAACACTGTTTCCTTCTGTTAACCCTGTAATAGATTTTGACCGACCTAGTGATCATGAAGAAGCTTTCGCCAGAGATCTTTCAGAATTTCCTTCCTTAGAAAATGGTGCCGGAACAAATGATGACGACGACTCAAGCATCGGTATGCCCATCCAGCAAAAACAAAAAAAAGAACAAACATACTTCAAGGTGGATCATGCTTCCAGACAGAGTAAAGAGAGACCGTCCACTGCAGGGCTCTCCTTGCCTTTGACCAGTGACCAAACCTTTAATTTAATGAGTGGAATTGCTGGGGATGTCATCGCAGCTGCCGTGTCTGCTGCCATCAAAGACCAGTTGCAGTCCGCACAGCAAGCTCCCTCACAGGCAGTGCCCAGTTTGAGTGAGGAGACAGACACAGAGGAGGCTGATGATTTTGAACTGCTTGACCAGTCTGAGCTTGAGCAGATTGAGAAAGAATTGGGACTTTCACAAGGCCAAGAAGCAGAATCCCAGGAAAAGAAAAAATCTTCAGGCTTCCTTTCAAATCTGCTTGGAAGTCATTAACCTGGAAATTGCAGCTGGTAACATAGAAGAAATTAAACATAAAACACACACAAAAAAAAATCAAATGCAAAAAAAAAAAAAAAAAAAGGAAAATTCTGAGCTGTAAGCTTTAACTATCCCTTTAGATGTGTTGTAATAACTTCCCTTACGCAGAGTGAATTAACTGGATAAATATCAGCTGATACTGATAGTTTAATGTTTCTGGTAGTTATACCTCAATGTAATAGCATGGAAATGAATTATCTATCCACTGTTTGGTTGCAGATGAGTGTTGGAGGTCAGTTGTTCAAAAGAGTTGGGGGAGAGGGTTTTTTATCTTTTTGCCAACCATGTATTTTGGGGTCCTGAGCCAAATATTCAACATCGGCAGTTTATTTACTCTTGGTTGCCAACCATGTAATACAATTAATGATGCACACAGCGAGGGTAAATTACCAGAGGATTGCAATGAGATTAACTAAATCTCACCTCCTTCAATCATACCGAAAAGTATGAATCCCTGCAGTTAGCATTACGTTTAGTGCATCTACTATATATGAAACACATTAACCAGCACAACTCTAGTTTAACTGTGTGTGCAACACTATCAAAGAACTTGATTTCATACTTAAAACCTTTGAATTATTTTGGATATGGTGATGCATTTCCAAGTTTTTTGCTGTTTTAGGCTTGTAGAGTTGTAAAGTGGCATGCTATTTGACTGACCACCTGCTGTGTTCCTTGGTAGAGTCTGGTCCTTGGCAGTATTGCCCATGTAAAGTCAGCCAACACATTTTTATATTTAAGAGTTAATATGTAAACCGAACAACCTTTCTGGAAGCAGGTGAGGGTACTTATTGTTTGGAATAGAGGTTAGAGGTAAAAAAAAGAAATAAAGAAAAGGCTTTTTTAGGTGCCACTTCCTTAATTCAAGATTCTGTGGGTTTGGGCTTTTTTTTTTTCCCCCAGGACAGCTGCCATCACTTGCAACAAAAGTTGTGTTGCAAGCTGAATATTTTAAGACACCTAAAAGTATTCAGTGAGGTCATTTGCTATAGAAGACACTCAGAATCTTCTTCATGGCCTGCAATTTAAAACAAACAAAAAAGAACTTGTTTAAATTATTTGCCAGTTAAAACTCCACACATGCTGAGTGAGTGGCATGGGATCTTAAGCAGGTAACTTATTTAACTTTTTCTAGGGCTTTTTTGTTCACCTGCAACAAAATTGAATTGTCATGCCAAGCAATAGTAATCAAAGAAATAGGAAGAAGTAAAGCTAGTTTTTTTTAACGTGATGTAAACCATTAGCAGAGTTGAGGGACCATGTCAGCTGCTACTACTCCTCAAGTGATTTTCCATTTGCTGGCATTTGAAGAGGTGAATACTGTCATCCAGGACCCTCAGAAAGTACAGCAACAGATTATAAAAATCTTCCACTAACATATATGTGTAGGTAAACCTGTGTTTAAAGTTAACTCCATTTTATTTTTTTTTCCTTTTGAGGTGAAAAAAATAGGCAGATGGCCAAAAACAGTGTAGCGAAAGGAAAGATGCTGAGAATTTTTGACACTAGCTTTATCGTTGCTTGTGCTTTTGTGTCAGTAATGCATATTGACCGTGTTTGCTGTCCTTCACCAGTAAAAAAGTAAGCCTGTGCCTTCATTATCAAATCCATTATGAACTAAGTGGATGCTGGATATAGATCCCACAAGATGCAGCTTTTGAAATTACAACATCTTAACATTAAAAGCGAGTTTCTGGAAATGATTAAAAAACCATGGCCACATCACTACCACAGTGTTGGTTGCTAAGTTTCCTTTTTAGCTTCCCCCCAGCCTGTCCTTCCCATTTTAAAAAAATAAAAGAAGCTTTTGCTGGGAAATCAGTAAGTTTAAAGGCCATTTAAATTTCTCAGATGAGTTAAAAGCCTCACTTCCTTGCTGCATGTTTAGGACAATCCATACAGTTAGAAGAGTACAACTTCCAAGTTGCCGGTGAAACTTTGTAGGACACCCAAAAAAACATGTGCTCCCTTGTACAGGAGTACTGGTGCCAAGAGGGGAAACAGGCTACGGGACAGGGAGAGGCGGGAGGGAGGGAGCAGTCCTTCACAGGCTTTTCGGGAGCGGATTGATGGGACGGACTAGCTGGCTGTCAATGGTGACATTACAACAGCGTGCACTTTATTGTTGTTTTATGAAGAATATTTGTGGTTATAAAAGTACGTAACACAGAGGCACTCTTCTAGAATAATAGATTAGATCAAGAAGGAGAAGCAGTTGGAGGAGTTTCTTGGACTTTTTGTAAATGATCCATTTTCTGGTTTCAAGATAGAACAATAGATCGATTTTTCTCCAGTACGAGTCTCAATTTACTCCCCCCAC
>JANXJC010000029.1:5294252-5337725 GCA_027564655.1 Leptodon cayanensis
TTATAAGAAAGATGGAGAGAGGCTTTTTACCAGGGCTTGTAGTGATAGAGCAAGGGGTAATGGCTTTAAACTGAAAGAGGGTAGAGTTAGAGTAGGTGTAAGGAAGAAGTTCTTCCCTGTGAGGGTGGCGAGGCACTGGCACAGGTTGCCCAGAGAGGCTGTGGCTGCCCCATCCCTGGCAGTGTCCAAGGCCAGGCTGGATGGAGCTGGGAGCAACCTGGGCTAGTGGAAGATGTCCCTGCTCACTGCAAGGGGGTTGCATTTGGTTACCTTTAAAGGTGCCTTCCAATCCAAACTATTCTATGAGAAGTCTGAGAGGTAGGTGGGCTGCACACAGGTGTCATTTGGCTTTATTCTATTTATAGCAACAGAAGTTTTCTATCATAAATTTTTCTCAGGATTTTTTCTAGGAGTGAGATTGGTAGAAGCAAATTTTGTGGGTATGATACAATTGCTTCACTAGGAACAGTGTTATTAAATAATGTAAGAATCTGAAAGGCCTAAATTTGGGAAGAATTAGTGTTTCAAGTATGAGAATATAATTAAATTATATGGCAGGAAAGAAAGAAGTTAGTAGCTTGCAGTGAAGTCCTCTGGGAAACGATTATACTAGAATTGATCAATAATATCTAAAACTGATTGAATGATGAAATAGTGCTGCAGAGGAGTAATGTATAAAACTTTTAAATTAGAAAATTATTAATGAGATGAATAAGTTAAGCTCATAAACAGATAATGTAATAAATCAATTAATTACAGGGAATTAAAAATGTTGTCAGTTAACTATGGAGTCAGTCATGCAGAGAAATGGTTATACATATCTTCCATTGTAGTATTAATTTAAAAAAGCCAAATATTAATTATTGACCAAACTAATCCTAGAGGGAGAGATCAAAGATTTAATGTAAATATTGTCAGGCTTTTCACTGGATACTACTACACACTTTTGGCAAATGGTGGATAGTTGAGGCTGACAACGGAGAGCATGACTGCCTGTACCCTTTAAGCTCCTCACAAGCCTCAGAAGTGTAACTTTTCCCTTGAAACAAGGTAGCAGAAAAGATGGTAGATGATGTTCATTAAAGCAAGAAAGAGTCTTAAATGCTCTCCTTAGCAAACCTGGGCCTAAATCAATGCAGAAAAGTATTAATTACATCAATGTATTCTAAGAATGAATTTTCAGCGAGACATGAGACATCACTTAAACCAATTCACATCCCCAAAAAGCTTCCCAAGTTTTCTTTGAACAGTTAGGTTCATCACAATGAGATAGCTGTTCTTTCTACTATATGCATCTTAGTTCAAGGGACTAAAGCATCACCAAGAAAGCCAAGAACTTCTCTAGAACTAAAACTAGACTCATCACAGCTTCCTGAACAGTGACAAATTCCAGTAAGGAAAAGCATATCTGTAATGCTTGAGTATTATCATTTTAACTGTTGTGGTCTCAGGATGTGGCATGGCTTGCAGAATGACCAACTGATACTGTTAGAAAAACAGACAAGTTCTTGGGCATCTAATGGTATAATTGTTAACCATGAGCAATTATTCCAAATCTAAATAGAAGCTGAAGTTAGCTTTTCCTCTTTAATATCTGAAGGGTTGAGTAGCCTGAATTTTGTCCCTATTTTTCCAAATAGCATCACTTTGTTTAGTGTAATTTTAATTCTCCCTACAAGTCTTATCTTATTGAATGTCTCTGGTAAAGGAAGCTTAGATATGTTTCTGAACGCCAGGAGTGTATCCTTTGGCTTTATTACTAATAAATTCTTCTTCATCCAAATAGGCTGGAAATGATGTGAAACTGTCCTTTCTGTAAATATCTTGACTCTCCTTGCAGCTGATTATAAAATAAATGTTGACACCTTTTTGCTCTTGCTTTATTTTCATGTTCCCCTCCACTTCTCTAATGCACATTCTTTAAGCTGATTAAAATCTCAATGTAGGCAAGTAGCTTCTGGAATAAAAAGGAAATTGTTGTATTTGAGAAATTAAGGTATAAGAAGCTAAATTACTGGTAAAGCAATGTTAGAAAAATAAATGAATGAAGCTTTTGCATGGGTTTGCCACTTCAGAGTCTTAATTTTTTTATACAGTTCTAGTTGGTTTGAATACACGAAATTAATGCTGCTGAAATCAATCCAGTTTATAGTAGTTTAATTTCTTAGGATACAGCATATGTAGGAACTGCATTCCATTTGCATATTTTATAACTGAGTTAGAGAAGAAAAATAAATTTCTAGTTAAGTGTTTAATTGCTGTGGAAATGCAAAATGTGACAACAGATTAGGTTATCAGTGCCTGGAGCAGATACTAGGTAGTCCAAAGATGTTATGTTATTGAAGATCTTTGGTTTGGTAAGGTGTGAGGGTTAAGTGAGAATGAACATGGTTAAGCTTCTCCTTCCTTCCTGTCCTTCAGATGGACCCTCAGTCCACATATGCACAAATAAACCCATACAGGAAAGATGTGTGCTCCGTAGTAATAAACTATTCCCAAACCTAGTAATTTTTATTTCCTTTCTGAAATTGTGCCTGTGCAATCCATTAAATGTGCTTTCATGTTACAATTTATATTACAAGCCTTTTGTTTTCTGGCTTTTGTTACTGCTTTTCAGGAAAGACATAGAGGGGAAATAACATTAATATATTTGCTTTGGAAGGGAGAAAGCCTGTATAAAAATTCAATCTGCTCTATTAAACATAGAAAAGGAAAGAAAAGAGAAGTTTAACATTACGCTGACCACCACAGTGTGACCTTTCAAAGGCATCACTAAGTTCTTAAAATTATATACTTCATAGCAGAAAATCATACACTTGTAGACAGTTGTTGACAAGAATTCTGCGTGATATTTCTAAAGCTAAACTGTCAGGCCAAATTCTACACTTTGGAAATAGGCTGAAGTTGCTAAATAAACCCCAAACCCAGTCAGCGGGGAGATTGGCACAAAGCTTGAAAAATCAATTCCTGTCCATTAATTTCATCTGATATCTATTAGGAAAACCACAACAGGAACTAATCAGCAGCTTCCTGAGTTGAATGCAAGTACAGACCAAGTTAAACTTTCTATATATTACAAAGGATTATCACAGCTTAGTGGGAAGAACCCAGCTTCCTGGTTTCATTTTTAAGGGTTCCATTAGAAGAATTTAATTGGTTTTTAAAAAAAGTGCTTGCTCCTACAAAAACTTCAGCATATGGATGGTGTTATATTGTATACATTGTGTGGTCTATCATTTTGCATTTCTCTGCACCATGTTCTATGTACATGTGATCTTGTCTTTGTGATATTCGGATCCAAATACATAAAAAGCAGCTTAGTTGAGAAAAAAACCCCTAGATTCTTCCTAACTTGACCTTACGGACAATAATGCTAGCCTAACTGTACCTATCTAATTTTTAGACAGGTAAAGCTGCATGGGGACATAAGAAATCTAGAGATAGAACCTGCAGATCAGCTATGAAATACAGATTCAAATTCTAAATAAAAGGCTTTCCAGCTTTAGATCAGGCTCTCCAGTCATGCTTGCTATCCCGCTATTTTCAATATTTCTCCTACCAGTTTGTCTAAGCAGAGAATTCAAAATACTGTATAATGTAAGCCAAGTGGTTCTCAATCTAGTAATCAGTGACCAGTTCCTGAAACTTGTGGCAGGCCCTTGATTAACTTTTTCAATTCATGATGCTGTTTAATACACTTCAATTGACTATAACTGCTCACACCACAGTTTCACAGATTTATTGAATATTGAATATTTAGGTACTCACTGCAATGCTTAAGAACAAATTGAAAATCTGGCAACTAAATTAGTCATATAATTGTGGATGCACTGAAGTTGAGAATCTTTCCAGATACTGTTACTAATGATGATATGGTACTTCCAGCCAGCATGCACAGAAAAGTTGTTTTCTAGCTTTCATTATTATTTTCTCCCTGCTCGCATGTATTAAATCCCAAAATCATGTTATTCTCCATTGTTGCATGCTGTAGCTCTGTTGTAGTTGTCTTCTATTCTAGAATTGCCTGTATTAAAACAGGTGGGAAATGATCTGTGCATAGACTGAGTGTTTCAATTTGTCTGAAAGATTAAAACTTTGAGAGGATCAGGAATGGGATCTGTCTTCCTCTCACCTTGGTTTTGTTAAAATTCTGATGTCACTTGGGCTGAATTACTTGAACTGGTTCAGTTCCCTTGATGGCACAATGTGGGCAGTATTGCCTCCCTGCAGCATGGGTAGGTTAATGGATTCTTCATAAAGCCATTTCAAACAGTGGAAGTTGTTAAAGGGTAAAATACTGCAGTTGCTGTGCTAGGAAGCTTCAGGACAGTAAACTGCTAGCAGCTTTGGTAATTCTACCAAGCAAACTTTATTATATTGTCCTCTTTACAGTTGTTTCTGTAATTTAAAATGCTTATACTTTTATACTTTTTCTGTAATACAAATATGAGATAAAATATAATCTTCCCAGACAGAAGAAAGGATAATGGCAATTGCAACTCAGTTTTGGGAATAGGGAGAAGATGCCAACCAGAAACCCCAGGCTTTTATGGAAGTACTTGCAAGTATTCTCTTGATCCTCTGTGGTGTTTTCTAAAGTGAAGGAGTTAATAACGTGTATAAATTTTTCCTGGAGATATTCAACAGAACCTACACAAGTGCCACAGATTCTGTTATATGCTGTTTTCTTCTCTCCCCAGAATAAGCCTTAGGCATTGTCTGGAAGAAGTGTACAAGGTCTGGTTTTTGCTTTTAAGATACTGAGCAAGGCATATTTTAATGACAGACATAAAACAGTGGCAAATCCTGGAATGGTTACAAATGCTTTTGGTCTGAGCATTTAAAACTGTCAACGTATTTGAAATCGACTTCTCGCATCTGGGAGATGAGGCCATGGAAAAGGGCAACTTTCTCATTCCAGGTTTTTTCATTTTTCTTCAATCCTCAGTCACTGAGATGTCACTCATTTCCCTTCCAACCTGAATCAAGGAGCAAGTGCAATCCTAAAAGAATCTTCTTCACCTGTGTTGTGAAGAACTGCTGATAGAACAGTACTATGTGCAGAGAATTTTGTTTCATGATTCAGAATTTTGGATGAAATTATGGTATTTGGAATGAGCTAGACAGGCTTTGGAGAAAAGCAGGTGGACTGTTACTGCCACTCAGCTTTTGCGTAATCCAAACATAGTATTTGGTCTTTGAAGCCTTACATAATCAGAATCTTTCTTGCCAAGCCTCCTTTACCACATCCCTCAGCAAGCAGACCTGTCATCCTTAGGCTAATATCAAAACAAAAAACAGTGAGCTTAAAACAAGTTAGGCACAAAGGACCCAAGGGAAAACATGCTTTCTAGTCTAGTGGTCCTCAGAAATTGCTGCTGTTTATCTTTTCTATAGTATCAAGGGAGCTCAAAGTAAAATACTGTTTAAGAATTAGCCACTTTACCATACAAGGAGAAATGAGGTCTCAAGTAATGCAGTAGAAAAAGAAGCACTGACAAATGTGTTAGTAAATCATATATCCTGGGGAGCTTCCTCTAAAATCCTTTAACTTTGACTTTAACTTTGATTTTACAAAAACAGTTAAACATAACAGTGGCATACTGCTGTAGTGTTGAAATTGAAGGCATTTTGAGCTTACTTAAATCAAGC
Organism: Leptodon cayanensis; assembly: GCA_027564655.1. NCBI lineage: Eukaryota > Metazoa > Chordata > Aves > Accipitriformes > Accipitridae > Leptodon > Leptodon cayanensis. The sequence continues at coordinate 5,299,905 of JANXJC010000029.1, forward strand.
CATTTTTCAGTGGAGTAAATGTAGATTCTCATTTTAAGACTAGATCAACATTAGTTGGTGTATAGACTAGGAAAAGTGTTATCAAGCATCTAATCAGAACAAAAAAAAATTACTTGTTTTCCCTAGGATGGATGATGGGATGCTTATGCCAGTAGCAGTTTAAAAAACCAAAACAACCAAAGCAACCCAACAACAACAAAAAAAACCCTAAGCCAAACCAAAATAAACAAAAAAGCCATTTGATGCTGTGTGTGGTACTTCATGCCAACAGCCTTGAATAGCAGATCCCTTCCTTATCTCTTTAGGGAGAGCTTTTATTTCATTATGGGGCCCAAGAACAGTCTACCACTGATCTTTAGAGAGTAGAGGCCCAGAGAAGAATGACAAACTGGACGTGCATAAGGACTGAAGTACTTGTCCCTGGTACCAGACACTAGTACTTGCATGGAATCATCTGGTCTATGCTGTTTCTTCAAAACCTTCTTTAAAGATTGTTCTCCCTTTTATCTGGACAGAATGAAATTCCTGGAAGATGTTTTGCTGTTGTCTTTGTGATTTCAGAATGGGATTTGCTGGGAACAGAAACAAATAGTAGATAAGGTATTTCTGCCATGCCAAGAGTTAAAATATACAAAAAGTCTTAGAATATAGCTTTTCTGTATTATAAGAGTATAAGCAAAGCCAAGGTCTCTTGAAGGCTTTATGTATTCCTTTTCTCTTTTTCCAGACCCATTTGGTAGGCAACCCTGTCAGAAATAGTGCCTCTAATCTCTGGTGACTTGGCTCCTGCACAAGCCTCTACCTCGCACTGTTCTTACAGCTTTCGGAGTTCTGTCCTTCGAAACACAGAAGTCTGTCTGTTGAGAAAAAAATACCATATTTTTCTTGTCACATTCAATACCTTTTCCAAAGTTACTTGCCATTTCTAGTACTGGTTAGGATAAATTAATTCTCTGTTTACTTTTATATATCTTTCACATTTTACATGCAAATGAAGAATCACCCACTCCATGGCCACCTGCTATTCATTCTACCCTAGCACCTACTCTTTCAGTGTTTGTTATCTGAGTTCAACTTGTGACTGTCTTTTGGACCTCATTTTAGAAACAAATGTGGAAATACCAAGCTTACTATCTCTTAGTATTAAAATAAAGTGATGGATTAACTCGTCTGCTAAAATTGTAGGCAGGAATCTGATTTGGCAAGTGGAGAACATAAAAAGTTATGCTTGTAACAAACTGTTCGGGTTATCAGTCCATTTTTCCCTTCCCCTTTTTTGTAACTGTAGGTATGATCTCTGCTTTTTTTACTTTCCAGATGTTTAGAAAAGTTCCTTGCTTAGCAGCCTGTATATTTTAATTGCCAGCTTATTTTTGTGGTAATATAGACTTTATATTAACTATTTCTTCTTCCTTGCTAATACTGCTACTACAGCAAGACTAACTATAGGCAGCCTTCTGAGCCGTCTTTTTGCAATGGTGAATAAGTGAAGTCTTTTTACATAGAAATTGTAGAGTCTCTGATTTCATGATATGCTTAGTTGACTTTGGTGCCTGCTGAGGATGTGTATACCTGGAAGATTTAAACTGATATACACTGAAATGTATATCAGTTGGGTTGATCAGGGCTTGGCACTGAAGCCACCCCTCACATCAGGACTGGGGTTGAATGTGAAATAACTCCAAAAGACTAACAAGTCTGAAGTTTTATGGAAGGGGAAGGAAAGGATAGGTCCCTGTGGTACATGATAGTGATAGGGGCACAGAGTAGTCCCGAATTTCAACTGGAGAGAGACCTAGAAAAGCAACAAAAGTTCTTCAGTATCTGGTAGAGTATTAAACCATCTGGCATGACGTGTTGTGGCCCACTACTGCACCAGTATCAAAACAATCTAAAATGGTTTTCAGTATAGAAACAATGTGTGCTGAAGGATGGAATCACTGGTAGTCATGTCCATTCTTCTGTGGGCAGTGTGACTGGGGCTGGTGGCAGCCTAACCAGCATGGCAAATGGGAGCGAAGGCCAAGAATAGCAAAACAGATTTGAAAAGTGAAGGGCTCTATTGAAAAGTGTCCCCCTCTAATGATGACTCCACTGTAGAATATTCTGTGTGTTACTGATTTTTTTTGAAATATGATGAAACATGGTGGTAGGTGTTAATTTTTTTTTGTCTTGTGTTAATGAGGTGGCAGACTAAGATGGAGTTAATGTTGCCTGTGTGATGGAGTTCCTATTTACTTAAACGGAATGTGGAGTGTTAAAAGTATTTTATTATAGAAATAGCTGCAGATTAAATTGTACAGTTTTGCTTTCAAGCTTCTATTGTCCTACTGATCCTATAAATATAGCAAGTATACCACCAAAGCAAATTACAAAACATCTGAGAAACTGGAAAAACTCATATACATTCACCTTTTAATAAGTCTGTAAATCCTCTTAATGATCCACAGTGATTCAGCACTTGTTCATGCAAGAAGCATGCAATAACAGCAGGACCCAGACATTTTCTTGTTGAAAATAATTCCAGATTTCATAAAATCATAGAATAGCCCAGGTTGGAAGGATTGAATGATCATCTGGTCCAACATTTTGTGGGAAAGGGAGCCTAGATGAGACTGACTAGCACCCTGTCCAACTGCATCTTGAAAACCTCCAGCAATGGGGGCTCTTCCATGCCCTTGGGGGGGTTGTTCCAGTGAATGATTGCTCTTATTGTAAAAAATTTCTTTCTTATGTTGAGATGAAACCTCTCCTGGTGCAACTTGTACCTGTAATCCCTCGTCTTCTCCGTGTGGCTCCTTGTGAAAAGAGAGCCTCTGCCCTCTTTGTAGCTGCCCTTTAAGTACTGCAATATGACGATGAGGCCCCCCCAAGCCCTCTCTTCTCCAGGGACAAAAGACTGAACTCCTTTAGTCTTTCCTCATAGGACAGCTTCTCTAGCCCATTTATCACTTTCATGGCCCTCCTTTGGACCCTCTCCAGTCTGCCCATGTCCTTCTTGAAATGTGGGGACCAGGACTGGACACAGTACTCCAGGTGCAGCCTGAAAAGCACTGAGTGGGATGATGACATCTCTCTCTGCTAGTAATGCTCCTGTGGATGCAGTCCAGGATCCAAATAGCCTTTGCTGCTCCAGCAGCACACTGCCAACTCGTTTTCAGCTGCTTGTCCACCAGGACCACCAGATCCCTTCCAGCAAGGCTGCTCCCCAGCCACGCAGACACTAAGCTGTACTGGGGTGTTTAGTTATTCTGACCCAGGTGCAAGACTTGATATTTGCCTTCTTCCAGTCATCAGGGACATCCCCTGTTCTCCACCACTTTTCAAATATTACAGAGAGTGGCCTTGCAACAACATCAGCCCCTTCTAACACCCTGGGGTGGATTAGCTCTGGGCCCATAGATTTATGTGGGCTGAGACCTTGCAAGAAGCTGCAGACCAGCTTTCCTTCTACTACTGGTGGGTTTACACGTGTGCTGTCAAAACTACTTGATTTTTATGATCTGGGGTCCAGCTATGCTGGTAAAGGCAGAGGCAAAGAAGGTATGGGGAACCTCTGCCTTCTCAGCTTTATTAGTGACTAGTTTCTTGCTCTGTTTAGTAACAGGCCTGTGTCTTCCCTGTGCTTCTGCCTACTGCTCATGTATCTAAAGAATCCTTTTTTTTCTTGAACTTGATCTCTTTGGCCAATTTTGGTTCAGCTTCAGGTTTGTTAGTTACTTTTGAGAGCTACTGTATAGTTTTGTTTGTGTATTAAATAATGGATAGTTATTGTGTTCCTGCATAACCAGTGGCTATTAGTACATAGCTAAACTATTGAATGGTGAATCATTCTGTGAATGTTAAGTATCAACTTGAATCCTTTTACACTGAATTAGAACAAAAATCACAATTCCTTGAAATATTTTTCAAAAACTGGCTGAAGTTCTGATGTTAAAAAATGTTTCAGCAAATGGAACTTAGTTTCGGAAGTATACGGTCATTATGGAAAGCAAAGTAAAGTTTACTTTTGGAATATAAGATATTTCAGAGTTAATATTGTTTCAATGGACCTGTTCTGGACTTTGAGTTTTCTGCTTGCATATGCTTGGCCCTCCTAGTTCACATGGAGGGGGAAATAAGTAAAGGAGAACCACCTTTGCCTAAGTCAACCTGTGAATTTAAGTCCTTGGAGAAGTAATCAAAGATGCACTAATTTGAAAGCGGAGTCAGTGTCCGACGGGTGAATGTGTGCTCATTGTTAATGCCAAGACAAGAAAAAATAAGCTATCTGCACTCTTCCAAACCTCTGGGGACTGATAACTAGGAAAATTATATTTTTTTCCATCAGGCCCTCACTTTCACTCTGTCTAGTACCAACCCCCAGTGGGTCAGACTGGCTGTGGCACCAGCAGGCAGTGCTGTCGGCTGCGGTGCAGTTGCTGCAGCTCCCAGTGACAGACCTCGCAAGCCCCTAACCTTGTTTCTTCGTTGCATATCCTTTCCTCTCTGTAGAGAAGAGGGGGGTTTCAAAAACTTGTTTGTAAGAAATAATCCTTCAGACTTCTTTGTTTGGTGTGTTCTGTTTGTCAGTGAACTGAACTGTGTGTTTTACTCAGGTTTCAGTTTCCTTACCTTCCTTTCTGTTCCTTTTTCCTTCTGAAATTTTATTTCTTCTGGAATGTGTATGGGGCAAATTTATCTCTCAGTAATGGGTGCTGATCTTATTTCTACCCCATCCCACCCCTTTACCTGTGTACTCACTGCTGTTATAATGAGGAAAGGATAAGAGAAAAGGCTCTAAAAATATCCAGTCTTGGTGTTTACATGATGTGACACTTTACACCAGTTTTTCAGGGAGTTATTCAGACCACAGAAGTAAGATAATTGACCGTACTTCAGATGTTAGTAACACTCATAAAAACAAAATATGCAGCATATACTCCTGTTTATAGCCAAAGGAGGACAAAGTCTTTCTTAAATAGATGAAACCAACTTTGGTATCCTCTATCAGGAGGAAAACTGTGAGTAAAGGTTGTAATTTTGAAGTCAAAGCAAGATCACATACAAAGACTTCTGTCTTGGGTCACACTATGGTTGACCTGAAGTCACTTCATACTTCAAACAGTAGGATAGAGAGAAGTATATTCCAAAGAGAAATTTGAAAGCATGTTGAAACCCTGATCTTGACTCAGTGGTTCTTGCCTTAGAACAATAGAATGTACAGCAGATGGGGCTCAAGGAAGGGAAAGAAAAGAAAAAAAAAAAAGCATTTAAGAGCACCATAGTAGGCGTTTTTGCCCTTATTTTTGTTGAATGTGTTCCAAATCTTCAAGACTGTGATTGTGTTTTACCTTTCAGAATGGTGTTACTGTATTACACAGAACAGGGATTCCGTACTCACATTCTTGTCAAACGTTGTCAATTGTTGTGTTAAAAGAATTCTGGTTGATCTATTGTCAATAGAAACTGCTTGAAATACTTTTCCATAAACATTTTCAAAGCTATTTCATTCTTTCATTCTATTTGCATGTTTAATACTGTTTCTTGGAATGGCTTCAGGATATAATTTCTTTTTGGTGAAGGCTGCACTAAACAAGTCTCTGGTGCCATTTCAGTTTCTGGGTCAATAAGCTCCGAAAAATTGATCAAATGTAAGGATCAGGTTTGAATTCTTCAGCAAAACCAATGTGTCACTAGCAACGTGGAAAAGGTTAGGAGGGGGAAGCCTGCCAAATCCAGCAGGTCTACTTTGATTGTAAATTACAGTCCCATTTGCTTTAGAACACCTTCTGTAAGACTTGATTTCAAAATGGTCCAGATGTCTCATTGTGATTTTTGTCATTATTCAAAATTCAGTTTTGATGACTTATTCAAGGATGCTTTTATTTGTAAGGTATGTTGTAAGCAGGTCTCCTGCAATCTGCCACTACATCTATTCTTCTCAGTGGGCTGTGCTGGGAAGTTTTTTATAAGGATCTTTAAGATTATGTCCAAACTAGGTAAGTTCAGTAAAATGTAATCCTAAATAAAGATTACCAAGGAGGAAGAAAAAAAATGTGGCTCTTTTGGGTGAAAACATTCATCAGATTTTTAGCTTTAGCAAATTTATGGCCCCAAACCATCAGATAGTTGGTAAAGTACTTCTGCCATGGTCCTTACACGTAGCATGGAGGCAGAAAGTAGAGTAGAGGTTGGCAGCCATTTGTTATCAGTACAAATAGCAGTATGCAATAATACCTGTTATGTTGTTCAAACTCTGACTAAAGCTCTTGATGTATTTCAATGTGAGCATCTAGAATACTTTCTTTGTAGTTTGGGACCTGCCTTCAACAGGTGAACCAGCCTTCAACTTTGAATATGAACTTTGATCTCGATCATCAGTATCTTCTTCCTCTCCCTCACCTTCCCCCAAATTGTGTTTAAAACTTCACTTCCTCTTTTTGATGTATTTGAGTGTTGAAATGATAGTTACTATTGTTGGCAGTACAAACTTAGCAGCATGTCAGGCAGTAGCAGTAGATAAACTGAGTATTTGTTTAGAAAAATCAAGACCATCTATTACTTTGTGGTTTGTATTTGGGATTGGAAGCCGATAACACCTTTTTATGTATTTAGGCAATTCAAGTTGCCAAGACGACTTTGGAAGGAACAAGTGCTATGTGAATCTTAGGCATTCAATAATGATTTGCCAAAAGTTAAGGAACTCCATCAGTCTAAAACAAGAAATTAACTTTACTGTCTGAAACTTCATTGCTGAAAAGTTATATTTCTCAAAACCCCAGTTTTTCAAAAGCTTTTGGTCTGATAACATAGTTTTACAAAAATTACCTAGCCTTGAAAATACAGTTTGCTCAGACTAGATTCTGATTCTAATATAATTAGTTCCTTGTTCTGGTTGTTTATAACTTGCTTTGAGATGGATTTTTCTTAGATTTCAGAATTAAGATTCTTGCCCGAACAAACTGGAGAGCTTAGAGTTAGCAATTTTGTCTGTTCCTCAGTCTGGGCTTATAATTATGTAGATCTTAAGAAATGACCAAGAAATTTGGTTTAAAAGTTTAGACACATCAGGGAAGAACTGAGGATTGCAGAATATGATCTGTTTTGCCACTTTCCTAAAATATTTTTGTATGTTCACTACAACAGTCAGAACTTTTTTGTATAATGAAGAATAATTTATAAGGAAATTAGATTCCAATTTCAAACACTGGATCAAAGCAGAATTAAAGGCTTTTAAAGTCCAAGTATTTTTTTTTTCTGTATTACCTCCTTAAAATGGAGAAAAATCTTTTGAGGGTGTACCACTAGCTTTTCAAGGATTTTCTATTTTAGAAGCTGTTTTGCGCTTAGTCCTTCATCAGCTGGTAATGTGCATTTTTACTGGGGAGGTTTTTTATATATGTAGCAAACACCTTGAATGTAAATATGGGATTTCTATTTTTGTTGAGATACTCAGTAATATGGAACAATTAAAAGTACAAAAATTGGTATGTCAATTTTTATGTAGTTATGCAAATACTGCGGCTTAGAAGGTTTTTTGCCTACAGAATAGAGATTTGGCTTATTCTGCATGATAACCTTTCAATGAAAAGTCAAATGTAGCTCTGACCTGCATGAAAGGGCATACAGCAATTATGTTCCTGATGCTTAATAGGAAATAAAGCATTTTGAGAGGAATGTGAAGTAAGTTTGAAGCAGGCACAGTTAAGTCTGGATAATTTTAACCAGTCATATTTTAAAATAATGAATCACAAAAGACAAGACAGTACAGATTTAGCGATGGGCTTGGTATGTGTGTTGACAAAGTTGTTTCGTCTTGCAAAATTGCTGTAGTAGAGGTCTGAATGGAAAGTGGCACAAACTAGTTCAGGTTGCTGGACAGCAGGTAACAGAATAGAGTTCTCATCTGGTGTCTCAATGTTATCTACAGAAAATATATTAGACAACATTTTTTTTTAGCAGCCCCTGTGTTGGTGTGGTGGAACAACTGAAGCAAGTTAATCACAGAAGTGCGAAAGCTAAGATAGCAGTAGTACCTTTCTGCTATAAGGCTGGACTTATTCTGCTTTATGATTTGTTTGCATGTGTGACTTTCCTGTTAATTTATTATAAGGTATTAGCAAAGGTAGATGTCTATGAAGATCATTGTTGTAACTAATAGATGTTTTTTTCACAAATGTAATACTATATGTAACTCTAAATTTCTGTGAAGAATTGGTGACTTATTCCTCACTTAGTTTGCTTAGAGACAGCTATAATGAAGATACATGCATGTGTGCGTACAAATACCCACAGTAATATTTCAAAAGCACTTTGAGTAAAGTGAGCAGAGTAATTCTGAACACAAATGTGTTATTTAAAAATAATTTCTAAAAGTTGAAAGTTTTTGGCACCAAATGTAGCTTAGGCCAAGGAAGATACTTGTTTTTCTCCTGTTACTTTAAACCTTGCACCTGAAAGTTTTATTTCTTAAACCTAGCAGGGTTTAATTTCTTTCTTTTAATGAATGAATAAATTGTAGAAGTAAAGATTTCGAATAGAGCATTGAAACTGAGAGTGGTAATAAGCTGAATTGTTTAATTTGAGATAAGTATTCTCTAATGAGCTTAGTTATATGGTTCACAGTCTAATATATTGCTACTAACTGTTAGGCATATGTTTCTGATAAGTATTTTACAACTAAAATTGATGCACTAGCAGGAAGGGTTATACTTCATATTATTTGCTGGTTTAAAATGATTATTAATAAAAAATAAAGAGCAGCTACACAGTGATTGTTGGTAATTTGTCTAAAAGAAAATAAGTTCTTTGTGGTGAATCTATATATTTTTTCTTTCCTCTGTGTGTATATGTGTAAAGCTGTTTAGATAAAGCATTCAATAGCTAATATTGAGCATTTTCTTGCATAACTTTTGTTTCAGAAGACTTGGCATGCCTTTCTACATCCTGAATCACTAATCTTGATTCACTCACAACTAAAAATATGGGAGGTTATCTCTGCAGGCTGTAATTGTACATCTGCTGTCCTAGCTTCAACTTTCTTTTCCTTTCCTTCCCCCCTTTTCTACTCACAAAGTGATTGCAATGAAGAGTAAAGATGGATACCACCTTCCCTCCTCCTTGAGCCAGGACAATGTCTTAATAGGTGTTAAGCATAGTTAGTGTCTCTCAGCACATCGTAAAATTGTGCTTTTGGACCTGAGATCTTTCAAGAGGAGTGAAAAAGCTGGAAATGCCTCTTTCTGCTTTTACACTATGCACCATAGCTTATTGTAAGAAACTCCGGGATCTCAACTAAAAGCAAAGTTCTTCTGGTTCTTGTTACAGCGTGTTACTGGACACCAAGAACATTCATGGTACACAGTTAGCCTCTGCCCTGTCTGCTGCAATAACCTCCTGGCTTTTGACACAGTAGCATATCATATGCTATATTAACCAAAACGAAGCACATTTTTTTCAATTAATATTTTTCTGAAGCTGGACTCTCACCTTTTTGTAACATATGGCTTTAGTAAAAAAGCAATAAACTTTTAGCATTTGTTATGACAGGATAGTAAAAAAAAAATCTATAGTAAAATCTCCCTATAACCAGACAATCAAACTTAAGACCAACCTACTGTGAAAGATTAGAGGAGAAACTGTGAACAGCAAAAAAATTCTGGGCTCCTAGATTCCAAAGGACTGAAGCATGGTGGGTGCTCTGGTGCAAAGAAATAAAAGCAGGTATTTGGTCATTTAATCAAAATCTGTGTTCTGTTTATGCTAGACAATCTAAGGAGTAGGTGTGGGACCCTTTGAGAAGGCCATGCTTCTAGCATGGCTTTGAAAAAGTAATCAAACTGAAGAGTTAAAAATATCCAGCTAATGTTCAGAGGCATTCAATAAAGTGTTTCACTTAAGTATGTTATGACAGTGTTAACTTTCACACTGACACCAAAAAGGCTCACTGAAAAGCTGCTGTTTCTAAATTAAAATTTTGCTTTGAAACCAACAAAACTATCCCTTAACAACTCTTTAAAGTATTTTACAATTTACGTAAGAGGTTGAGTCCAATTTCATATATGCTGCACTTTCTCTTGGGATAAAGATTGAATTTAATGATTTCACCAATATATACGATCTCCATATCAACTCCCTAATATGACATGACAGCACACCGGAAACATTCCTTGGAGAGAAATGCTACAGAGTATTAGAGGATTAAAAAAAATAAAATGATTGACTCAAGTTGACAGACCAGTTATTTTTAAAACAGCTTCAGCTAAGTTTTAAAATGCAAGTGATGCCCTTGCTGCCAAAATCTGTACTGTGCTAGTTATTTCAGGAATGTGAGTGGCTTGGTTTCTGTTCTTTATCAGACATTTAATTCTGACGCTTTCCATTTTATTTAATAAAACTAAGATTTCAGAAATGTGTATTTCTGACCTTACTTGGATCAATATCTTCAAGGGGTAACCTAGACTCAAAAATTTTGTAACCTTTGGCAGGTTCAAATTTACAGATAGATTTTTCCCTATGGCTGACTTTACAGACTGTTTCAACTTTTCCCTAATTTTAGCTATATAACACATAATTTTGCATATCTTCCCACAGGACAACATGTTGCCCACATATACAAGCACCCTAAAGAAGCTTTTCTTAGCCAATACAACAGCTATATGTACATTTTCACTGAATACTGCAAGCCATGGGAAAGTTAGTATTTTAAGTTGAGGGTCTGGGGTTTTTTTTGGGGGGGTGGGTGTTGTTTGTAGGGTGCATTGTGGTTTTGTTTGGTTTTTTTTCCTCTTTCCCCAGAAACTCAGGATCTTGAATTCACCAAAAAATTCTGTTTACAAGAAAGTTTAGGGAATAAAGCCACTTTTGTAGTTACAGATGATTTCATTAAAAAAGTATGGCTAATTTGGCTGGACAACCTATGAAGAGATAAAATGTAATTTGTTGGTGATGTTATTTATGGCAAATAATTTGCCTGCAATTTAATGATGCTATTTAATCATTACTTATACCCTGCCTTTTAAAATAGGGGATTAATGAGTCTCTGGAGATTTGTCTTTTCCCTTTGTTGCTTAAAGTTTTCCTGCAGTTGGAAGTTCCTGGAGCACATTTTGCCATTTACGTGTAAGTCTGTTCCTTTATTTTTGCATAGCACATTATGTGATGAAGTCCTTGCTCACAATTTTTTTTATTTTGGCTCTTCTTACTGCAAATGGTAGGGAAAAAAATGAAGCTGGTTCAGAGAGCTATCTTTCAAAAAAGTGACTGGATGCTTTTTGTTGTCTTAAAAGCAAATTTCTTTCTGTTGTTCTATGTGAGCTATTACTGTAAAACATCTGGCATAACTGTGGAAGAGAAATGTGTCCAAGAAAATAAATTTAAATGCAAGCTTTTTGATACATCTGCATTATGAACTCCCTATAGTGTCCTGGGCACTCATTTCCTGCTGCACTTTTTTTAAGCTTCTGCTCTTTTTTTTTTTTGTAAATCATGAGTTCAGACTATTTGGAACAGCTGTAATATGGCACCAACACAGGTGAACTGAGTGGGAATGAGGGCTAGGAACCTCTTCTTTTAGCAAACTCCACGTGGCATTTTGGTTGCCTGCAGACACGAAAGGAACAAGGAATGACACTGATGGCTTTAGCCGGCAGCAGGGTACATCGGTCCTGGCTTTGCCCTTCTAATCAAGGACTCTGCTGGGCTGCTGCTGCTCTGAAGAGGCTGCCGTTCCCTGCTCAGCTGCCTTTCTCTCCGAGCACGCTTGCCAGCACTGTGCATATCCCTCCCTTCACCATTTTTAGTTTAGGAGCTGCAGGGACAATGTTGTTATCTCAAGGCTTCCCAGCAGTTCAGGTGGTTTGGAATTCTGCTAGCTGTTCACCTGGCACCATTTAATAGTTCTGGGGTATTTGATGTAAATCTAAATGGAAGCCTAGTTTTTCCTCCCTTTTGTCATTTGGGCTTTCAGTTTTCAGTCACTTGGAGTAGGATCTGGCCCACTGCGTAATTATTGGCAAGTTTCAACTGTACACAGGTTAAGTAATTGGTTTTGACAGTTTGTTCATCCCATGGGTCTGACCCATGCTAAAACACATGTGTGTGCTTATGCATGGCTGGAAGTCAGGGTAACTGTGCATAACTGTGAAGGTCTGAACATGACCTCAAGAAGAGCTTTTTCTTTGCTGTGCATTGTGCTTTGGCTACCACTGTATTTGTGCTGGCTTAAAGATGGAAGATGTAACTCAGTGTTTTGGCAAGGTTGACTCAACTGAATGATTGCCTGGGCAGAAATCGTGTCCACATGCTACACCAATGCAGCAGAGTAATGCTGTGCGTGGCTACGTAAGGAAAACACAAACCAGAGGTAGCCCCTGTAGTTGCAATGTTGCTTTTAGCTTGCCATGCTATTTGTAGGACGGCAAAAGTACATAGTCTTAACACTTTAGATGGTTTTCACTATGAAGTGTGGCTAGAAGTTACTAAAATTGATCTCAGTATCAAAGTAAGGCTCATATCTTTGCTGCTGCAGAAAACGAACAAGGTCAATGTCTAATGGTCTAATGTTCTTGCAGTCCACAGCAATGCAGACTAAGCTAACTGCCTGTGTTTTGGTTTTGTTTGGGTTTCTTTTTTCTAAGAAGGTACCAAATTCCTTGCTAGTATAAAGATGGCAGATGTTCCTCTGGTCATTTTGGTATAGCAGACAAGGCAATAAAGCTCTATTCAAGCAGCATCCTTTTTCACAATGGTCCATTCTGGCTTATTTTTGGGTAACAGTTCAGAGCAATCTCAGAGGTCTTATTTCAGTGCGCCTGGATTCATATGCCATATATGAAAACGTAAGGTTGTTCTGTCCCTAAATTACTGCCCAGGTAGTGAGTCCTAATTATTGTATTCTGCATAAATAGCAGAAGCAGAGTTGAGGTAACAAATCATTTGGCATCCTGAACACCCCCCTGCTGTTGTCTGTTAGCTTTCTCTGTAATGACCCTCAGAACTCTCTTGCCTCTAACATGCACTTCTTTTTGGGCAACATAGCCACCAAACTTGGTATATAAGGTCCTGTGGCAGGTACTGCTTTCACTTAACCTTACCTTTGCCACATACCAAATTAGTTCTTAAAATGCTGGAATAACTAGTGTGACATCTTTCTGTAGTAGAGTTGGATATTCTGTTTCATGCTGAAAATTCTTTCTTTAGAGGTGAAATACTTATGATTAAGTTCCTCCCTTACCTAATCCCCATGAAACCTTGCTTAAATAGTACTGAGGCCCAGTTATTACTGTAGCTGTCAGTGTTCTGGGGTTTTTAATTTGAAAGTCTTGGATTTTAAAATGAAGTGCTGAGTGGGAGGGGAAAAATGTTATATGGAGTCTAACTGGAAAAATACAGGGTTTTTTATCAGGTGTTCTGAAAGATGGGCACTTTCTAGCTTTAGTTGTTGAGACTGGAAACCACTGTGGAGATAAAAAACAAAACCTGCTCTACCTTCTTGGTACCCAACATTTAATGAATTGCATCTGTTCAACAGTTAGGGAATCTGTTATGTTAATCAAAACCTGTTTTCTGGGGACTGTTTTTGAAGCTCGGTCTGCCATAGCAGTTATCATAGAACTCGTGTGCCTAGAAAACACTGAATCAGCATGCAAATTCATCATTCTGCTGACAAAGTGGGAGCTGAAGAACCCTTTGAAACAGCACTATTATTCACTAAAGCATAGGCTTTGTTGCCTGTACTGTCTTACCTTTCCTGTAGTGATTTCTTCTCATTATGAAGGGAACAACTGTTATAATTTGCTAGTTCTTATTTTGCTTCTTAACCACCCTAATCTTAAACAGAATATAGTCATCTGTTTGACCCATCTTTCTCTCCTGGTTTGAAAATGCTATATATAACTTATGACTCACTGAATATGTTAAATCTTGTGTTTTTAAAGCCATGTTTGTGGTTGCTACATTGGACACTTGTCTGGATACAAACATCTCACTGCTGAATGATAAGAGGCAATCTAATGAGTAAAATTATTTGAGATCACTTAATCAGAAGCCTCTAGATATGGAATGTGTCTGATTTTAAATATGAAATAATAAACTATGGGGGAAAGATAAGATACTGCTCACAGAACTATAGCTGTTATGATTTTTTTTAAACATTCTATCAATCTAGAAATATCTGTACACTGCAAAAACTAAAACCAGCAGCTGTTCTGAATTTGACTTTTGAAGTTGACTTTTGACTTATGACGCTTGTGCCAAATAGAAAGCTATTGAAAAGCTTTACGCATTTACACAGCTCCCTCCTAAGTTATGAATCCAGGTAATTTGCTATTAGCTTGTGCATATAGCAGGCAGTCTGAGAACTGCCACATCTGTGCCCATCTGCATGAAACGCCAATGAGAAGAAATGAGTGACAAGGGATTATAAACATTAGAGACTTAATTAAACCACAAAAGCTCCTGCAAGGTTCAGGCTGGTAAACGCATATCTTCCCTTGCTGAACTATGATAGGAAAAATTATTCTGGTTGCCTAGCAACTACATTGCACAAGCTAACTCAGTGGAAAATCTTTGGGTTTGACAGCAAATTGAAATCAACGTTTCATGTGAAGAGAATAAAAGTTCTTTAGAACCTTTAGTCAACTGACAAATTCATTGCATGGTTTTACAGATTATAAATGGCAATGGGTCTAGGAATAATTTGTGGAAAATCATAGATAGTCAATATGGCTTAACATCTTGGCAAAAACGATGAATTGGCTTGTAAGAGCAGAGTACTAAGTGCGTCCACAGCACACAGTGTTGATTCGTGGAGGAAAGGCAGACTGAGAATCCTGGTGAGAAAAAAGACTATTTTGGAAGATCTTGTTTACAACTTCCAGTGCATAAGTGCATTTTCTACGCCTGTGATGTTCATTTAGCAGTTCTTTTGCAATTTGGCCTTGAATAGAGAAGGAAGAGGAAAATGCTAGTGAACTCCCATTTTTAAAGATCAGTTTCAGGAACCTATATTGCAGCAGCCCAACTCTATCAATTGCTGAGCACACACCTGCAGCAGAACTCACTGCTTGCCTGAGCTTCAGAGCAGTTCCCTATGTTCTTGAGAAAAAAGCAGCACAAGCTGTCCCAAAGATGCAAGGTTTTATTTGTATCGTGCTGGGTTAAATAATATTACATTAATATAATGCTCACAGCTGATGGTGCGTCTACCACAGGTAGCTTTCTTTAGGTTCTTTTTCTTTGGAAGAGAAAGCTTTCTTATGACACAAGCCCTTTTCCCATCCAGTGCAAACCAAGAATGTTTCTTTGAGTAGCATCCTTTTGTAACTGCTGCTGTGACATATGGTAATCAAATTCATGGTCAGTTTAAAATTCTTTTATCCATGGACAGAATAGATCAACAAAACTACTTGCGATCCCGCTGTGGGTTCTGTGGGAACTAACTGTGGGAAGCTAATACTAGGTTTTGCACACTGAAGTCCTAACCAGTCCCTGATCTACACCTGCAGCACCCTATAGCAGGGGTCTCGAGAGGACTGTGTGAAGTGGCTGTCCCTGTAACAGTGACAGCAGGTTGTGGCCAGGGAGCCCACGAGTATGTGGGACCTGTTCTCTGCCTTCCCGAAGCCCCCCCGGATTCATACAGCTCCTGGGGACAAACTGCAGCACTGCTTCAAGCTACACCAAATTGTACTACAGTTCTTCTAGATCTTCTAGAGGAGATTAATTTTTGTAAGGTTGCTGTACATGTAACACTGTTTTATCAAAAAAAAAAAAAAAAGACCTGAGTTTATGGCTCTTTGTTTTGCTTGAGGAAAGTTTGCTTTGTGGCTTGTGAGTAGGTAGGGCTGAGCTCACCTAGTGATGCGGGGGGGGGGAATTGCTGGGCTAGTCCTGTCCAGAGTACAGAAACACCCTCCCTTCATGCAAGAGTAAACCAATAACAAGGCAGCATATTCCTCTGCATTACAACATGTTCTCTACACTAGGTTGTAGCCTTTAGCTCCTGCAGAAATTCCTGAAGTCACAATTACCTGTGAAGGACCTGTTCTTCTGGCTGAATTGTAGGATTGTAGTCATGGTGTTTGTTTGTAGGGGCGTGAAGAAATACATGTGCTTAGTACAGTGATGGTGAAAATTGGGCATATAGAGACACGATTATGATAGGATAAGACATAACTCCTAGTCATATGAAAATTTTGGTATAGGTTTCTTTCTGTAAATTTGCTGCTGTCTTCCCTTCCTGTGTTTGTTTTGCAATTTAATATTCAGTTAAAGAATGAATGAATTTTAGAGTTGGATTTTTAGAGATTATCTGATATTTTAGAACAGTCAACACAGGACAGCTCAGCTAGCCTTCTTTCTGCTCAATGTAAAGAGCTATTATGCAAGCCTGGGTTTCTATAGCTTTTGATTTGAAACTAACAGCATGCCTCTTTCTTACCTGGTATGATGTCTGGAGCAGCTACAGTGTGCTCAGAATGAATTCCATGTTTCAGTCAGGGGATATCAATAATGTTAATAGCAAACTGACTCATGCAGTTAAGACAGTTTCTACCATGTGTTGGGGGCCTTTGATATGGGTACTTTAAGCATTACAGTTTATCTTCCTTGCAGATTCCTAGTCAGAAAGAAAACACAAATATCTTTCCTTTGCAATGTTTATTTGTTTCTAAAGCATGAGGGACTGTTATTCTTTTAAACTAATTTGAAATTTAAAGTAGCAATCCCTCCTAGCAAATAAGTTTAAGCAGATGTGCAGTTCACAAGCTGATAAAAACACAGGTACAGTCAGTTCTGCTTAAGTTACAGAGAATCAAACTGAATGAGCTTTTAATAATCAGATAGGTCTGTTCTTATGCCTTGTTACCTGCTGTAAACAGGTTCATCACAGAATACATGAGGTTGGAAGGCACCTCTGGATGCCGTGGGGTCTTGCCCACCTCTCTTGTGCACCAAGGTGAGAGGAGGGGAGGAGGTGCTGGAGCAGGTGTTCTTAATTATTTTTGTTCACCATCCAACTCTATTTTAATTGGCAATAAATTAAATTAATTTTCCTCAGGTTGAGTCTCTTTTGCCCATGATGGCAATTAGTAAGTGATCTCTTCCTACCTTACTTATCTAGACTCCTGATGAGCTTTTTCTTATTTTTCTACCCTGTCCTGTTGAGGAGGAAGAGTGAAAAAGAGAGGGTGGGGGTCTGGTAGCCAGCCAAGATCAACCCACCATAACACTACTCCAAACAGGATTGACTTCAAGGTCACATTAGGTTGCTCAGAGCCTTGTCTGGTTGATTATTTTGTTGTTTTTGTTTTTTTTTTTAAATTTCCATGGATTAAGATGCCACAGCTGCTTTGGGCACCTGTTTCAGTATTTAACTGCTTTCCTTGCAAAGAATACTTTTCTTTCAGCACACTTTAATTTCCAGTCTTTTACTACAGCATAATCATTTGGAAGGATTCAAGTAGAATATTCTTATTTTCCAGGACAGTCCTATAGTGCAGCTATCAGTAATTGCTTTAGATTACACACAACACAACCAGGGGCTTTGTGCTGTTTATGCAACCATATTTAAAAATCTCAATTTTCTACTTCTTCAGAGAATAATATTATCTTTGACTAGAAATTTCTTCCTAAATTGGCTTTCCACTGTAAACAAAATCAAAACATTCTATACTTAAGGTCTCTGGGGTCCCTGTGTCTTCCTTCTGTTCTTCATCCAGCAATTCCCTCTCTAAATACAGCACACGGAGGCCCAGTACTCTTCTTTGAGAGTCAGAATGACAGTTAAACCAAGGAAATGGGATGGTTTCATTGGAAAGCAAAAAAAAAAAAAGCTGGCTTTGACCAGAAGTTCTAAACTTGGACTCATTCAGTGTTTTATTTAGCATTTCAGTCACATGGAGGGTTAAACAGTATGTTCACCACATGCTGCAGCTTGTTTATGCTCTGAGTAGGTGGACTGATATTTAATCCCTGCCTTCCTGACTATGGTTCCATGAAATCTGGTGAACTACATGTGGGGCAACCTAAATATCCTTTGTAGGTTTCCCTGACAGTCAGACAGAGATGATGAAAACAGATAATAAATGGGAGAAGGATCTTGTTAAGTTTTCACCTGGGTTTTGCCAAAAATTGAAAATAAAGTGGTAAATTTTCTCAGCTTGTGATTAAATATCAGCAGGGCTCTGCCTCCTAATGGACAATGAAAAGCAAGTTAAAAAGTATTTTTTTATAAGAAATTATTTAGCTTATAGAGGTAACCTAACTTGCAGTAACCTTTAACGCTTAGAATGATACTACTATATACTTTTTTAGACTTACTGGAAAACTGGTTGAAAACCATTAATAATAAGAACAGGTAAACTTTAATTTATGGGAATTACAGCTCAGAACTATAGCTCTGCCTCTTCAGGATAAGCACCTGAAATCTGAAGTTCATTAAATCTAGTATTAAAGCTGGAAGATATGTAAAATATACGTGCAATTTGTTCAAGGAGCAAGGTGATTCTTGAATTGCAAACCTATATCAAATTAGGAAAAGCTCTGAAAATTTATCCTTCAGTATTCAAGGGAAGTGGAGAATTAGTGGTGCTGTGCAGGAGCATTTAGACAGTTATGGAATAAAACTAAAGGGCCATGTAGAAAAGAATGTACTGAACTTGAAAGAGAGTAGATCGAGATGAGCTGACTTTTTGTGTATTACTTATTCAGCTCCGTGTCCCAGTGCTGAAGTTAATTGTGACTTATTCTTTGAAGCACGTGACCTACCAGGAAAGGGTCAGGGAACTGGGTTTACTTAGCCTAGATAAAAAAGGGGAGGTGGGCTGCAAAGAGAATGTAAAAGAAGCCTTCCAATGCTTATGGGGAGGTTACAAAGAAGATGGAGTCAGGCTCCTTGTGCATATGCATGACACTAGGACAAGGGATAATGGATATAAATTGGAAGAGGTGGAAGAGCCAGTTTAAGGGGGGAGAGGAGTGGGAATGCCATGAGGACACACAAATGTTGGAAGAAGCTTCCCAGAGATGATGTGAAATATCTGTTCTGACCAGACTTCATAAAGACCTGAGCAACCTGGTCTGATGTCAGAGCTGACCCTGCTTTGAGCATAGTTGGACTAGAGACCTCCTGAGTTTTCTCCAGCCTGAAAGACTGTGCAATCCATTATTGATTCTGTCCTGGCTCTTCTCTGTTTAAATATTAATAGATTTTTAAAGAAAAATTAACTGCTTTAGGATGGTTTCTAATATTTTTCTTCATATGGGAATTAGTTTTGTGGTTGTCTTACTACCAGGGCTGAGGAGCTGTGCAAATGTGCAGCTCTTATTAAAAAGTACTATGGTACAGTTTTGCTGTCTTAATCATTCAGACACATACTCATCCCATTTAGTTGCAGCCAAAGTCAACTAGTATCTTGTACTGTGCTGGGTTTTTGTTATTTTTTTTTTAAGCTGCTTTTCACAAAGGCTATATGAATGACTGACAGTTTTGGAGTCTGTTCTCAGAGTCCAGAGTTCTAGTAATTAAAGTAACCTTGCATGCTGAAGTGAAAATCTGGGAGGAGTGGTCATCCTGGACAGAAGACTGAATTGAGACTGATGACATGCAGATTTCATTCAGTTTGGAAAAAATGTTTTGTGTCTGTGCACTTGTAAGTAAACAAGTGGAGTGAGGGATAGATTTACAGGAGATGGTGATGGACATGATTTGAAATAAGAGAAACTTGGACTGGATATATGGAAAAACTTTTTGACTGTGAGGAGAGTCAAACAGTGGAAGAAGAGGTTGCCCACACAGACTGTGCAGCTTTCACACTTGTAGGCTTTCAAGGTCTGACTAAGGCACTGAGTAACCTAGTCTCATCTCACAGCTGACCAAGTAGGAGGTTGGAGTAGAGACCTCAAGGTGGGGAATAACATCAGTCCTTCCTACTGCAGTATCAGTGGTCAGGGTAAGTGACAAGCCATTATGTGTCACTTTATATAATGGTCTGGACACAGGTGGTTTTGCTCACACCTGATGACACTGTCATATTTTATTAAAGAAATTTAGAGCAAGAATGGGAATCACAGGCTTTCTAGCTGCTTAGTAAGTGTGCTGGGAGTTAGAACAAATATTAAGCTGTGAAGTCAGTCTCTCTAGCTTTATTGGCTTTACTATTTAAAAAGAATAGGAAAACTGAGAGTGACAGCATGTTCTATCGGCTATCTAATAGTGGCATGTTTAGGATATACTTGATGTGTCTTATTTTAGACTAGGTATTTGAATTCCTTCTTACAAGACAGAATGATCCCCTTTTTTCTTTTTTTTTCCCACCATGTATCTATATCCAACTTATGCCTAGACCCTTCCTTCTTTAAGCTCAGCAATAACCAAAACATCCCTGTTAACACAGTTTCCAGCACAAATCCAAAACACAGCCCCATGCTAGCTATTATGGAGAAAATTAACTCTATCTCAGCCAAAACCAGCACAGCTAAGAACTTGCAGTACAAGATTACCTAATCAAAGTCTTGCTTGGAAAAGTCTGTGATCTAGATATTGGCTGGACAGTCTAGTCTGAACAACAGCAGCAGTATTTCTGTTGTGGGAATCTCAATACTTGAAAGAAGTGCAGGCAAGTGTCTGTTGATCAGACTTTCATTCCATGTCACCAGTGCTGTAGGTCAGAAATACTATTAAGCTTCATTTGTTTGTTGCATAAATGTTACTGTGAACTAATTGAATGCACTATTACTTTTAGTGGAAACATTCCTATACTACTTAGCCTGACTTGAAGGAATACAACACTGTCTGAATCATGAATTATTTGAAATGATAGACTGTGTTCATTTAATTTAGTACAAATACTGCGAAGGCTAAAATGTTCTTACTCATAGTTAGCATAGCAACTTATCAAACTTATATTTTTCTGTTTATTAAGAATAGGTACTCCTATACTTAGTCTTGGAAAATAGATACAAGTATAGTATGTATGGTCTCTTTCATCCTTCCCTATGTCATAATCTGGTTTGATGGCATTATAGAAGTAGTGAGTGACAGAGGATGTTTATTAGTTAAACACCCTGAAGGACTCAGATTAAGCTGAAATTAGTTTTGTTGTATGACACACATTCTTGTAATGGGAAAATGAAGATTTTTTTTTTTAGTTCAAAGCTTAATCACACAGACTTTTTTTTATAATGAAGCATTGCATGTGTGGTACTGAGCATGATAACGAAAACTAACCCCAAGCATCCATCATTAGACCTTCAGATGAGAACATAGGATTTTTTTCCATATTACCCACTTGCTGGTGACTAATGGATAAGCATTCCCACATTCCAATTCTGTCTGAATCACTTCAAACAATTTCAGTGTGTCTGAAATACCCTAGAAATAAATTTGTGTTGACACTGAAACCAGACAGTCATACTGAAGGTTTGATGGACATCAGCTGTCTGATTATTTTGCCCTGAGCTGCATGCTCCCTTTTTATTTGTGGGATTCATTTGTCATGTAATGTCAGTCCTTAGTCAATTTTAGTCATGATTGGCCAAGTTTAGTCTTTCCTTTTTTGTCTAACTTTACAAAGTAGGTATAATTAGAAATTTTGAATGTGACAACACAACTTTTGTCCTATCCTATTCTGCGTATCAACAGCACTGACTTCAAACCTGCAACTTGCATGAACTGAAGTGAAGCGACAGCTAATACTACACTGATTCACAATTTCATTTTCCAACACAACAGAATCATGAGAAAGCAGAGATGAGACAGACAGGCATTGGTTGGTTGTGACTCGATGGTGGTGGATGGAGATCAGAGGGGAATGTGCAGTGTTTGCTGAAATTCAAAAAGCAACCGAGTCAACCAGCTCCAGGACTGGAAGTAAGACCTTCCATAAGTACACAGTGGGCAAGGGGGAGAGATTCTGTGTAAACATTTTTTGTTTGTGTTCTGTGTTTCCTAGTTAGCAAGTTTGCTATTTAAGTAATTATCCTACTTTTTATGTTTCAGTAAAACATGACTTTTGAGACTGAAAGCCTTTTGTCCTCTTTGTGCCTTAAAAGAAGAACCTGTAAGAGAGAGCTAACTGTAATAAGGTCTAGACAGACCTGCTACAAAGACTTTTTATTCACTTGGTTGTCTAGGCTTCTGAAACGTAGGTCAGTGTAATTAATTCTTATATTTTCTGTGGCTTTCTTTTAGTGTGGAACATGTTTGTTAAAATGTACTTAGACCTATTGTGCCTATTCTTTCCTATATGTATGTTATCCCCCTCTGAAATGAAACTTATATTAGACTCTCTATTTACAGATAAATTATATTGATCTGTTGAAAAAAAACAACTTAATCTCTTGTGTTTAAGAGAAAATTGGAAAATGGAAGAGTACAGCAAGTATAAAATTTCTTTATATTACAGGTGGAAGTAAATATACAAGCATCTTTCATCCCTACTCCTTTATTTGGTTTGCATAAACTTAGCTTCAGTACACTTGAACCTCAATAACTTCAGTGCAACTATTTGTAGTAGTAGATTTAATCATGTATATTCAATATTTCAAGGTCACTACATTTGCTGAATCTTTATTTGTTTTGGCCTTGGATTTCCAATAGAATGTGTCTATTAGGGTGGTGAAGAGAAAAAAAAAAATGCAAGCTCTTCCTTCCTGAAGAAAACTCATATTGCATGACAAGTTCTAGCAAAAGTACTTTACTAATACATTTTTCACTGAGTTATTCACAGTTTATACTGCATAGGGAGTATGTGGATGGATCATAGGGAATATGTGGATGGATATGTGTAAATTCAACAACAGTTAAATTTTTTAAATGTTTGTGTACTTTAAAGATCAGAGGACCCCTAGGCTGACTGGACCAATGCTAGACCCAGGATGGGTGAAATCTTTCTCTTTTCTTTTCCTTTTTCTCTCTGTCTTATTCTCTCTTTCCTTTTTCATAGTCCCTACACCTCATCCCTTTAAGGCATAAAACTTATCAAGTTGATTATTTTATGGTTTGCTTACATTGTACTTAAATTTTAATTAATTTTAGCTTCCACAATAATTCACATAAATTCGCCTTGAAGTCCAAGTAGTTTGGTGCAGGTGGCTATTAGGAATGTTCTCAGTTGGTTTGGTTTTGGTTTTGTTGTTTTTGGTTTTTTGGTTTGGTGGGTTTTTTTTGGTTTCCTAAATGAAGTGACCCTATTATGTTTAATGTTTGGTGGAAACACTGTAATATGAAGATCTGTAGCCTGATTTTGGAGGTGACATCTCATCTTGAGGTAGAACAAAAGATACATCCTTCGCTTTTTTTTCTGATAATTTTATCATGCTCTAGCTCAGCTCCTGTTTAAATGGAGACTTCAATGAATATTACTCTATGGAAAATGAATACAAATGGTTTAGCTTACTCTTTTGGACTGAGCTCCCTGAGATTGAGTCAGTTTTTCCTCCTACAATGAAGGTGCAGATCAGCCATGTGAAGAACAGCAGTAGAATTACGATTTTAATGTGCAGCTGATTATAACAGGACTTGGGCACCTAATGCTCCTGCACACATGAAGATTTTAGCCTTGATCCTGTGTCAGCATTATCTATTGAAGCACTGATAGAAATTTGTCTGTTTTCAAGTTTCTATCTTTGTCACTGTGACATTCAAGATGCAGTGAAGATGCCTAAATATAGCTTATTTTTAATGTTATTCTCTCAGGAACTGGGTTTCTCGTTATCAAATGCTGGTTCCTTAGTAGCTATTCACACAAGGTTTAACACAGATGGTGATTCACTCTGATATGGAAGTAAATCATATAGCTATTTGTTTACAAATGTTGAATTTGAAAACAGAGCTGTCGACATCACTTTCGGAGTATATCACAAGACTTTGAGGAATCAAGTTTGATTGTTTTAAGAAGTTGTACTGAATGCAAATGCTATGCAATAGAATTAAAAATTCTTCTTTCCAACTTCATATCAGTATATCATTCGTGGAAGAAAGAGCATCAGCAGCCCCTTGCATTTGATATTCCAGCCTTTAATTTCCATTTGGTCCTAAATTTTGATAGTTTCACTTCAAGGTAAAGCAATGCAATAGATTCCATGTTCCTACATAAGAAAGTCATACTGGAGTTTTACTCTGTATCAGCTGTCTAACATGCATCACAAAGTATAAGGGTTACTTTTTCCCAGTTTTCCATCCTTTTGTCAAATAGTTTTAGCCCAGTTTCAGTGGACTTCCATCCAGTAAGGTCAGTATAAGGACTTCTGTGTTGCTAAGGGATTTTAGAAGAAGGTCATTTTTTTTTTTCTGCTGACATTTAGCAGATGTGGCAAGCAAATGACATCTTCAGCACTGCTTGAGATGTACACTTCATTTCCCTCTGAGCCTGAATACCTAGTGTGTGACACAGTCTGAATTTCTTACCACATTATCTCCAAGTACTTAAGACTATTTCATGTGTTTATATAATTAGATTTAACAAAGAACAGACTGAGACAACTATTAGGGGGAAAATGCATTGTTTTTGTAAAGCTACATTCTTGATTTCTTTCATACACTGGTTACCCATATGAACAAATGTGTGAAAGATACTTTAATGTAAATAGTTATTTTTCGGTTGAATTTCATGGAAATTTGGTAGTTAACAAGAACACAAGAATTCGTAGACAGAACAGAAACATTACTTTTCAGGAACCCAGATGTCGTTTTTATCTACTGTTGTTAAAACAGTATCAGGAAGACTTGCCACAAAAGCTTTGAAGTTTTATTTAGTATTTAGTTGACTTTCAAGGAGATAATACTTCTTGTGACAACATGCAGTATGTGCATGGTTGCAATATTCAATAGTGATGTATTTTAACTGGTGAATTAGGGCATAAGACATAAGTTTCATAAAGAGATATTGATCCTATGGAATGTAGGAAATGGAGAGCCTTAAAACATTCTCCTTTTAAAATTACTACTCTTTCTTTTATAGAAAATTATATTTGTAAAATATATTTATTTTAAATCTTAGCAACAGTGTACACTAAATTTTATTATCGGGGTTATTTTAATATTGACACTAAAACATACGTTAAAAATATTAAACCACTATTACTAGTTCTCTACACTTGTTATCTTTTGTGATTCACTGCATCAGTAATTTCCTGTACAACTTGCTGATATAATTCAGTGTCAAGAGTTCTAATAGTTAAATTTATATCTACTATCAGTAAGCCTGTGGTCTGAGGCTGTGCTTGCACACAAGCTTTGTTTCTGAGTAAGATAAGGTATTCCTTCAAGAAATGTGTGATCCTACTATCATGTGCGAACACTACTATGTTTTCTCTTTTTTCCTTCTTGTTTACATAGGAAATATTCTAATAAGCAGTGGCACTTTCAGAGGTAGTATTTTGACTTGCTTTATTATGAAGCTATGAGATACTTTGTGGTAACAAAGGTGTTTTACCTTGTAGTGACAACAGAGCTGATATATTAAGGTGATCTCCGAGAAATAATAATTAAACACGAACACTTATCAAAATATTTTTTCTCTACGGGGGAAATTATCAGTGGTTTTAAGCTTTAGAATAAAAGGCCTAAGATACATAATGGTTTAAGAATATTGGTTTGGTTCATCAGTTGTTAAAAAATTCAAGATGTGTTAATCGGTAGAAGTGGTTTGCATACTACATGCAATTTTGAAAGTATACTTTTCTCAGTACAGGACAGAGGATGTGATAACATAAGGAAAGCTTCCTAACATATTCTGAAGATCAGAAAACTGTGTATCGTTCTAAATGTGTGACAGTTCCCAGGTACTTAAAAGATAGTGCTAAAGACTATAGATATTAGTACAGCAATATTACTGATACAGATTAAACAAATAACCAATGTAAAATATTACTCTGTAAATATTCCAAAGTGGATAAAAGCTCGGTCATTGCTTTACCCACTTTCTCTCATGAGTCTTGACCTTGGGTTAATACATTCTTGGTGCAAAAATAAAGACTTAAAACCTGCATTCATTTAAAATATTCTGTATGTTTTAAATGGCTTTAGATAGGCAAGAAAATCTAAGTAGCACCACCTGTAATAAGGGAGCCAATGTTTTCTCTCACTATAAAATACCATTTTGACGCATTTTGTCTCCAACATTCTGGCCTAGTTTTCTAACCCTAAGATTGCTTCACGCAGTCTCTGGACTGCGTTTTTTTGCATAAGATTTTCTAGTCTGAATCACTTGCAATAAAAAAGGGGAACAAATTCTTCTGTAATATTAGAAAAGAATGAAGATGCACTGGAATTTTGAAAATGTTTTGGCTTTTACTGACAGGGATTTTTGTGTGGTGAAGGGAAAACCAGCTTAGCTATGAGGAGAGGTTTAGTGAGGAGTCCTCATGGACAACTGATGAGGAATGTAGGCTGGTGGAACTGGAACTTGGGACGAGAAGTGGCTGGGATGGCAGCTTTGAGGGGCTCAGGTTGAAACACAGAGGGCAACCTGGAACAGTGTCCTCAGGGAAGAACTAGGCAGAAATCTGTCCTGATAAGGGAACACATCAATAGTGTGTTGAACTAACTTTGAGGTTTCCGTATCTCCCTATTGCTTCTTGTCAGCAAACAGGGTACCCAGTGCTGAGGTCTCATTTCTCCGAAGTGCTTTTCTGAGCAGAAGATAAGCAAATGTTGCTACCAACTCTCCTGCTCACTCAAGTGGTGTGTGGGCTTTAGAGTTTCTAGCCCTGGTAGTATCCTGGCAGATTGCAATACGTTACTACCTGATTTAATGCTGTTTGAATTTGCTTTTTAAAAATAAGGGATTAATGCACAAGAACTTACTCCTGAGGTTGTAGGCCAAGCATTCCAAAGTTGCTAAAAATGAGAGCATTAGTTGCCTATGTGGTCTTAATTCATTATCCATATGCATAGGCTTTATGATTGTTTTATTATGTTGTACTGTGTGTCCTATAGGACTTAAATGAATTGTGTACCCACTCTAAGGAAGGCTTGATTATAAAGCCACTGCCTCACTTTTTGCAGCAATGAGAAAGCGTGCAGAAAAGGAAACATGACTCTGGTTAAGCCATTCGGGTGTTTTCCTGGGAGTGCCCTGTTGTATATTCTTGTCTCTGCCAGAGATTGTGTGAATTCAAGGCAAATAGTTTACAGCTAGTCAATGGGTGAGGTGCTTGGTTTTGGCTGCTTAAGGGAGATACTGGGTCACAGTTGCTGCAACTGAGATCAGTGGGGATTGTGCTTTGAATGTGAAGTACTGCAATGGTCTAGCTATTTTGAAGAAGTCAGCTTTTACACAGTCATGCTGGGTAAGCAGATTTGTGAATACTGTTTAAGGTCTATCCACTATTGGAAATAGGGCACAGAGATTTTCATAAGCCTTTATTTTACATCATGTGTGTAAAACTAAGGTAATATCTGTAAAACACTTAGAAGTTTAATGGTGAGACACATAAAAGAGTACATGAAGTATTTGGTTCTACTGTGTATCCCTGCCACCAAGAAAAAGAAAAAGGAAAAAAATAAGGAATCAGGAGGGGGTGATTTGACTGGTGTGTAAGTAAAGATAAAGGAAAATGAAGGAATCTATTTGAACTAATAGCCCCTGGAGTAACAAGAGCTTAAAAATCTTAAGGATCTCTACTAAGCCTACTCTGCTGTGTTTTTATTTATATCAGCGGTGAAAGGTATTTTATTTGCCTGCTGAATCTGAACTAACAGACTTCATTTCAGGAGGTCACTGTGAGAGATCAGTTTACAAGGCTTGCTGTAAATCACAGCCTGATTTTACAAATTGGACAGCTTTAATGTTTGTGCAGTCAATACCACAGCCTTGAAAGGATTTAAGCTGTTCTTTTTTTGCTAGTATAATTTAGTGTTCTGATATGAGACTCTATGATTTATGCTTATTTTAAAATCAGCGTAAGACACCTGGTGAAACAGTTTCCATTACAGCTTACTTGAACCTTGAAAGGCATTATATGCTAGATACAATAAAAATCCAGTGTTGCTCCTATTTTCATACCTCATAACTTTCACAAGTTATAACTTATATAACTAATTTTTCTTCCTTTAAGTAATTTCAGAAGGAAACTCTAAACACAACAGGAGGCAGTAAGAAATGTGAGGATTGTTTTAAAGTAGTAATTATTTGCCTCTTCAGATAACTGTCTTGTATACAGAATAAAACAGAACAGTTTTAACAGGGCAGAATATACATATCTTTATAGCATAAATCTCCCAGATTTATAGTAATTAGATAGTGGACATGAGGTTGAGTCAATACTTGACTCAAACTGTACTAATAAATAATGCCTTTCTCAAAAGAGTTTTCATTATTTGAGCATAAAGTTGGAAGCCTCCTCAGTTTGTTCAGTAGGAACAGAAGACTAACAACATGAAATAATCACTTTCTTTAAATTTCAAACTAAAAGTTTTTGTGCTAAGTCCTAGAAGCTTTCTTTATTTTTCTGCTGTGGAAACATTCCTGTATTTCTGTTATCATATGTGGACATTCTAAGGAGAGATTATATCTTGCACAAGGCTGTCTATAGATTCCTTCAGTTTGACTTCAGGGCTAAAGCTCAGATTAAAACCTCAGTTGCTAATCTTATCAAGTAGGTTGTTCCTTCTGGAATTTATGCCTCCCTACCTTGTCTGCATCAGCGCTGCTAACCTTTCTCCTTAGCATGATGGTGAGGTTTGAATTAGAGGTAAAGTGAAAGTATGATTTCCCAATAGCAGTGATCCCTCTTGTGCCCATGTGAATACTGGATGCAGCTGTTGCCATTATCCTGTTCTGTGGAAAAACAAGTAGTTGTTTCCAGGGCTATCAATCCAACCTTTATTCTATGTATTAAATATGCTTTGGTGAGGTCTTGAATCCATTTCTGTAGCTGCTTTAAAGCCCACCAGCTACTCTAACTTAAATATAGATACCAAGACATCTAGTTTATGTGAAACAGTTGTTCCAGACTCTACTGAAGGCTAAATTTAACAATGGTTCCTTTTTTTATTGCATGTGTGATCTGGAGCTTATTTGCAATAATTCTCTAGAATGAGAGAGAGGGCATATGTATACTAGAGATGCAGACATCTAAAACTGGCTCAGTTTTCAAAAATATGTAATCAAATATATTCCTTTTAAAGACTGTGTTCTAAGCAACGCATTTTAAAAATATGTTTTAGAGTACTGTGGAGCTGTTTTTTTAAAACTGCAGTGGAACTGCATATGAGGGCTAAGACAATTGGAAAGCAGAAGAATTGAAAGCTAAGGTGGCATGGAGACTTCAGGCTTCCTACAGTGCCAAGCAACAAATTGTGAAAGAACATGTCAAGCAAAACTTAGCAGGAACTGTGTGAAGAGGATGAGCATGCTTTGATTTTTGTGCCTCATGAATATTTAGTTAGTGGCTTTCAGAAGACATGCAGAAGAATAAAAAGGGTTAACATAAAATTAATGGTCTAAGTCAATGTCAGTGGCAATGTTTAGATGTTCGGTTTGACTTGAGCTTTGAATTTTTTAGAACTACTTCTAGGCTGTGGGCTTGATATTTCGAAAGATTTGGAGAGGTTTTGCTTTGGCTGGAATAGTAATGTAAAGTAGTCTAATAACCATTTTACTTGATTTCCATTCTAGGATGAAAGTTCTGGTGCAACTAAAATTTGTGCTGGGTGAGTTCAGAGTTTTTATGAAATGCTGACTTCTAGGGGTGGGGATTTTGGGCAAAGACAGAGGAAAGCAAGAAGGTTAAATATGAGACTTGTATTTTATTTTCCTATAACTTTTCCATTTTAAGAGGGTAATATAAATCCAAGGAAGAATTTTTTGAAGACTCCTTCTCCCCCTTCAAGGAAGAAAATCCTTGCGAAATTATTTATTTTCACATCTAGATCATCTGAAGCAGAGGTATTGCCAATTGCTTAACAGTTTAAAAGCTATTAAGCTTTTGCAAAGTTAAGTATGAGCACTTTCTGAATAGGAGGTCCAGAAGACTGCACTCTCAAGGTCAAGCAGCCCCATTGAGGGTAGTAGTAGTCATTCCCCTTGATAGTAGTCACACTGTCATTAGCACCTTTCTCACAGTTTTTAACTCATTTCAGGATAGACTGGTGGACTAAGGCTAGTTAATGGATAAAACTGATCTTATTACAGTACCAAAGGGCAAGAGGCCAGCTGTAAAGTTGTGGTGAAGCTTATCATCGTGATGATAAATACCATAATCATCTATCATTTACCAGTGAAATACTGTGGAAGAGTGTGACACAATGAAATGTTTCTAAGCATGCCTAACACTAGGTCTTTACACATTTTAATTGATTTTCCTCACCCATTCAGCTATGCAATAGTTGGGGTTTTTTTTGCACTCTAAGCACTTTAAGCGGGGAAATACTTTAGTCAGCCTGATCTTAGGCACAGTTTTACAGAACATCCCTTCATGCTTGGCCACATGTTTGTTTTTTGCTGTCGATGCTGCGTGTCTGCACCATACTTGTATCTGTGTACAGTTGAGGACAGAGCCCAGGGGCCAGACTCTGCTGCTTTGTGGAGGTGTCAGGGCAAGTTGTGCATAAAGCCAGCAGATTGCCTCGGGTAGAAAATTTCCTGCCAGTTAGAACTGGCAACCGTATGCAGCCCTTTGCATGACCAAAGCATGGCTACATGCCAGCAGTTTTCAGAAGACATTTGTTGCTCTGATTGATGTTACACATTTGTAATATTGTAACAAGACTTTCAGAAAAAAATTAGGTGCGAAGGTAAAGTACTGCCCCAAACACAGGTTTCCTGATAGTAATATCCAGCTTCAGTCATGAGTATACTTCATCATGATGCTTCAGAGTGGCTTGTGATCGGATTGAACTTTTTATCTGAATGTGAATTGTTGGCATTCTTCATTTTGGAAAGCATGGCTTTTTTCTTACCTTCTATATCTTTCAGGGCTCCTGTGGGAAAATGCCAAAATTTTTGCTTCAATGCCATGTTCAAGGCTGCAACTGAGATACAGCACTCTACCTGCCACGTCATTTGCCCAGAATAACTTCATTTTGTTTCAGAAAGCCTGTCCTTGGTCCTGACCCTGGATGTTTCCCTGTGTGTTCCACTTTCTACTGTGAGCTAATTACATCCTCTACGTGTAATCAGGCCTTTAACTCACAAATTGGCACATCTTGTGTGCACATGTACCACATGTAACTACCAGTTTCCTCTTCAGTGAAACAACATCTATTCCCTTATCTTTTTTCTTCCCCTTGCCCCCTCCCCCATTCTGGTATAACAACTAGGCTGAGTCTGAGTACTCCCACTTATAAGTTATTAGGTTCTATGTTTTCTCCTTCCAGGAACCCTACTCTTATCCAACAAGGAAAGTACTCTTTACTTTCAATCTCATCTTTAGTGCTGTGGTCAGCCCTTTAGAGAATCATTGATACATCTTTTTTGCCTAGTACGTTGGAAGTTATCTTAGTACAAATTCCTGCCTGCTACCTTTCTGCTTTAAGTGGTATGTTTGATTTTTCTATTACACTTCTTTCTTGTTGTGGGTCTCAGTAGACTCCTTTTTGCTATGTAACATGTTCTGGTAAGAAAAGTACTCAGGAGTGATGTTAATTTTGAAAGCAGTTCATACAGAAGTCACAACTTCAGTTAGCTTTCTAGCATGTGCATACAGTGACATAGGTATCTCTTCCAATCCCCTTGCAACACATGTACTTACATTATCTACAAATCAGGCATTCGTGTGCTTCTCATGAGCATCGAAGGCTCAGGCCAAGCAATAATAGAGCTGAAATGTCAAGGCAGCTACAGTTCAGAGAACACGGACATAAAGTGGGAAGAAAGTTTCTCATAGCACAGCAGATAAATCTGAGAAACTAAGTGCCCGAAAAGAAATATTTACTGCACAGGTCCTGAGGTTATATGTTACAAGCTCAGGTTTTGTTCTGTTGGCAATTAGTTTGGCAGTAGATTGAAGCAGGCTAAGATTTAGGCTCTATTTAAATTACTGCTTAAACTGAAATTAGGCAAGAACGCTTAACACTGTCAGCTTCCCAGGCTGAAATGGACAGGGTCTAGCTGCCTCACATCATTCTGCTCTGGGAACATGCATGACTCTTGGGTCTGCTGCTAGGCTGAGGCCTAACAAGTCTGTGAACAGAAGCTCCTAATGCTCTAGAGCTGGGATGTGAGGTGAGAAGACAGGCAGGGAGAGATTTTCTCTCCAGATGAGTTTAGGGCTCTTCAGCTGTGCTGTAGACCTTGTTCTCATGTTTGATACTCTTCTCTCTTTCTGCAGAGTGGAATTTGCATCTGACTCTGGCCAAATGAACTTGACTGCAGCTATTTTATCTTAAAAAGGTCTTCACATGTATGTGAAGTAGGAAGTTTAATTGTTTCAGAGACAGCCTCCAGTGTGGATGAGTGCTCTTCACAC
This sequence comes from Leptodon cayanensis, assembly GCA_027564655.1. NCBI lineage: Eukaryota > Metazoa > Chordata > Aves > Accipitriformes > Accipitridae > Leptodon > Leptodon cayanensis. The sequence goes on from JANXJC010000029.1 coordinate 5,332,302, forward strand.
AACTAAATTTTACAGGACATGTTCTCCAAGACTCAGGGCTTTTCTGTCTGTCATCTAGGGTCTGTGTTTCAGTGGTTGTATTAGATTGTCCTCCCTCTGAGGAGGCTCTGCTGCCACAGGGAGATGCTTTAGCACTTTTATTGCCCATTCCTTGAAAAGTTTTCTAGGAAATATTATGGGGGCTTTATAGTTTTGAAGATAAAAACACAACACATCTATGATAGAACGGTTGGATTATTCTTTATCTTGTAAGATGAACTAATCATCCTGTGACCTGCTTAATGGATGAGGGAAATGCTGTGGCTGTTGTCTACCTAGACTTTAGTAAAGCCTTTGACACGGTTTCCCACAGCATCCTCCTGTTGATGAACTGGCTGCTTATGGCACGGATGGGTGTACCCTTAGCTGGATAAAAAACTGGCTGGATGGCTGTGTCCAAAGACTGGTTATGAATGCAGATAAATCTATTTGGCAGGCAGTCACAAGTGGTGTTCCCCAGGGCTCAGTATGGGGGCCAGTTCTGTTTAATATCTATTTCAATGATGTGGACGAGGGGATCGAGTGCACCCTCAGTAAATTTGCAGATGACACCAAGTTGGGAGGGAGGGTTGATCTGCTCGAGGGTAGGAAGGCTCTACAGAGGGATCTGGACAGGCTGGATCAGTGGGTCGAGGCCAACTGCATGAGGTTCAACAAGGCCAAGTGCCGGGTCCTGCACTTGGGTCACAACAACCCCATGCAGCGCTACAGGCTTGGGGAAGAGTGGCTGGAAAGCTGCCTGGCAGAAGAGGACCTGGGGGTGCTGGTCGACAGCCAGCTGAATATGAGCCAGCAGTGTGCCTGGGTGGCCAAGGTGGCCAATGGCATCCTGGCCTGTATCAGAAATAGTGTGGCCAGCAGGACTAGGGAAGAGATCGTTCCCCTGTGCTCGGCACTGGTGAGGCTGGACCTCAAGTACCATCTTCAGTTTTGGGCCCCTCACTACAAGAAAGACATTGAGGTCCTTGAGCATGACCAAAGAAGAGCAACGAAGCTGGTGAAGGGCCTGGAGCACAAGTCTTATGAGGAGCGGCGGAGGGAGCTGGGGTTGTTCAGCCTGGAGAAAAGGAGGCTGAGGGGAGACCTTATCGCTCTCTACAACTACCTGGAAGGAGGTTGTAGCCAAGTGGGGGTCTGTCTCTTCTCCCAAGTAGCAAGCAATAGGACAAGAGGAAACAGGGGAGGTTTAGGTTGGATATTAGGGAAAATCTCTTCACTGAAAGGGTTGTCAAGCATTGGAACAGGCTGCCCAGGGAAGTGGTTGAATCACCATCCCTGTCCCTGTAGTGCTTAGGGACATGGTTTAGTGGTGGACTTGGCAGTGTTAGGTTAATGGTTGGACTCGATGATCTTAAAGGTCCTTTCCAACCTAAATGATTCTATGAAGATATCGACATATGATCAAACTCAGATGTGCTTTCCTACAACTGTGTAATCTCATGTTTGGCAGACTGGATTCAAACAAGACCAACTCCTTAGAAGGTTGGATGCTTTCTTTTTTAGAGAGCAATTCAGAAGTATTCTTACCACACCTTGATTTAACCACATAGTTTGTCATATTTGCCATCACTGGGGCTCTACATTAGAGCAAGGGATTATATATAAATACTCATTGCTGTAGATTGGTCCTGGTAGAAATGGAGTTTTAAAGTGATCACTCCTAAGTGTTTAGGAAAGAGTTGCATAAAGGCACCTGTTAAAGCCTAGAGATGTTTGTGGTGGTGGAGATGTTGTATTTAATCTGCTGTGTAGAGGATGAAAACAAATATACACTAGAGTTGACATCTAGAAAATAAATAATTTGCATGAGTGAAAACAATGAATCCAGAAGGTTAGTATGAAAAGCAATCAGTGTATCGTTGTGAGCAGGACATTTAATCTCATCAGTATGTTGGATATACTATGGATATACTGTGAAGCAGTGTTTCAGGCTTGAAAGGCCAGATTTTGTATTTTGTGACCATTCATATACTACAGCTTCCTAAAATACCTCTCAGAGTGGCAGTTTCTTCTTACGTTTTGTAATGTTTCTCAACTTCGAAGGATTTCCTTAACAGTGAAAAGCATAAGCTGTTTATACTTGCTTGCTAAATTAGATTTTCATTTGGAGTGTCCACTTCAGCTGGCGGAACAAATTTTCTTGTCTGAATTATTTCTGGGAAAAACCAGTCAGCGCACTCCGGTCGCTCTTCAGCACTTCAATGAGTTTTTTGCAGTTTTAGAAGAATAGATAAAACCTGTGTCTGCACATTCCTTTCCAATCGAGCTGTCCTGAAGCCTCATTTTTTATACTGAGGAAGTCCTCACCCCAGATGACACTGTTCCTCCTCTCAGTATGGCACCACGGCATCTCTCTTTCCAAGTATACCAGATGCTGAAGGCAGCCTAGCAGTAGGTCTTTGACCTTGCACCACATCTGAGGGGAGTTTGCTCTGAGACAATGAAAGTAGCATAAGCCAAATATCTGGTATTAAAAACCATCTCCTTTTTGGGGCCTCACTCAACACTAAGTTCACTTGCAAGGTACATGTAATGAACATTTTAAAATCTAGTTAAACATGTTTTGCTGGTTCCCTGTTCTAGGCTTAGCACAAGAGCTAACGCTCTGAATTTGATCTACATCAGAAAGACAAAAACCAGAAGCGTATTAATTTTGCTCACCCTCTCAAAGACCCTTTCCTGGGGTCATTGGGTCACATCTTCAGTTCCTACTCACCAGATTTCTCAGTGTAATAGTGGTTACACTGTACAGCCTCCTCCAGAAGGAATCTCTGGCCATCTTCAACAACTGTTAAGCAAGCTTATTTCCAAATTAATGAGCAGCCTGGCTTCTTACAACCTCCTAAAAGCCGCTTCCTGAATTCAGGCCCCATGGCATATCACAGCCTGATTGTCCAACCACTTAAAAGAAATGCTCTTTGTGTAGTTTTCAGAGGGAGAAGCTAGCATTCCATCAGGTCTCCTAAAAATACTCTTAGCTATTAAGCAACATTTCTTATTCCACTCTACTATTCATTTGCCTAAAAGATGTATAGTTTTGCAGAACTCTAGTTTGTATTTTGTCTGTGTGATTGTATGCTTTCAAGATGCCATCCTGAAGTTGAGAGCTATCACTGCTGACTAGCAACTGTTCTGCTTTGAGAAAAATTGGAATATGCTGCAGACCAATTTTTATTTCCATGGTTCTAAATCTAAACATCATTAAATTCAAAGCTGTCATTCAGTATAGAGCTGAATTTAGCTCACTTAGTTTGAAAAAGAGACAAAATAAGGAAGGTTTTAAAAAAAATCTACAAATGAGATTAAATTTAATGTGCAATTATAGAAAAAATCTGAGTACGAACATAGATACCTCTGAAGAGAAACTAATTAGCATTATGTTTCTTAACTATTTTGACAGAATTAGAACAGGTTAGTTAAAGTTCATTTCTCGTTCTGCCTGTCATGTCCTTGCTCCCTATAAAGTGATTAAGTTCTAAGCCACATAGTTCAAAGCAAAGTGAATATTTATTCATTTTGGTTTTACTCATTTCTCTTAATATTACTTTTTCAACAGAAAAGTGAATGGCTGTGACAGAGGTTGGTTTAGTTTATTAATGTTCCTGAAATTGTGATGGCTGTGGTGCTGGGTGCTTGTCTTTTTCTAAATTACAGCAACTTCCAATTTTGTGTGCTGAGTTAATTTGCCAGCTTCTTGCTATGTACCAAGAACAATATTTTAGCACAGTAGGTAGAACGATGTTATTAACGCAGGCACTAATTCAGTCAATCTCAGTTCGATGTTCAAAATTTTGCTTGGAAACTGTATGCAATCAAAGTTCTGCTTGTTTTCTGACAAGGATTGAAGTTAGTCACAGCGCTAGTTCTGGTCTTTGAGATATGGATGGATATCTTGCCAAGGAAGATCACAAATTCTTGGCATTTCATCATCTTTAAATATCATGGCATTGTTTTGGAAGTTTTCAGGGAGATGAGTTTTTCCCGTTGTGGAATGTACCTCCTCACTTCACTGTTCTGAGCCATTTGCTCAATTTTTTTTACATCAAGTTTAGCTATGTTTTACTACTACTATCATATTTCTACTATGCTAATATATGTCTGCTTTTTTTAGCAGAGATTAAGACTAAATCCCAGAAATTATATTTGCTCATGAATTTTCCCAGTTTATATAGTTATATGCATATATATACAGGTATTACCCCTGTGGATCATCCTAGCTAGAGTACAACAGTGCAGTACGTTATGCACAGTTTTCCATAAAATCTGTTAGATAGAATGACTTCAGTAAATACCTGATTTTGTTAGTATATCTTGTACCATAATAAAATATAAAATGTATTTGTGTCACAATTTTGAGTGTCTGGTCAGCACTTAAAGCACTGTTAAGAAGACAGGATTTCTTAGGGCTTATCCTGAATCCAACTGTTTTCTTAAAGTCTACATAAAGGTATATTGAATACATGCTTTGTATAACTGATGTACTTTAACAGTTCAAACTCACTGGTGAGTATTTGCGTACCTACTTTGGCAAACAGCTCAAAAATGAGAATGTTCTTTCTATTTCAGGCCGGCTCTTCAAGTTCTTGCTTACTTATTTTTATAAACAAAGTCTATTCTGTAAGATAAGCTGCATAAAAAACATCTTTCACCATGCCCCCTAAAATTGCCGGGTTTGGGGCCAAAATATGGAAGCTAGTGAAGAGATGAATTTCTAGCTAAGGCTGCAAAGACAGAGGTTTTGTCCCTTAGCAAACACAGAACTGTCTCTGCTCAGTTCATCTTCATGCAAATCAATGACACCTTTTTGGTCAGAAAAAAACCCTGTTGCAGGGCTCAATGCTATTTTTCAATACAAAGCAATTTTGAGAAGAAAGGACCCCTTGAGATGCAGTATATATCAAAACCTACCTTCTGAATTTTGAGAGCTCTGTTCTGAGTGTAAGAAATCATATTTGACATCAGTAAAGACAGAAATCTCTGCTGAAATGGGTGAAAAAAACCTGTTAAATATTGTATCATTGAAGTTGTGTCACAGAATAAGGAAAGTTAAAGGGTAGTGCTAATCAATTTACACTTTTAAACTGTAGTTTCAATTTCCTTGTATTTAAAATATATAGGCCTACACAAGTGAAAATGATGTAGAGCTTTAATTTATCCTCTTGAGGAACTGAAAATGGATCTTTTATGCTATCAAATACTAAGTAGGGAAGAATTTTAAGGAAGCTATCCATTAAATTCAGATAAGCAATTGTGGTTTAACCCCATTCAGTGACTAAATACCATGCACATGCTTGTTCACTTCCCCCCACCCAGTGGGATGGGGGAGAGAATTGGAAGGAAAAAGGTAAAACTCGTGGGTTGATATAAGAACAGTTTAATAGAACA
>JANXJC010000029.1:5337825-5351676 GCA_027564655.1 Leptodon cayanensis
CCTGGCTGTGTCCCCTCCCAACTCCTTGTGCCCCTCCAGCCTTCTTGCTGGCTGGGCATGAAAAGCTGAAAAATCCTGGACTTAGGATAAACACTACTTAGCAACAACTGGAAACATCAGTGTGTTACCAACATTCTTCTCATCCTGAACCCAAAACATAGCACTGCACCAGCTCCTAGGAAGACAATTAACTCTATCCCAGCTGAAACCAGGACAGCAATGTATTAAATTAAGCAGTGTTTAAGACTTCAAAGGATATTAGGAAAATAACTTCATTGTCCATCCTTCTTTGACACAAGAATTTCCAGTTAAGAATATTACACCTATTTAGGTATTTCCAGGATTGATATCTTAATTTTATTTTTTCTTTCATTTTGCTAAACTGAAGAAGTTCTATAAAACTCCATCAGTACTGGTACTTGTAAACTTGACTGGTACTTGTAAACTTGGTTTCAGTATTGCTAGTTTTAGTGTCTCAATCTGACTTTAAAATCACATTTAGAACTTCTAGATAACATATCTTGAGTAGACTATATTTTGAAATTGTCGCAAACCACCAAATATTTTTGTTATTGTATTGCTTATCTTTAAAAAAAAAATCTAAGATTAGTGCTAAGGATTCTGGGTATTCATGTGTTTATAAATGGTTATGTCAAGACTTCTGCCATTGATAGTAAATAGCTGAATAGCATTTCTTTGAAGAATGCAAATGTTGACTTAGAAAACAGTGCTGTGTTGTCAGCACAGACAGTATTACATTATTAATAAGATGGAGGTGTGGGTTCTGCATATAATGCTACATTCAGAGCTGTTAATCTTTGACTATATCTGGTTTAAAGAATTGCAAAACTGTAGTGATACACCTGGCATTAAGTTTCAGTATGTAAATGAATTCTATTTGGGGGAAACTCTTAAACGCAGGACACATCAGCAAAGGCTGCTGTACCAGCATCTGATTTCAGAATGCTTCATATATGTAAGTACAACAAAGTGTGCTTATGCAGACATATAAGATGCCAAGAAGGTGCAGGCTGTGAAACTTTTCACAGAGTATGGGGCAGAACACGGGATGCAAGCAGCTTTCAAAACCAAGCCATTACAGATACTTCTTATTTAAAGATTCAGTATAAGATTTTTCTAATGTTTTGTAAGAGTTCATTGAATTTAAGGGCTCTGTGTGTGTGTGTGTATTTATATATAAAAGCACATTTTGGATACTATTTTTATTAGATTTTTTTAGTTCACAATGAGATATAGCAAAGGGAAAAATACCATTTTGTAATACTTTATACAAATGAACATTTTAACCTAGGCCAGACATGCTTGGTAATATACTAGGTAGGCTAGTGACTCAATTAAAAAGTGCATGGACTATTTCATCACTTTTCATCACTTCTCATGTTAATCACTGTGTTTCAGTAACAACTGTACAGAATTTCTTCAAGTGCTGAAGTAGGCATCCAAAGGAGTGGGAAGCTGCGTTATCTGCCATTCTTAGCATGTAAAGTCTTAGGTGGTCCAATTAACAGAACCTCATATAGGTGGCAGAGTACGTCTGTAACTGACTTCAGTTTTTAATTGGGGTAATCTTATGTGCTGAGTGCACTGTGTGCCCTCTTCACTAAGCATTTCATTTGATCCCTTAAGAAATCTCTGTAATCCGTTTTCCAAGTCTGTTTTATTTCTGTTAGAAAATGTATATTCTTAAGGAAAAACTTAATGTTGAGTGTTGCTACTGACACTTAGCACTTTTTGAGCTTTTTTTCATGGACTTGGGTGGAATAACAGCATCTAAGTCAACAGCAGATGTATATACAGGTGTTCAGAAGCTGCACCAGTGGTAACCTTTCTTTTCCATGTAAAGAATTCAAAGTTTACCTTAAAGTGCCATTAATAATTCTTCACAGTGATATGTCACTGTACTATGCAAGTCTGCTATATCAAAAATTAGTTTTCTTGTCACCCCACTTTACAGGTGAACAACTATCAGAGAGACGAGAGAGGCACAGAGACAAGAGGCAGAACAAAGTGGACTCAGACTGAACTTGTTGTGCAGCAGTGTGTGCTCAGTGGCTCACCAAAGAGCCATTCAAGCTTCTATTTTAAATGAGAGAATGTTTTCATTGTGGTTTTTCCTGGGTTAGGAGGTAGGATTTGAATGTTAGTCCTACTAATACTTAAATACCAAGCCCTGAAAGTGCTGCTTTGTAGGCTTTCATATATTCTGGGAACTTCCATTTGTATGGTGATTTATTTTGGGTCTAGGAGGTCTGGTCTAGGCTTAACTTTCAATTCATTTCCTAGCTTTCAGCTTGGAAGGCGTAAGTAATAAGTCCTGTTGCAGAACGGATCTCCTCCCCAGTAGGGTATGAGAAAGCTTAATCAAATAAACTAGATAAGCAGGTCAGCTCAATAATTGGTAATTGATAATTGAAGAGGCTGATATACTTAGAGGCCTAAAAGTAACATGGAGTTATGGTCATGAGCTATTTGCTGGTTGGATAAAGTTTTTATGGCTGTATATTTTTTTTTCATAGGACTGTAGTGAATCTTCAAAGTTCTTTAAGTGTGGATGTACTGTTTTAAATTTTGCACTTTATGGAGTTCTGAGATGAAAGGAAGCTGCATGATGTTAGTTCTGTAGAGAAGGATGTTTGAATCTCAGCTTTTTTTTTTTTTTAAGCTTAAGAGTAAAAAGAACCAAGTTCTCAGATACTGAGCTCTTATTTTTAGTTGAGACTTTCCTGAGGTTTGTTGGCAAACAGTAAACACCATTCCAGTTGGAACTCCCTGAATCTCACAGTACGGGGAACAGAGGGCAAGTATTGTACTTTTACAGTTCCTCAGACATGTAGGATTCATAAAAATGAGAAGCACATTTATCCCATCGTAGTTATTTGAAGCTGCCTGATTTTCTGTTAAAAATTGTCATGGAAATAGAAGAATATCTAAAAGTAAAGCAGAATTGGCTTTTTATAGGGATCAGAGTAAAGTATTGCTCTGGATTTACACATAAACTTTCAATGTAAGCACATGACAGATTTGCTTATCCTAAAATTACATTTATACAAGCCTTATATTTAGAGGTTAAAGCCTAGATTAATGAAGACTGTTAGATCCCTGATTCCTCTTAGGTGCTTATTCCTTCCTGTGCAATCAGTATGTCTGATGCAGGCAGATGCGGGCTCGCTCTGCCTGTACTATAAGCTACTTAGAGTGGCTGTGTTAGCATAGCAAAGAGCCCGAGTTAATATATTCTGCCTACACAGCTTTCGGTTCAGTTCGGAGCCGGTTCACACTTAGTTAAATACAGGCAAAGGGAGCCTGCACCTTTCGTCCAAAATAACGTCGGTGTATCCCGTAGCAAGCACTTAACCTCTGAGAAGCGGTTCCAAAATTACAGTGTGTGAACCATTAGCACAGAGGCTACTTCAAAGCAGTCAGTGCATATTTCCTGAGCAATCAAAATCCTCCTGTTTAGCTCCTAGCCCGCAGCTAGAAGGAATTGCTCTTGTTGCTGCTAGTATGGGAATTCTTACCTCTGGGAGTGTGGGAGTCTTCTCAGCAGGCGTTTTGAGCTGCATGTTGTACCTTTCTTCTGAAGACGCGCTGTGTGTTTGAGCGCAGTGACGTTCATTAATGTAACAGAAACTTATGGTATTGAAATAAACTTCCAAGCCTTTATGTCAGTTCAGTTAGTGGCAGATTTTGTGATTTGCTGTTCTTTTGAAGTGAATGCCCAGAAGAGGACAGATATGATGATACAAAACTGATGTATAATTCTGTATTAAGTTGTGTTAAGTTGCACTGTTGCAATTTAGAGCCGATACATGCTTGATTGGAGACAGAACTGGGTTAATCACAATAGAAGTTTTATGAAAGAAAATAGAAAAGACAGCCGAAACCCGCCCTTTTTTTCTCACAATTATTTTAGTAACTGTTGGAAGCAAGAAAAGCAAAGCTAAACTAAAACTACTTTGCATACCATAAGCCAGTATGAATTTCAAAAACAGTCTTAACCATGAGTTCTGTAATTTGGCTTAAACATAACTTGAGATTGCTTTTTATTTAAATTAAACATGCCTCTGCTCTCTTTCCCACACTATCGTGGCATTTCAAGTGAGATGTTACTATGAAATGAATGCAGGGGAAAAAAATTGCATAGGTAAGCTGTGTCTGAAAAACCAGGCTACTGAGAAGTAGCTTACTGAACAAGTTTTTGTCAGTGGCTTGATATACCTGTTAACTTCACTGTTACTTTGTCCTATTAGTTTGTTCATGTAGGACCGATGCCTGCACCAGGGGAGGTTTAGATTGGATATTAGGGAAAATCTCTTCACCAAAAGGGTTGCCAAGCACTGGAACAGTCTGCCTGGGGAAGTGGTGGAGTCACCATCCCTGGAGGGATTTAACAGACGTGTAGATGTGGTACTTAGGGACATGGCTTAGTGGTGGACTTGGCAGTGGTAGGTTAACAGTTGGACTTGATGATCTTAAAGGTCTTTTCCAAAATAAACGATTCTGTGATTCTAACTGTATTCTAACAGATTTCTGCTCCTTTTATTTCCACTGAAGGGTCACCTGTAAAACAGGCAAAATGGAAAAAAAAAATTATTTGCATATATAGAAATTGATTCAGACATTAGTCTTATACATAGAAAATGCTATATGTATGTGTTTTGGTCTCAGATAAGTACCATAATACCTTACAGTTGCTATGGTAACTAGAGAGTAGCTGACGTTTATTTTCTCTATATTTAGAAAAAAATATGTAAACCAATTAAACCTCAGTACCTCTGAGAAAAATTTACCTAGAGAAGAACTATCAATTGCATGTTAAATCCTCTAGTTCATCATTCTGAGGTATGTCTATGTGGGGGTACATCCAAGGAAACCCGCAGACCTGACTGACAGCCGCTGTAAGTCGTATAGCCCATGGCCACGACAGGGCATGTGAATTCAGGTGTGTCTCCAGGCTGACTTGGCCTTCTAGATGACAGCCAGCTTGGCAAGTTTGTTCAAGGCACGGGCTAATTATGCTTATTTCTGTGTGCCCCTGCCCATACAAAATGCTTCGAAGTTTCCGCTGGACTTCTAAATTGTGAAATGGCTGGTCCCCGAGTTATCTAGGCATTGCAGATGTACCAAATACAGTCTTCATTCAGCACCATTTGCTGGCAGACACAGAGTGGAAGGGTTACAGGTCTCTGATGCTATGGGCATGTCAGAAAACCCTCAAAATGGTGAAAAAAACATGGAAGGTAAGATGTCACAGACAGGTTGACCTCTGTTTAATCTTAGCTGATCTGAAGCTTTGTAGGGAAAGGCTGCATATTAGGTGTGTTTTACTACCCACAAATAAAATGCAAAAATATCTTAATGAGAATTCTGGTTTTAAACTGATTTCCATTTCACACAATTTATGTGAGGCTGAAAGGCAGCACCAGTTGAAAATCTCTCCTGTACTCTCTAGAAATCTGGTTGCTTACTTTTCCAAAGGCGATTGCATTGAATACATTTTTAGGTATTTTGGGTATTCCACAGTTGTTTTTTCAGTACTTGGGGTACCAAAACACATCCAATGACTGAGCACTAACCATGCAACATCTCTTAACTGTGTATAAACACTTTGTTAAAACTACACATCTTGTAGGAACTGTGTCTTCAGAAATTATACCACTGAGCGGTTAAGTCAGATGCTTAATTTGTGGATTCAGTTAAACTTATCAGTACACAAAGACCAAGTTGTACAAAATGGGCTTTCTCCCCTAAATTTTACTGCAGGTCTCCAGCTGAAAGCCTGCATAGCAGATGGCGCAGCTATAGCTGCATACTGGTACCTGTGCCTATCACTAAGGAGTTTTGAAAAAAAATATGTTCTCTACTTAAAAGATATTCTTTAAAAAAATCAATGTCACTATTACCACTGTACTTTAAATTAAAACAATGATTTTTTTTAAAGGTTCATTTGCTTGCTTTTGTGATATACTTAAGGCATATTAATACTGAATTATTTTCTATTTTTTTCCAAATATGGGCCAAGGTTGAAAAGAAACAGTGAAAATAAGCAGAATCACTGCTTAAATTATAAGTATAGTTAACACTTGGAACCCTTAAGATTACTAGTTATCTAGAGATCTGAAATATAATTACCAGCTTTGCTAATCTGTCAGTCCACTTTGTTGGCCAAGTCCGGTTTATGCATGCAGTGCTGTGTTGAAATATGCAGATCTCATTCTCTGAAGGATATGGATATTTCCTTTCTATACTTCAGTCCCACGCATGATCTGTAAATGACAAAAAGATAGAGTGAATACATATGAACTTGCAGTTCTGTTCTTTCCTTGGTTTATAGCCTGTCTTCATCCAGAGCATTTTCAGAATCTGTGTCCCCATGCTTTCAACACAGACGGATACTGAGCGGATGGTGTGATCACAGAGGGCAAGAAATTCCATTTTGTGGAAAGGGATGTGACTGGTATTGCTTTACATGAATTCTGTGCACATTTTAAGTGCAATTCTATTCCAGTACAATGTGGCTTTTTTCCTAGAAGGACAATAGATAAAGAAATGTGGGAAGGGAGTTTCCACTGGCTATCTCAGCATCTTGAGTCAGATTTTACAGGTTCCAGCAATGTTAATGTGTGTCAGCTGCTGGCTCTGTTCTGAACAGGCTTCCTCAGTAGTGACTGTGTGATGCTGATATTCCCTAGTATCAGTGTCCATGCTTATATTCAGTGCAAGTGATCAATAAAAATATTCTGTGCCAACCGGAATAACCAGGAGAGGCCAGCGTATGCATTCTTGGAAAAAAAATTGTGCAATACTCTATCTTACAAAGTCATTCCAAGCGATTGTGTGGAAATGGCAGTGTCATGTACAAGCCATTGTGTGTGTGGGGGGGGGAAATAATCTAAATTTCTGAATCCTATCAAAGCTGACATTTCTTCACTTATTTTATGGAAGGTGAACTTGAAATTATGTCTGCTTTTTACTTCCTCTAGACTCTACTAGTAGTCTCGGTTTCGCAGGGTTACCTAGGAAACTAGGACTGGTGTAGATGTCGTGATTATAAGGCAGGAATAGATTTGGAAAGCGCAGCTGCTTTCCCTCCAGAGCTGCTGAACTTGTCTTTTCGCACTTGTGGTTTTTTAAATGGAAGCATTTCTCCACCTGCTGGCTCGAAGGAAGGTATTGCAGCCTTCCAGGCAAAAAACTACATCGAGACCATGTGTATTACATAATGGATTACTTGTCAATCCCAAACAGGCTTTTATTATACAACACTTCTATCCTGACACTCTGAAACAACTGCATTTGTAATAAGGAGTTTTGGAGTAGGACAGCCTATTTTTAATTGATTCGGTCTAGAGAATTGGATGTATTCCAACAGATAACTTTTCTCCACATATCTCTATTACAAGGGAGACGATACTCCGAAGGCAGCCTGTGCTCTTCAGTTCCAAGCAAATTATTTAGGACCAATTCTTAGGCCTTTCCAGTGGCTCAGATACCTACCCGTATGGATAGTCAATTGTACAATGTGCAGAAATATTGATAGCCAGTAGGATAGTATCCATCCTCTGCTAGGTAGGATCGTAGCAAGTGACATTTTCTGAAATGTGCAAAGCCTACAGCAGTAGACCAGAGATGTGCAAATTCACTGAGTCTAGCAGCTGCAAGCAGAAGAGAAGGAAATGAAGGTGGCTGCTAGACAGCCTTTCTGTGTCTCTGCTAGGGGGTTTTGGGTGTTTTTTTTGTTTTTTTTTTTTTCATTTTCCAGCTCAATAGTATGAGATTGAACACACATTGTCTTGAAGGAGTTGGTATGTATTCACTACAGTACTTACTAGGCAGTCTTGTGCGATGTAGTGGCCTGTGATGAGACTACTTGGTCCAGGAATAATAGTGTATAGAAAAATATAAGTAAAACCTCAAGAGTGGATGAGACTTCCTATGGAAGAGGATGCAGCTGTGTAAATTTTGTTTTGTAACATGTTGACTTTGTGGTTTCTTCTGCCTGTCCTTCTGCTGAACCCCTGTTTGCAGCTTGTGGAAAAAAAGTACTTCTGTGAAGTGCCACTGTCCTGTGAAAGTGCCGTACACAGTACAGTAGGATAACACTACAGAATGCCTGTTTGTAAACCCTGCACTGTATAGGTAATGAAAAATCATCTCCTTTTCCTCTTACTACTTGATTTCTTGATTGACTTAAATTACCTTAAGACTCTTGCTATCGAAAATGTTACCTTTCCTGTATATTTTGGGACTGATGCTTGTGTGACAGCCAAAAATCATACTTGAGCTAAACCTGATTGGTTTGGGGGATGTCTGTCTGTTCGTTTCCAGCGTATCAGATCTTTGACCTGGCTGACTGCAAAGCTGGATAAGCTGGAGGAGCATGGAAGACAGAGAATATGCAGGGAGAAAGGTAGAACCATCTCTTCCAGCAGCTCAGGCTTAGACTGGCTTTTGAGAATGCATCCTTCTTTAGGCAGAAAATTGTGTTTCATAGAGAACATCTAAATGCAGGCATAGTTCTAAGAAATCAGCTGTCTACTATTTATGTAGGGAAAAATATGCCTTTTTTAATAGGGTGCTACTCTTTATACAAGCTGATTTACCTCCCTAATTGTCCCCTTGAGGAAAAACATAGTGGACAGAAGGCCCTCCAAATAAGTATCTATGAAAATGTTGCAAGCCGAAAATTTTAAGGTGAATGCCGATGTTCATTTTCTACAGAAATACGTACAGCTATCTCATTCCCAAAACTGAAGTAAAGAACCATTATGCCTGGCAGTAATTGATCCCAGATGATCTTATTAACTAGGACAGTCTGTGGATTTTACTAAGAATATAGAACTCCTTTCTTCAAGAAATAGGAGAAAAAAAGTAGAGAAAGTCTTCTTTTGTTATCTGTCTTGGCTCTTTTGAGTTTTGAAGTTGCCTCTATGCTCTTATTTAATTAGTTTCTGCAAGCCTGAGGTCAAATGAGGTGCAGAGCTGGCACATGAAAAGAAACACCGGAGGTCAATTAACATCATTAAGTCACTATCAAACTCATCTGGAAAAAATGAAAGAATTTTTTTTCCTTTAGCAAAGACTTTTGAGGAATAACCATATGCTGAAGGGTACACATTTTCCTGGACTAGCAAAGGCATAGCTGCTCTGAGTAATGAGTGTGTTTCATGACAAAACACATTATGTGTTTGCTGAAAGATAAATGGTGTAAAGTCTTTCAAGTATTTTTGTTCTCAGCTTAGGTTTTCTATTTTCACTTTTTCATGTAACATTAAAATCTAGCTATATATATCTATCTATCTATACATAAAGAATAGCAGAAGAAATACCCTTCTTCAGGAAACTAGTTATCCCTCTCTGACATTTTCTCTAAATGTATCTGGTTTTGTCCAGACACAAGCTTCCAGTGATCTTAAAGCATTTCTTCTTCCATAGCCTTCTAAAATGTATATGCAGATACCAATAAGCCCACTTAAATAGTATTTCATATCTTCCTGGGTGTCAGCTAGTGAAAATGATATCTGTTCCTGTGGGGATATCTCCAGGATATATCAGATATCCATGCTCACCTCACAATAGATATTTTTGTAGCTTCAAATTTGAAAAAATTATGAGGTTTGTCTGATTTATCGGTAGGGGGGAGACTCTGCTTTTTGGATTACTTTGTTCATTCCCTGAAAAAAATGATGACAAGTTATTTGAATTGAATCTCCTCTCTTTGTATATATGTCTTGGTCAGTTTACTTGCAGTTACTGTAGGTGCACTGCATTTATTTGAGGACAATGCAAATTCATAAACCAAAGATTACGTTCAGGAAAATAAGTACGTTCATCTCATCTTTTGTAGTTGGGGCTAATTATGGTGGGTGTGTGAATAAAGGTCCAGAGGAAAAAGAAGTGGGTTCTTTAATGTTCTTTTAAAACACTTTATTTGGAGCAGTGTAAAACATTTATTTTGGCCTCATTTGTCAGGATGGATCAGGACAAATAGTAGATTACTATCAGAAGGCGTTCAGAATATTCTTGAAGGAAAACTGGTGTACAAAGAGTAAAATGTTGCTTTCTTATCAGAAGAATTTTAATCTCAGATCTGAGCACAGATATATTGTATCTCCCATTCATTTAATATTTCTGTTATGATTTCAAGCTATTTTTTCAGAAATATTTTTCAGAAATATTTGTTCACTTGAGGTGTTGGGAGGTAAAATTTGAGATAATCTGTTCTGTAACAATTTGAAAAAAATGTTTTCCTCTTCCTGAGACTTAAAAAAATATTTAAAAATCAAGCAACTCTGTGAAGTCCAGACCTGTTGAGGAAGAATGAGCACTTTTAGTATTTAAGCCCTTTGGATTACATATAGTATTATCGGGCTTCTTTAGTGATAGTATTTCTGACGGGAAATGCTGAAATTCCCAGTCTTATATGAAACTGGTGTAGCTTCTGAAATGGTATTCTGCACTGCTTGGTCAAAAAATAGCTCTGGACTTTTATATCACCAAAGCAAAATCCATTGTCAAGAAGTCTGATGGTTTACCTGAACTGATTGACTGACAAAAACAAGGTAAAAGTTTTTGAAAAGGTTATTTTGGGAAGAAGGTGTGTGTATACTAGTATGTTCTGTATGCTTCCACAGAGAAGACAAGGATATTATCTTCGGCTAATACATAGTGAGCAGAGGAATACCTAGGCAGCCCATATAGTTAATCTCTAAGTAATAGAAGGTTATTTATAATCTATCTGATATTTAAGGATCTAGAACTTTAATATGGCATTATTATATCCATGAAAATAATTTGTCATTGTAAAATTCTTAATGAAGTGTCTTTTGAGTCAACAAGCTAAAAGTCAGGAAATGCTATTCACTTATAACTGTGCATTATGTTGTTTTATGTTTTTTCCAGGCATTTTTGCCCATGCTGTAACTCAAGCTTTATAGTTCTGTAATTCAACCCGTGATATATCCTAGAGTCCAAGTTGAAAACTAAATTCCTTTACAGCACTCTTTGTCTAGATAAAAAAAATGTTACAAAATAATTGAAAATAAGGTGAGAAGTATCTCTGGGGGGTACCAGTTTGAAGACAGAATCAGCTGCTACTTGTGTTTATCTAATGAACTTCGAGTGAATACATGACCAGTAATTGAAGGAAGCTTACACAGGAAAGTTAAGGAAATGCAAGTGTCAAAATATGTTTATTTTATTCCACAGAATCTTTTGATTATTTTGCTATGGACAAATGTCAATTAAACATTTTTAACCATCTTTTGACATGACATTTTTGACAAATGAAAGCCAAAAACTGAATAAAATGCTGTAATTAACCTTTCCTGCAATAACTTCGGTGTTTTGGGTTTGGTGGTTTTATTAATTTACTAGCCTTGAAAAACCTGGCTTTCCAAAAATCCTTCCTTGCAGTACTGTTTTCCTCCATTTTCAAAGATATATAAGAATTTCTCATAGAGTTTGTTCTGTTACTAGTTCATATAAATTTTTGCTTGTTTAATCAATTTTAAAAAAGAAAAAATTGGATATGGAATTGTATTTCCAATACTGCAATAAAAAAATTCATGAACAATTGCAGTTCTTTTTGGTAAATACTTCATTCTCAATACTTGATGTCCCCTAACACCTCTTATAGTGCTGAACTCAGGGTCTTTTCCTGTTACAAAAGCACTTGAAGACACATGTAGTTCCATCTGTTGCATAATTATTTTGGGGCGCAACTCTGAATAGTGAAAAAAGCTGGTCGAGCTACTTCTCGTTTTACAAAAGTGGTGAGAAGAGGGCTGAAGGATATTACCTAAACTGCTTATAGCAGTCTAAAACCTGAAAAGTTTTCAATGGTTTTGATGTGGTGAGTAAATGGTTTTGCGCAGGTACCTCAGGCTTGAAGCCCATTTTTTGGCATGTTTCTCCCCTGAGACATGTTCCAGTATTTAATCTGCTCTCCTCATCTAGGAAGGCAAGCGCTGCACTGTAACAGTTCTACTATAGCCTAAAGCCTGCCCTACAGAAGAAACTGGAAGTGTAGGCATTCTTTCTTTATTGGATTTTGAGGGAAGTTTGCTTTTCATGGGGGAAGAAAGATAAAGCTATACACTTGTTACAAGATCTCATAATTAGTCAATGCTATGTTTCTTCTAATGAGTTTCACAACAGTAGCAGTTAGACCTGTTGTTGTGTTGGATCCCACTCCTGAATTTTTTGTCTGTATAAGTAACACTGTAGGCAATGTAATCAATCTAACCAATTATATTGTGTTAAAAATCTGGTTTACAAGCTAGTTATGATTGCTGTAGTTCTAGGGTCTAATTCTAGAAAGATAACTAATTTCTGACTTTACAGAGATGGCGCGTGAAAAGATGCACAACTATTTCCCAAACTGTGTCTTTACTTAGACCATTGTATGTCTGGCTATAGAAGAAAGTGCAAAAAAATCACTTGAATTTGAATCATGATTTGGGTTAGACAACACCAGCCTATTCTATACATGGCTACAAAATTGGTATGTATACAGTAAATCTTGTATATTCAGCTGAGTAGCTAAAGTAGGTTATTAAACTCACTGTGAATGAGTTCTTGGTAGAAAGGTTTCTAGGAAAATATAGTAATTTTTTATTATCCATTTACACAGTTTGATTTGGGACCCTTTGAAGTTAAACATTTTAATTGTAAACAGATACCAGGATGAAAGGGATAATTTGAAGATATTTAATAAAAAAACACATGCATTTTGATTTATTGTTATTTCAACATACAAGCAGGCCTCTCAACTTCAGTCAGAGGACAGAATAAAAACAAGGTGTGTTTGACATTTTGGAAAAAAAACCAAACAGTTCTTACAATGTAGTCATCTGAGATGAAAGCATTAAACTAAGTAGAATTCACTGTTGATAAGTCAAATAACTGGGAATTAGGTCCAGAGTTGTCATGTATTCTCCATATGCTGGAGTTCGATATCCACATATATGTAGCTTGCTACTCAGGAACTTGGGAAAGGAACTCTTAGAGGGAACAAAGCTATTCTGATGAACTAAAACCAGAACAAAATCTGTGTGTTCAGACACACTGACACATACTTGCAGAAAAGAAAATAGTGGCTTTGACACTTGATACTCATATGAGAAAACCCTGAACTTCAAGTATATAAACACATATAGAAGAATAAAAATTCCAAGGTGAATTTATTGTAGCCAACTGAAAATATTTTATGCTGTAAAGAATGAATATATAGTTTCTGAAGTTCAAATGATGACAACATTTGAAAATATTTGACAGTCTCTTTAGACCTCAGGCTTAAAACTGCTAATATTTTCTCTAGTGAAAAGCTGATATTTAAATTTTCTGTATGGCTCAATGCAAGGTAAGGCTAGACAACTGAAATACACAGGGGCTTTTGACAGAAATACTTTTCTGTCCATAAAGAAAAACGGAACCGTGCTGCCCATCGTGCACATACTGTTTTGATTTATCAATGTCCTGGTTTCAGCCAGAATAAAGTTAATTTTCTTCCTAGTAGCTGGTATAGAGCTGTGTTTTGGATTTTAGTTGAGAATAATGTTAACACACTGATGTGTTAGTTGTTGCTAAGCAGTGGTTATACTAAGCCAAGGACTTGTCAGATTTTCATATTGCCCTGCCAGTGGAGACTGGAGGGGCACAAGAAGCTGGGAGGGGACACAGCCAGGGCAGCTGACCCCAACTGGCCAAAGGGGTATTTTATTATTATACCATATTATGTCATGCCCAGTATATGCTCAGGAGAGTTGGCCAGGAGGTACCGCGGCTCTGGGATTGGCTGGGCATCAGTCAGCGGGTGGTGAGCTATTA